>CM053255.1:1523180-1563180 GCA_028583405.1 Pogonophryne albipinna | reverse complement strand
AGGTATTTGGGTTCAACATGTAAGAAGTAGAAAGTACAGGTATTTGTGTTCAACATGTAAGAAGTAGAAAGTACAGGTATTTGTGTTCAACATGTAAGAAGTAGAAAGTACAGGTATTTGGGTTCAACATGTAAGAAGTAGAAAGTACAGGTATTTGTGTTCAACATGTAAGAAGTAGAAAGTACAGGTATTTGGGTTCAACATGTAAGAAGTAGAAAGTACAGGTATTTGGGTTCAACATGTAAGAAGTAGAAAGTACAGGTATTTGTGTTCAACATGTAAGAAGTAGAAAGTACAGGTATTTGGGTTCAACATGGAAGAAGTAGAAAGTACAGGTATTTGGGTTCAACATGTAAGAAGTAGAAAGTACAGGTATTTGAGTTCAACATGTAAAAAGTAGAAAGTACAGGTATTTGAGTTCAACATGTGAGAAGTAGAAAGTACAGGTATTTGGGTTCAACATGGAAGAAGTAGAAAGTACAGGTATTTGGGTTCAACATGTAAGAAGTAGAAAGTACAGGTATTTGGGTTCAACATGTAAGAAGTAGAAAGTACAGGTATTTGAGTTCAACATGTAAGAAGTAGAAAGTACAGGTATTTGAGTTCAACATGTAAGAAGTAGAAAGTACAGGTATTTGGGTTCAACATGTAAGAAGTAGAAAGTACAGGTATTTGAGTTCAACATGTAAGAAGTAGAAAGTATAGGTATTTGAGTTCAACATGTAAGAAGTAGAAAGTACAGGTATTTGTGTTCAACATGTAAGAAGTAGAAAGTACAGGTATTTGGGTTCAACATGGAAGAAGTAGAAAGTACAGGTATTTGGGTTCAACATGTAAGAAGTAGAAAGTACAGGTATTTGAGTTCAACATGTAAGAAGTAGAAAGTACAGGTATTTGGGTTCAACATGGAAGAAGTAGAAAGTACAGGTATTTGGGTTCAACATGGAAGAAGTAGAAAGTACAGGTATTTGGGTTCAACATGTAAGAAGTAGAAAGTACAGGTATTTGGGTTCAACATGTAAGAAGTAGAAAGTACAGGTATTTGAGTTCAACATGTAAGAAGTAGAAAGTACAGGTATTTGAGTTCAACATGTAAGAAGTAGAAAGTACAGGTATTTGGGTTCAACATGTAAGAAGTAGAAAGTACAGGTATTTGAGTTCAACATGTAAGAAGTAGAAAGTACAGGTATTTGAGTTCAACATGTAAGAAGTAGAAAGTACAGGTATTTGGGTTCAACATGTAAGAAGTAGAAAGTACAGGTATTTGAGTTCAACATGTAAGAAGTAGAAAGTACAGGTATTTGAGTTCAACATGTAAGAAGTAGAAAGTACAGGTATTTGAGTTCAACATGTAAGAAGTAGAAAGTAAAAAGTCATCAGAAAAATAAGTAGTGGAGTAAAGTACTGATACCGGAAAAATGTACTTAAGTACAGTAACGAAGTATTTGTACTCCACTACTTCCCACATCTGCCCACGAGGCACTTATTGTCTTTGAATTGCCCCAGTCATCGGTCATGATTCTCTCAAGTCTTCGTCCCAAACACATTTTGTTCCCCTGTGAGATCCTCCTCTACTTCCAGATCTACACTGAACAAAAATATAAACGCAACACTTTTGTTTATGCAGCTTGATGATTTAATGTTGTACACTGTGGTTTGTCAAAGGACTCATTACATCAATAAATCAGTGTGAAGGAGTGGCTGAAGACACTGTAGGTAAGAGAAAGAGAGAATTCGCTGCTCCTCTTTAAGGATATCAGGCCAGGTGTGATTTTATTAAGATAATACTACACATTTAAGCCTTGGTTCTGCTATGAGTTGGAAGGACGTTTGGCATTTTGAGTAGTTTACTTTCTTCCTGAGTTAGGTCAGAAGATAGCAAATACCATTCTCTTATCTGTCACTAAATACAGTGCAACAATGACATGTTTTTGTAGGAAGACCCTGAAGTTAGTATCCCAAGATTTCCCTCCACAAAAAGCCAATGGGATTTCTCCATTGGATTTTTAATTATTGCAGGAAATAATCTCTGTGTCAAACAAATGTTTATGATACTTACAGGTTTTGTTCAGCAGGATAATCTCCACATGAACACCACTTTATCATTTCTGAGGTAAAAAGTTACTGTTGGGCTATAAAGGAACGACAGCACGGTCACATGACTTCACGTCACCACCGCTAAGCTAAAGGTGGCTAATGTTGGGCTATAAAGGAACTACAGCACAGTCACATGACTTCATGTCACCAGCGCTAAGCTAAAGGTGGCTAATGTTGCGCAATAAAGGAACTACAGCATGGTCACATGACTTCACGTCACCACCGCTAAGCTAAAGGAGGCTAATGTTGGGCTATAAAGGAACTACAGCACGGTCACATGACTTCATGTCACCACCGCTAAGCTAAAGGATGCTAATGTTGGGCTAAAGGAACTACAGCACGGTCACATGACTTCATATCACCACCGCTAAGCTAAAGGTCGCTAATGTTGGGCTATAAAGGAACTACAGCACGGTCACATGACTTCACGTCACCACCACTAAGCTAAAGGAGGCTAATGTTGGGCTAAAGGAACTACAGCACGGTCACATGACTTCATATCACCACCGCTAAGCTAAAGGAGGCTAATGTTGGGCTAAAGGAACTACAGCACGGTCACATGACTTCATGTCACCACCGCAAAGCTAAAGGCGGTTAATGTTGGGCTATAAAGGAACTACAGCACGGTCACATGACTTCACGTTACCACCGCTAAGCTAAAGGAGGCTAATGTTGGGATATAAAGGAACTACAGCACGGTCACATGACTTCACGTCACCACCGCTAAGCTAAAGGCGGCTAATGCTGGGCTATTAAAGAACTACAGCACGGTCACATGACTTCATGTCACCACCGCTAAGCTACAGGTGGCTAATGTTGGGCTATAAAGGAACTACAGCACGGTCACATGACTTCAGGTCCCCACCGCTAAGCTAAAGGTGGCTAATGTCGGGCTATAAAGGAATTATAGCACGGTCAAATGACTTCACGTCCTCACCGCTAAGCTAAAGGTGGCTAATGTTGGGCTATAAAGGAACTACAGCACGGTCACATGACTTCACGTCACCACCGCTAAGTTAAAGGTGGCTAATGTTGGGCAATAAAGGAACTACAGCACGGTCACATGACTTCATGTCACCACCGCTAAGCTAAAGGAAGCTAATGTTGGGCGATAAAGGAACTACAGCACGGTCACATGACTTCATGTCACAACCGCTAAGCTAAAGGAGGCTAATGTTGGGCTAAAGGAACTACAGCACGGTCACATGACTTCATGTCACAACCACTAAGCTAAAGGAGGCTAATGTTGGGCTAAAGGAACTACAGCACGGTCACATGACTTCATGTCACCACCGCTAAGCTAAAGGTCGCTAATGTTGGGCTATAAAGAAACTACAGCACGGTCACATGACTTCAGGTCACCACCGCTAAGCTAAAGGAGGCTAATGTTCGGCTATAAAGGAACTACAGCACGGTCATATGACTTCACGTCACCACCGCTAAGCTAAAGGCGGCTAATGCTGGGCTATAAAGGAACTACAGCACGGTCACATGACTTCATGTCACCACCGCTAAGCTAAAGGTGGCTAATTTTTGGCTATAAAGGAACTACAGCACGGTCACATGACTTCACGTCACCACCGCTAAGCTAAAGGCGGCTAATGCTGGGTTATAAAAGAACTACAGCACGGTCACATGACTTCATGTCACCACCGCTAAGATAAAGGTGGCTAATGTTGGGCTATAAAGGAACTACAGCACGGTCACATGACTTCATGTCAGTATAGCACACACAGCTGGAGGTAAAGAATATCTTAGCATATGCAATAGAAACAGGGAAGCAGCTAGCCAGTCATATCTTGTACTTCTATTTCATAATGTTGAATAGAACAATCATGTCATATTTGGAGTCGATCCAATTTTCCTTTCTGTTTTTTATTTATGAGGATGAGTGGGATGTCAAGCTATTACTTGTAGGCTACTGAAGAAAACCACTTCGATTTTAGGCAAGTTCCAACACGTACCCGATTTATTATGCTTACTCATGTTTGCTTGCTGGAAGATTACCAATTAGGTGAGATGGATCATTGACAGAGCGTTGATAAACAAATATAAAGGTTACAGCATTATCTCAGGTCTTGGATTTCCTATTAGGCCAAACATATTTAAGTGACGTAGATATAGAAGTGGTCAGTTTGATGCACCAGTGACAACATTGAAATCTCTCGACTGGAGAACAAATCCTGGTTCCACTTTAACTGCAGAAAGCCTCAAACTCCTTTTGTGAGTGATGGTGTGAGGAAGCAGTCAACCATCCAGTCTCAGACCTTCGAAACATTCGGGCATTTCCTCAGGAAGCTGCGGCAGAAAGAGTCTGAGGGTGGTCCGGTTCTGTTATTTGTGGTTTTACACTTGGCGGTGTGTTTCTGTAAATGGAAGGAAACACACACAAAAAAACCCACCACAGGTTTAACAAAGGTTTTTTTCCTGTAAAGTTCCTCTTTCTCGTGTTAGGTGTTTAATACTTTCCACACATTTTAAATCCACTTGTGCAAGAGTTCCTCGTTCTTGTGTTACCTATTCTATAACTTTTGATAACAAACATTATACGTCTTTTTAACCCTTTCTAGGACTTGCAAAAAAGTCAGTCTTCTCCAACCTCTCTAAGAAGTCTATTTGCCAGTTCATAGAGCAGGGTTGCCAACTTTGGGTACCTGGCTGGAGTGAGATTTTGATATCATGGGTTTAATTACACATATGTGCACTATCGTGTCAGTAGCGGGACCTTAGCATATATATAGGATATATATACAATATATACAAATACACAATATTGGACACAGACTATAAAGGGCACAAAGTTTCATTCACTATTGAAAGTCAAACACATGTTTGTTTCCACTGTTTTATTGTGTGCCTGTCGCGATAAGCAATTAATTGACTTATCGTACGATAAATAAAAATGAACTCGATACATTCCCATTTACATGAGGATGTGACGAGCAGTTTGAAAGGATGTACTTGAACTATTATTATATATTATCATTATGTCAGTGGTCTAAAATGGTCATACAACGGTGCCGACAATATTATCGTTTATCGCAATAATTTCCGGGAAAATGTATCCAACAAAATTAATTATCGTGAGAGGCCTATACATGAAACACACACACACACACAAATCTACAGACTTACTCCAAACTGCCAAATATATTAATTAACACACTCTCTCTCTCATAATACCTTTGACTCTATTTTGGCCTAGTTGAACAATAAGCAGCAGACTTTTACTTTTGATCATTTCTACTGGATCTTAGATCTGTGCATGCGCAATACGGGTCGGGGATTGACCAACCGGCTCGCACTGCTCTGCTGTCTGTTCACGTTGTTAAGAGTGGGGGGGGGGGGGGGCGGGGGGCATAGCGGGTCGACAGCTTGAGCAGCTGTCAACTCAACATTGTAAATAACCAACCAAAAACGATCGCTGGTTCATCTTGTTTTTGGCGTGAGAATAGTTTGGGCAGCGTGAGAGCATGAGATTGAGAGTGAAAGCGTGTGTCACACGCCAGATGCGTGAGAGTTGGCAACCCTGACATAGAGTCTTATTGTGAACCTGGACCCTTAGGTTTATTGTAAGAAATGTAAAGTAAGGGTCCCCAGCACATAGAAACTGTTGGATGCTAACTTTCATTTTGGGCAAATTGTACTTGTAGCATACGTTGTGTTAATTAGCATTCAATGGCATAATAGCCTACAGTATATGGACATTAGTTCAAAAATGGCATGGCTGATTTGAACAGTATTGGAGGGGTTTTGGGGGGTTGTTAAGGATGCTGATTATCAGGATAAAAAAAAATGCCATATTTGTAGTCCTGAGGGGCTGATTTTGAAGTTTAAGAGGAGTCTGGATTGTTTGTATTGGACAGATTGCTTATCTATTTAAAAAATCTGTCCACAGTTGAGGTAATCATTATAATCTTGTGGTCGGTACACCCAATGGTCGCCACACAACTCATGCCATGGCCAATCAGTTCGTGCAGAATCCAGCAGGTATCCTGTTCACTTATTGAATGCAAATTGCCAAACAAATGCAAGTAAGCATCTCTGAGTTTCTGAATGCTGGGAAACAATACTATACATGTCTAACATAAAACACACTGGCAGGTAGACTAACAGCATGTTATATGACTAAATAACAAGTCATCATTTCTCTATTCCTTTCCTATCCCACACAATTGAGTCAGGGGGTTCCAACGAGAAAGGAGGAAGACCAAAGTGTCTGAGTCACTCTTAGGAAAGTTCCTAAACATCATCAAACACACTTGACTGCTTTATGTATTTCTGTAGATATAGAAAAACCAATGATACACAACAGGTTTGTCAGAAAGAAAAAACTAAATACAAACCCTTGTGTGACTTCTTTGAAACTTGACCTAGGACTTTTTGTTGACACGTCTCTAGAGTAAACATTTCTCTAGTCCTTCACCATCCAACACAATTGAGGAAGGGGTCTTGAAGAGAAGAGAGTGTCTGACTCACTCTAAGTAACTTTAATGACTTCTCCATACACAGAAACCTGCTAAACGTCATCAAACACACTTGACTTCTTTGTGTATTTCTGTAAATAGAAGGAGAAACAAATAACACAATGATACACAACAGGTTTGTCAGAAAGAAAAAACTAAATACAATCCCATGTAATCCTTGGACTCTCAAAACAAGCTATTTTTGTCCACACGTCTCTAAGGCGAGTAAACATTTCTCTAGTCCTTCACCATCCAACACAATTGAGGCAGGGGTCTGGAAGAGAAGGGAGGAAGACCACAGTGTAACTTTATGACCTCTCCATACACAGAAGCCTACAAACACGCCGACACAAACCTGCACGCATGCACAAACGTTGTTGTTACAGACAGACTCCATTAATTGCCACTGAGTCACAAACTGGTGAGCACAGACAAAAGCTCAGTGACACAAACTGAGCTGAAATGCGTAATGCAGGCACACCTCTGAAATGAAAAGCCAGAGAGCATGTGAACCGGGCCTCTGACACAAAACAAAGAGAGGATTTGTGTGTTTTTCCCAACGTGTCTTTGTGCCAGTAGAAAGGGAGAGTATTTGGATGGAGGTTGAGTTATGTCGTGAGCAGCAGCTGTGCAGACCAGACGGAGTTCTGTAGTATCGCTGTGGTTTCCCTTTGACCACAGATCTCTATCTGCATGCGTCCTCTTTGATCAGGACTCCTGATTATTTTAGTAGGGCAAGATGCACGCAATTAAAAAAACTACCAGAAAGACAAGAGTCAGCAGTTTGCAGCGAATGAGTCAGGTTTTATTTCATGCTTTGGCTCTGAAGTGGAGGGCATGTACGCGTGTTAGGGATAAACACTTTTTGTAGAGCGGGTAATAGATTGGTACACTTCAAGAAAACACCTCACACAAATATGAAAAAAAACTTGAAAAAAGTCACGAATTTACACGAAAGAAATTCCAAAAATAGAGACGTGGTAATAAACATATATATATACATGTAGCCTGGAGAGGGGATAATAGAGGTATACATGTTGATAAAACTACTCACAAAATAATAACAACAAAAAGTCACACAGAAAACAAAAGGTTGCAAATGTACACAAAAAACCCTGTAAAGAATGTGCGTTTAGTCAAAGCAAAACAATTTATTTTACCTTTGTAGTTTGCAATTATATCTGGGTATTTTTATTGGAAATGTGCCACTTTAATCTCGAGTTTATTAAATAAGTATATTTTTTACTAATACTCCATTATGGCAAAGCTAAAAGTGATTGTTTCCCGCTGCAATGGTCCTAATATGCTAATGTGTAAAGGCTAATAGAATAGCTTGAAAGCTAAAAATAGTTAGAAAAATAATTGCAGTAGTTTGCATTCTCTAACTTTCCATAATACTCAGCCATGTTTATATTCTGCATGTGAGACCCTAAGTGCTTTCTGCAAGTGTCTGGTCCAATAATAATGCTTCAACTTCTCTTCTGAGCGTTTTGGGTGGAGCAGGTGTTTTCTCACCTCAAAACACATCCACATCACACGTTGGCCATACCAGCGTTCACACTTTGCTCTTGTTCAAAGTGTGAAAGAAAGCCTTTAGTCTGCAGCCTTACATCCGAGAAGGAAAGGCTAGGTGTTTCCAGATGAAACTGTTTACATTGTGATGGTTAAACAGTACGTAAAGTTGAACTTACTAAAAATGCATTTCTTATACATTGAACAAATGCTATTCTCTTTTAAAAAGTCAAAAAAAAACACCCTTCCCTCTTGGCTTCCTGTATATCTTATGTTAGATTAAAAACCAGCAGCAGATTGTAAGGATACATACCAGCAAGGGGCCACCAGACACTCGCTTTATCACGTCTAAGTTTCCTGTTATTTCTCCCATTATATGTATTTCCTCTATGCCAATCATGTTGGAGGTTTTCCCATGAAAACCCATTTCCTGCAGGCAACAACAGGCAAATATGTCTCTCATAGCTACTGTTTTTATCATCAGCATATTCATCCGATCACATTTGGAGAAACGGAAAAGCCATATAAATGGGAAATGTGTGAAATCTAAGGAGGTTTTTTCAGTCCATTCAGCAACTTTCATAGGTGTCAATGGGACAATATGGCATTAAGTTTTCATTAACAAATCCGTGGAGGGGTAATTTACCAGCCTTTTTATTGGCTAACAGTTGTAGTCGTCTTTTAAGTATTACAAAACCAGATGTAACCGGTTGATAATTGAGCTTCAACGGTACAACTTTTACACTTTTCCTCTGTGAAATGTAAACAAATCCCCAAACATTACAAGCAGAGAGAAGTTGGGGAATCTAAGTCCATTTTAAAGGGGCCCTATTCTGTTCTTTGGGCTTTCCCTCTCCTGTAGTGGGTTATACAGGCTCTGTGCATGTGAATGGTCTGCAAAGGTTACAATCCCTGTGTTCGCCTCCATTGGACTCCTTTGTTTTCTGTAACATAGAGACAATACAGCGCTCCAACACATTGTACGTGATTGACCAATCCCAACAGAGTTGAATCTGGCAGTATGAGAAAAATAAAGAGCTTTTTGGACATTAAATCATGGAGACAGGTCACAGTAGAGACACTACATACTGATATACACCTGAACATCATCAGGAGAGGACTCTTTAAAGTAGAGACACTACAAACTGATATACACCTGATCATCAGCAGGAGAGGACTCTTTAAAGTAGAAACACTACATACTGATATACACCTGAACATCAGCAGGAGAGGACTCTTTAAAGTAGAGACACTACATACTGATATACACCTGAACATCATCAGGAGAGGACTCTTTAAAGTAGAGACACTACATACTGATATACACCTGAACATCAGCAGGAGAGGACTCTTTAAAGTAGAGACACTACAAACTGATATACACCTGATCATCAGCAGGAGAGGACTCTTTAAAGTAGAGACACTACAAACTGATATATACCTGAACATCAGCAGGAGAGGACTCTTTAAAGTAGAGACACTACATACTGATATACACCTGAACATCAGCAGGAGAGGACTCTTTAAAGTAGAGACACTACATACTGATATACACCTGAACATCAGCAGGAGAGGACTCTTTAAAGTAGAGACACTACAAACTGATATACACCTGAACATCAGCAGGAGAGGACTCTTTAAAGTAGAGACACTACATACTGATATACACCTGAACATCAGCAGGAGAGGACTCTTTAAAGTAGAGACACTACATACTGATATACACCTGAACATCAGCAGGAGAGGACTCTTTAAAGTAGAGACACTACATACTGATATACACCTGAACATCAGCAGGAGAGGACTCTTTAAAGTAGAGACACTACAAACTGATATACACCTGAACATCAGCAGGAGAGGACTCTTTAAAGTAGAGACACTACATACTGATATACACCTGAACATCAGCAGGAGAGGACTCTTTAAAGTAGAGACACTACATACTGATATACACCTGAACATCAGCAGGAGAGGACTCTTTAAAGTAGAGACACTACATACTGATATACACCTGATCATCAGCAGGAGAGGACTCTTTAAAGTAGAGACACTACATACTTTGGTCATTTTAACTTTACAAGCTTTTACTTTCTTTTCCATTTCCCCATAACAACTGACATAGGCTCATAACCTTTCCAACGAGTCTCAAAATTAAACAGAAAATGGTCCACCTATTTTGTTTCCGTCACTCAGAAGTGGACAATGCTTGACCTTTTATATCACAACTCCTTCTCCTTCCCAACGTTCCCCTTCATTTCCTAACGGCGCGTACATACCGTAGAAATTACAAAGCTAGTAAAAACCTCTTGTCCCTTTCTCTATTATGTTCACTGCGGGATCCTTGGTGTTTTCTTCTTTCCTTGTGTGGGTGATTTCCCATTTTGGAGTGAGGTTTTTCCGGCCCTGCATGCCTTCCTCCTGAATCCTTTAAAGCTCCAGAGGTGGGAGTGTCGTTTGTTTCCCATGACTTCACTGTTTTCAGACCTGTTTTTGAAAGGCTGCACACAACAAGTTGCATCACAGCAGGAAATCTGGCCCCGTTCCAACACTAAATATAGCATGTGGTTGATTAATGGACATGTGATTGTATTGTTTACTTGTTAAAGATATGCTACGCAGGCTCTAAAACCAAATGAGGAGAAGGTCTTTTATACTGTGAAGGCTTTGACTGTTAAATGTCATTTCCCTATCAATGCAAATGTAATTCCTGCATGAACACCCTCCTCTCAGCTGCTATAGTATGATAGTGAAGACTGAGAATGAAGAACCTCACGCTGGTTTGCTTCACTACGAATATATTTGCATATCTTCCAACATCACAATAATTTAAGGGAAAGTAATATTCCCAATATTAATATCACAGTTTCTGATCCACTAACAAGTCCTTACATACTACAGAGCCCATACCGTATTCCTGTTAGTGTTTACTTCCTAAAATAAGTTTATCAACATAAAAAGTAAAAGATAAAATAAAATAGAATTAAAATATGTTCGCAAAAAAAAGAAATTAAAGAAAATGTGTCCAATATTTTGTTTTTTATACAAATATTTAAATAAAAATTTGAAGTTAAAGTAAAATGTCAAATATAAGATAACATTTACTAAAATAGAACCAAAAATGGTTGTAAGAAACAGTCAAAATGTACACTTGTACTGACCCTGGGTCATTTGGTAACGTGTGTTGTTGTGTATTTTGTCTCCTCCTGTGTAGGTGTGTATGTGAGTGTGTGTATCAGTGATCAAGTGGTGCCTGTCAGCTGATTGGCTGTCCACCTGAAGAGACAGGAGTATTTGATCTGCAGCGAGGCGAGTCCCTCTCTCTTCCACCTCTCAGGCAGTAGATATGTAGGCCTCTGTGGCAAATGAGATACTAGCAGTAGGTAGCAACCTTTTTTGTTGTTGTTACCGGGGCGTAAAAACAATCGGTAAAACATGCAGGCCTACATTACAGAAAGGCTGATTTGAAGTGAGCATGTTAACGCTGACCAGGCCCCCTCTCTCCCTCCCTCTCGTCCTCTCTCCTCTGGTTACTCTCAGCAGCAGACGGTGATTGCTGGTTGACCACAGAAAGGTTTTCACCCTGCAAAGATTACAGTAGAAGTAGTGAACCTTAGAATTACTACCCCCCCCCCCCCCTACTGCAAAACAAGACTTTAAAATAGCCTTTCCCCACAGAGGGCCCCGTCATAACCCCACCCACACTTCCTCTAACGGCTCCTTTAACTAATTATGACCCAAAACGCTGCTCTGCTCTGGAGCTTTTCAACATTTTGCTCCACTGGGAAACATCCAGATGAAAGCTGAGAGGGAAAAGGAGAGGAAGTGGTATCAGAGGAAGTCATTATTTACTGCTCGTTCTCTTGACCTGAGAGATTTTTAGAGCTGATATTTTTGATCCCAGGAAAATCCCCTCGTGATAAAGCCAGCATGTTTTTCTGTTTCTGTTTCTGTCTGCAGTCAATTTGGTTTAAATGTAGTCCTCAGATGTCCTTTAAAAGTTTTTTATCATATTTAGTCACAATAGGCGCTTTCACACCGGAGTACTTTTCCCGTTTAGTTCCGATAGTTCCTGGGATTTTGCGTTCACACCAAAAAGAGAACTTAGTTCATGAGAACTTTTCCCCCATTTCAGTCTTCTCAGGTACTTTCCTGGGGAGAGAAAAGTATACATTTCTGATTGTCTGGGCGAATTGCAAACTACGCCCCGGAAATCTCGGAAAGGTTTTGTGAAGCCGCCATTGTATTTGCTGGCATTATTAGCATTATTAGCATTATCATTAGCCCCGCGCACCAACGGAGAGAGACTAAATGATGGCAACACAAAAAAAACATGGGAGCGGTGGAGATGAGGAGGTGTCGGCGTTCTGGCGATTTACTCGGAAGGCTTCAGTAGAAGCTGCTGGGAGTCCCAGCAGCTTCTACTGAAGCCTTCCCCAACTCCGGGGACTTCCGCCCGGGGACTTTGGGCGGCAGTATACGCCGTGGAGTGGTTTGCGGCCTGCCAGTAAACCCAAAGCAGAAGAAGAAGAAGTGACGTGAGCGGCTTCATTTTTCTTAATCTTCCCTCAGGGAACTTATTCCGGTGTGAACGCGATCGGCTCTTAGTTCCATGGGGGAACTAAGTGCTGGGAACTAAGTGCGGCAAAGTACTTGGTGTGAAAGCGGCTATTACGTTATGTTTACCTGGGAGAAATTGGGTTGCAAGACATTTGCTCCGTTTTAAATAAAGTTAAAGATAAAACTAAATATAATACAAATATGTAAACGTAAGAGGTACGAAAGGCAAAACAAAGTGAATATGTGCACAATCCTATAATATATAATGTATTTTATAGAAAGGTTTGTAAGTGACAGAAGCTGTAAATGTTTAAACCATCTCTCAGATGTCAGAGTAGAGAGCAAGCAGCAGCAACAACATCTCTACTCTTTACCCTCAAACAATGTAACATTCCTGCTCAGTGTTTGCTGTGTTCCCCAGAGTCTCTTGAATAGTAATTAACGCTGCATTGTTCCAGCAGAGATACCAGCGGCATGCCTCCTGTGTCTAGACGCAGAGGTACAGATATCTAAATGAGCGGCGGAGGATTCTTGAGGCCATTGTTCGGAGGACAGTGAGACCTTGATGTGGACCGGGGGGGGGGGGGGGGAGATAAAACCTGCAGGAGGATGTGTGTTTGCTCAATACTGTAAGGAAACACATGTCCTCACTGATGGTGCCTCTTCATTTCCTATAAATGCACAGGAAATACAAGGACGGTACAGACGGTTAAGTGCGAACGAACGTCACGCCTTTAATTACTTTATTTACAGACAATTAAAAATGCAGCCGTAAGACAGAGTGGAGATTTGTGAATGTGACACCCTGATAAGATATCCAAAGCTTCAGAAATGGCGATTCAGACACTAAACAGAAAGTGATTACAATATATCTTACTAACACATCTAGAATTGGAGAGAGTTGAAGTGTTATTCAGAAACATTTACAAGCTTACACACAACAAGAATACCCTAAATCTAATCTAAACGTAACTATTGAATGGTCCAAAAACACGAATCACTTTAGTCTAGAGCAGGGGGGTCAAACTCAAATACACAGTGGGCCAAAATTAAAAAATGGGTACTAGTGGAGGGCCGGACTGGTTCAATGTTTATTGCAGAACTTATTGAAATGAACTTATTGCACATATTAAACCTGGAACTAACAAAGCTTAAATGATTGCCTATAAAAACAACATTAAACATTAAATAATCAGGTGCATTCATTTCTTACGGCTCTATCTGCAGCTTTTCCAGAGTCATTTCTTATGGTTACATTTTCCCACAGGCCAACAACAGCTTCAACAACACTATTTCCCTCAAAGAGAAAACCAACCGTGAGAGAAAGTGCAGAAGGAAACATCCATTAAACTCAGTGTGCTGCTCTGTGATGCTAGTTCAGATACTTGGCATCTCATCTTGGGTGCAAGGTCATCAATGTTTGGGCTCAGGCTCTGAGCGGAGGAGACCCTCAGGATGGAGTGAAGGTGTGCGTGCAATATACCGGCGGGCCAGATCTAATAGCAATTAGAAATTATCCTGTGGGCCGAAATTAAATCCACCAAGGCCCTGATTTGGACCCCGGGCCTTGAGTTTGACATATGTGCTCTAAACAATGGTTTAAAATAGGTACGACATATAAACACAGATATATGAACACATGGAAAATAATGGTTCAAGTTAAATTAATTTTAGAGTACACTTACTTGACATTTAGTGTTTAAGATTTGTCATATGTTACTGTCCATTCTCCTCTAAATTAGCTTTTAATGCCACAAAGCTTAAGAAACAGGGCCCTGACACTAAATGGAAAGTATTTAAAATATCTCTTACTAACATATATATAATTGGGGATTATAGCACAAGCTAAAAAACACCAACACCAACCAAATACCCTCAAATGAATCTAAACTTAACTACTAAATGGTCCCAAAACATTTCTGTCTTTAAGTCTTAAAGTTCATTTGGTCAGATATAATAAACATAGTAGGGTTCGACGTGTTTTATGTCGTAGAATTTGAAATCTCTTCAGCTTGTGTTAACCACAGACCTCATTTCAGGCTAACAACCAAAAAACACATTCAGGAAACCATTGACTTTGATTCAAGTGAACTGGAAGTGCTGTAACGCTGACTCATTTCCAGGTTCAACGACTCATTCCTGCACCACCCTGAAATACAGCCAGAAATGGTCTTGATGACAGTTTTCTAGGACCGTTTTTCTTAACCCTCCTATTGTCTTCGTTCCCTCCCCCCCCCCCCCCCCCTTATTTTGGTGTTCGGTCAAATTTGACCGGTCCTGTTTTAACTGCTATTACATTAACACAAAAACCATTCATCATCACCAAATTTCATTTAACACCCTTTCAAACTGTACATATTGTATCAGACTACTGGTATACATGAAGAACTGCAGTAAATATACAAAGAACAGACACTGAACATGTATTGCGTGTGCCAGGTGTGATCCATGTGGGGGGAGGGGCACATAAGAGCGGGAAATGTGTCAAATTGTTCTGTGTGTGTGTGTTTGTGTGTTTGTGAGTGCCAGGTGTGATTCACATGGGGGATTGGGCACATAAGGGGGGGGACACACATCTAGAGTATGTGTGTGTGTGTGTGTTTTATCTGATCCGGATGGTTACTAATTCCGGGAACACCATGGGTGTTACAAAGTTGACTAAATCATCCAAAATTCAATGAAAGTGGTGATCAGCCATTGCATATGCTCAAATGTTCTACTGTGAAGGATATCATAAAGCCTGAATGCAATCGAATGTAAAACTAAAAAGTTATGATTGATGAAAGTAGTAAATCGGTCAGATTTGACCCGAACACAACAGGAGGGTTAATATCTCAAGAAGTATTGCATGGATTGCCAATTATTTTATACTGATTTTGCCCAGATGATGAACCCTAATGACTTGTTTATCCCTTGGCTTCTCCTCTACCATTGTCAACACCTTTGTACTAATGACCTACAATGGACCATATGTATGTGGAAAACAGGAGAAGTAACTTAAAGGGACATAGGTGAGATAATCTTCATTTACATTTTCATGTTTACAAATCCTCCTTGATCAGTGACCTATAAAAAAGCACTTACTTAATTAGCTGTTCGGTAAATGCATCATCATCATCAAACGTTTACATGTGTCCTATTTGAGTCTGTTTTATGACCTCTAATTGGACAGGAAACAGGTAGAGGGCAGGTTCAAAGAGTTCCCGTCACCCCTGTGGGATCGTCAGATCTATTATGGTTGAGGAGAACCCTTCGTGAGAACCGTTCTGTAATCTGATTTACCAAGTTTGGCTTTACGTAGAAGCCACAGAGCCAGTGAGAGTATACTGTGGCCTGAGGTCAACTCGGAGTCCTTGAAGAACCTCGTAAACAGCGAGTCCACCGCTCTATTTTTGAGTTTGTTTGGAAACAAAGGATGACAGTGAGACTGACTTTGATTGGTCATCCGTGTGACGCAGTTCAGCTCTTAGTCAGCTTTAGCTTTGACCTTGTCATCAACACACAGAGAGAAGATATTATGTTTGATATTAAAGAGGCACAAAGAGGTTCAACAAAGCAGGAAACAGGCTGTTCCTTCACCTTCAGCTGCGTGTGCTTTACTATTCCTGTCGCTGCTCATTGTCTTTACCCGTAAAGGTCGACTATAGAGTGGTGCATAGATTACGTGTGTTTGTAGGACAACTTGGAAGATAGCATCTCCCTGGTTCCCTGCACAAAAAGCCAATAATCTCTGTGGCCAATAAAGGAACTACAGCATGGTTACTGCCATAAACATATGTCAATGTTTTGTATTAGTTAATAATCTGAATCTGTAAAAGCTGTGAGATAAATGTACAGTAATGGAATAGAAGAATAAAGTAGCATAACATGTATACACAAGGACCTCAAAATAGTCCCTTAGTACAGTACGTGAGTAAATGTACTTCACTTTATTCCACCACTGTTGATTTAGCTGGTTTTAAATAGCCTTAAAAAGTAGTCTGCTCCACCCTTTAACAACTTAAATGAACCAGAAAAGCGGTAAAGAGTGGCAACAGCTTTCAGAAAATTGGAGTGAAGAAAAGATTGTCTGCCCTTGTACCCCCCCCCCACACACACACACACACACACACACACACACACACACGCACGCACGCACGCACGTACACACACACACACACACACACACACACACACACACACACACACACACACACACACACACACAGATTCCCTTATCAGGACTTGTCATCAAACGCTCATATCCTCACATTGTCCCAGAGGAAATCTGACCTCCCAGCTGTAGATATAAACTCAGTCCAACCCTCGTTCCCCTCCTCCGCCTGAAAAAAAAAAAAAGGCCACGAGGTGACGGGGTAGAAACTCTGACCCTGAGCATTTCTCTGGACTTAAAGATTCTCCCCATGGTCTATAATGGGAAAAGGTTGCCTCCTCAGCCCATCTTCCCACCTCCAGCCTCTGCTCACTCAGCTCCTCAATTTGGGAAGCAGCTGTTTGTGTGACGTCTGCAGAGCAACGGGAAGGCAGGGAGGTCAGTGGAAGACGGGCTGTTTGGATAGGCTCAGATCCAGGTCTGCATGGAGAAAACACTCCTCAGCAACGTGGAGATGGAACAACAGACTTCTTTCTGTCTTTCCCTGTTTACTCTAACTGGCTTTCAATTCGAGTGGTGCAGGAATGACGTATTTTTGTAGGCCGACCATGAAGGTAGCATCTCCCTGGTTCCCTCCACAAAAAGCCAATGAGATTCCTCCATGTGGTTATGGAATATTGCAGAAAATAATCTGTCAAACACACGTTAATGATACTTACACCTTTTGTTCAGCAGGATAATCTCCACATATTAACACCACTTTATGATTTTTTAAGTAAAAAGCTAATGTTGGGCTATAAAGGAACTACAGCACGGTCACATGACTTCACGTCACCACCGCTAAGCTAAAGGTGGCTAATGTTGGGCTATAAAGGAACTACAGCACGGTCACATGACTTCACGTCACCACCGCTAAGCTAAAGGTGGCTAATGTTGGGCTATAAAGGAACTACAGCACGGTCACATGACTTCACGTCACCACCGCTAAGCTAAAGGTGGCTAATGTTGGGCTATAAAGAAACTACAGCACGGTCACATGACTTCACGTCACCACCGCTAAGCTAAAGGAGGCTAATGTTGGGCTATAAAGGAACTACAGCACGGTCACATGACTTCACGTCACCACCGCTAAGCTAAAGGAGGCTAATGTTGGGCTATAAAGGAACTACAGCACGGTCACATGACTTCACGTCACCACCGCTAAGCTAAAGGAGGCTAATGTTGGGCTATAAAGGAACTACAGCACGGTCACATGACTTCACGTCACCACCGCTAAGCTAAAGGAGGCTAATGTTGGGCTATAAAGGAACTACAGCACGATCACATGACTTCACGTCACCACCGCTAAGCTAAAGGAGGCTAATGTTGGGCTATAAAGGAACTACAGCACGGTCACATGACTTCACGTCACCACTGCTAAGCTAAAGGTGGCTAATGTTGGGCATGATGACGTTTAGTCGTCTCATTTAGACACTTGTTAGCAACCCAATGTTTTCAAATCTACCAGTGGGGTATTAACTGACGTAGTTTATGTTATAGAATAGCAATCTTTCCAGCTTGTGCTAACCACTGACCTTATTTCAGGCTAACAACCAAAAACTAGGCTGATCTGTTTGTATTTTATAGCCTCGTCTTTGCCTGCCTCAAAATGTCCTTTTTAACCTCTGGACTCCGTGCCCGGAGAAATCCCTCATCACTGCTCTTATTGAAGCTCGCTAAGACCAATTATGCATGCTTTTGATAAAAAAGAATATCATCATCACTCACCACGCATGTCAACGACCACAAAAGTATTTTATTTCTAGATATAAACCTTATCTGAAGCCATCGTATTATAAAAAGTACACTTAAATCATGGGCGGTTTGGAGGGGGCCAGTGCCTTTTTAATATTAAGTCTAGACCCTGCTATCCCCAGTGATACAGTAATAGAAATGTAAGTACTGAATGCATCGTTTGAAATGTATTTTGTTGTTATTTTACAGCTTTAATTAACAGATTCAGCTTTTTACTCCAATACATTTTAGTTATTTTTTTACAATTGTTTTACTATTCCCAATATAAATACAGAATTTAAATCAACTGACATATTAAGGTGGGCGTATATAAAGTAATTGAACTTTGCTTCACCTTAACTGGCCGCAAAATTAAAGTAATTAACACATTAAAGCATCAATCATTATAATACAATAATATAAGCGGCCTATATATTTCTGGAATGGGCCCTTTTGCATGAGCACTTCTCCGTTTTGTATAATTGCAAAGGTAATACATTTTGACTGAAGTAAGATTTGAATGTAGGACTTTTACGAGTGTTTTGCATCTGTGCCATTACCTAAGCAAAATATCTGAAATATTCTTCCACCGCTGTTTTCCTAACACTCGAAGCGATAGAAGATTGATGTTTCAACCTAAGCCTTTACCTCTAGCTACGTATTTTGACTATTTATTCATAATTCTTAGCTATTCATTTCAAACCCTTTACTCATTACTTTTAGCTTACTATTTGGATTCTCTGCTCCATGCTCACTAGTTCTCACACACTCTCAATCCCAACATGTAGGCCTATTGCTCAGGTGTAGGAACCAACACAATATGTGGATAAATATTGTAATCAAATCATGTATTTTGCTTTAAAAATCAGCTGAGATACTCAACAATCTAACTGCAGAAGTCCCCCTGAAGGCACACGTTCTCCACTATCACACTGGAGCCTGCAGGGCTTTAGGTTTACCCCCAACATGTGAACCAGCTCTCTGCTCTTCTTGCTGCAGATACTAAACAGAACAAGTGATTCCTGATAAGATAAAGTCAGCCGACTGCAAACAAGCCATGTTTCTCCTCGGGAACAGGGCCTCTGCCTCCTCACTATCACTTCTTCTGTCTAACGTCATCGCAAGTCGTGTAACGAGACAGGAGATACTGCATTTACACTCTCGGTTTGGTAAATATGGGGGTAGCTTTCCTAATGTAAACTGTGCGAGATTAATGCCACGTTACAGCCTCAGGGATCATCGGGGCCTCTGTGTGTGAGATTTCACAACTCAGAGAACAAGACACAAATACATGGTCTGTGATCTTAAGGCCCTGGCACAACAAACACAGATTAAATAACTAATCGCGGTGTGCTTAAGGCGCTCTTGCACTTGCAAAGACAACAGCTGATGTCCAACAATCACATACATTCAACCATGGGCGTCACTTTGTTAGAAAAGGTGGTGGGGACACTTTTTCAGATAAAAAAAAACACTACTTCATTAAGCGCCCCCCGAAAAACAATACATACATACTTATACTGACAATACTTTATTTGACTACTAACTATGCTACGCTGCTGCAAAGCGGGAGGAACAATTGCTTTTCTATTCTCTATTCAATTATTACTAATATTAAACTTGTTGCAGGTCAAAATCGCGCCACAGAAATACACCCGAAAAATGTTGAACAGTCCTCGAGATTGTACGTGTTCTCTTAGCAAATACATTCTCTTTCTTTGTTTCTGCATTCTCCAAGTGTACAATTCTTTGTGCACGCTATTTTTTGAAAACATTTTTAACAAATGATCCTAATGCAAAGTGGTGGATCACCGGCAGCGTCCCCAGTATAAATGACGCCTGCATTCAACGCCTTTAAAGTCCTCAAACAAAAAAGGAAACAGGAAAATCCATTTGAAAATCCACTCTGTTCATAGGCGTCACTTATGCTGGGCGACATGTCCCAACAAAAAAACATTTTTGGGAGGAAGCGATCACAAAGACATTTCATTTTCCGTTTGGCCCGGCTCACTTCCTGAGGGCTCATCGATGTCTCCAACTTCAAAGACGAACAATAATGAATGATTCAGTAGCAGAGGATAGTTCAGTCTGTAGGTGCCAAAAAGAAGGTTTGCACTAGCTGACTCTGATACCTCTCCATTCGTGATGTCAATAGCTTCTGTTTGTGTATGTTTGTGTGTATTTCGGGCGTATGCATGTTACATAACACAAGTTAAGAACTGAATTTCCTCTCTGGGATCCTTATTGATTTAATGAATCTTAACAATTGACAAACTGGCTCTTTGAAGTCAAGTAACACCTTGTTCTGTGGTCGGGAGTCACCTCCTCACCACCTATCACCTCTTCATTATTAACGAAGCACTATGTTATTGAGCATTCTGTGAGTGTGGGGAAATGCTGTATGACAATACAAATACACTGATGTCTAGTTGACAGGAAGGACTGGAGCAATCAGAAAAACAACTAGATCTGCCCACAAGTCATGTCTTTAAGCCCCCTTTGTTTTTGAAGCTGGTTTGCAGACAGTGTGGCACGAGCAGCACGAGGTGAGGTTTGACCCAGATTGCTCTTTCAGCGTCTGTCATATATCGACTTTCAGCCACAGTTCTCAAGACTGCATGCCACTCTTTCGGTGTGGTTTGTGTCTGGAGGTGGCAAGACAGACGCTTCATCTTGTTTTTTCCTTTTAAAGTTTAAACCACATTTGTTTAGTTTCTTACGCCTCGTGTGCATGGGCACCTGCTTTGGTCTGCAGTGATGTGCATTAAAGGCCAAGTGTGTTTGCATGACATCTACAAAAGAAAGCTGAAATCCAGGCTTCATCTAAACCAGGGGGGTCAAACTCAAATACACAGTGGGCCAAAATAAAAAAATGGGTACTAGTGGAGGGCCGGACTGGTTCAATGTTTATTGCAGAACTTATTGAAATGAACTTATTGCACATATTAAACCTGGAACTAACAAAGCTTAAATGATTGCCTATAAAAACAACATTAAACATTAAATAATCAGCTGCATTCATTTCTTATGGCTCTATCTGCAGCTTTTCCAGAGTCATTTCTTATGAGTACATTTTTCCACAGGCCAACAACAGCTTCAACAAAACTATTTCCCTCAAAGAACAAACCAAACATGCCCTGCTGTCGTGAGAGAGAAAGTGCAGAAGGAAACATCCATTAAACTCAGTGTGCTGCTCTGTGATGCTAGTTCAGATACTTGGCATCTCATCTTGGGTGCAAGGTCATCAAAGTTTGGGCTCAGGCTCTGAGCTGAGGAGACCCTCAGGATGGAGTGAAGGTGTGCGTGCAATATACCGGCGGGCCAGATCTAATAGTAGTTAGAAATTATCCTGCGGGCCGAAATTAAATCCACCAAGAGCCTGATTTGGCCCCCAGGCCTTTAGTTTGACACATGTGATGTAGGCTATCTCTTACATACGAGTTTTGTTATAACTCATCCTCATTTCCTCCGTCAGCTTGTTTTTAGTGTCTTTCCCAGACAGCCGTGTGGGAGGCATGTTTTTAGGAGTGTTTTCACTGTGTTTCTGGAGAGTATTTGAATGTTTCATAGGATGTTTTACAGTTCTGCTGAGCCGTGGGAGGCTGGGAACTGCTTCGTCAGGAATGTTTGTACTGACCGGCTTTATGTTTGGATAAATGTTTGATGTAACCAGAGCTGCTTTTCAAGAGGGGAAAGTGGCAATAAATCTGTATTTATTGTAAACGATTTTAAGTGGAAAAACATCTCTACCAATCTATGCAATCGTTATCTTTAAACAAACCTTATGGACAAAGTCAATATGACGATGAAGTATTTTTATATGCTAACAATCAGTTTAAGAGTTGTGTGTTTCTTTTTCAATGAAGCCTTACATATAGCAGGATGCAATACATGATCTACAGTGTGTTTATAGATTTGTTATCTTCATGGCGTCATCTGTATATTTTTCTTACTCTCTAATGCTGGTTTATTTCTATTTCTATTTTGAGATGTTTTAGAATGGTTTATTTGTTATTAGGTGCAATGCCTTGTTTTGTTTTATGCTGCTGCAACCAAAATATATTTTCTCCCAAATTAGGATTAATAAAGTACATCTTATCTTATTTTATAACTGGACAAAGTTGCCTAGTCCAGTAGACAGGGAAAGCAGCATTAGCATTCATTTGTTGTCATGTTTTGTAAGTCCAATATTCACTCTTATTTTCGCTGGGTTTTTGTCTCCACCCGATGCTACATGCTCGACTACATCAGTCTGATTTGGTGTTGAAAAAGGCAGTGAAAAGTGGGTTTATCAGAGCTTTTCCACCAATAAACAGCTGCCTATAGGGGCTGGAAATAAGATTAGTATGAGTGGTAAGAGCAAACCAAAACAACTATGGCAGAGGAAACCAAAACAATTAGCTGAAAGACCCTAAAACACAATGCAGCTGGTTACTACAAAGTGACATTATATTACATTAAATGTAATTTGAAGTGTCTTGCTCAGGGACACAACGACATGCTGACTGCAGTGGGGTTTGAACCTGTGACGCCCTGATCCGAACACCAGCGCACAATCCACTGCGCCACACGCCTCCCTTTCTGTCAGTGAATCAGGTATTAGAATAAAATATGTTTACTTCAGCTTAGATGGTCTTTGAAATGCCAAGCGCATCTAGTTTTCATCCAGGATCTTCTCTACTTGTGATATCTGGCTGTTAGTAGCCAGTCTCAGTCAGGATCCGACTTCAGAGTCCTGTGGTGATGCTATCATGCCTGAAGGTACAAACCCCAACATTTACAATGTTAATGTTCTCACACTGCAGGGGGTGGATCAGTTAAGCTGTGAGTAAAACTGAAACCCTGAGATCTTCGTGGTCTGACGTTTGAAGTCAGGTTGGTTCCCACAGAGAGCAACACTGCTTCACTTGGCACATTTTAACTCCTGAGTAATGTATTATGTATCATGTTATGATGCCAGTTAAAAGAGAGGTGTCTTTACTTGTGATGAAAACTATCGGATAGAAAAGACACAGAAATCACAATCGCATTAATTCTATCCTTAAGTGGTGGAAGAAGTTTAAAAATACTCTTTTACAAGTACAATACCAAGTGAATACAACAATTTGAAGTATTGTTTTAAGTAAAAATTAGTACAACTAAAAGTATTTGTAGTGTAAGGCAAGGCAAGGCAAGTTTATTTATATAGCACCTTTCAACACAAGGCAATTCAAGGTGCTTTACAAAAATGAGAGACATTCAGAAAAAGGCATTTAAAAACAGTCATTAAAAAGCAAACAGCTGCCTAGGGGCTGGAAATAAGATTCGTACATTTATAATACATTTGACACCTTTAATAGTCTTTAAATAGTGTGTAAGTATATGGCTGGCTCCCCTCACATGGTTATACAAGAGAGATTTACTCTTTCCTTTATCACCAACAATTACACATCAGAGTATTTTGATGTTGTTAAATGTCATGACATTTCATTTTTTTAGCTTATCTTAGATGCTTTATCTACTCCTGGGTAGTTTGACGGACAGAGGGTGTTGTTTACATATTCTGTACAAACTGTAAAGTAGCCTGAGACAAATGCACATGTTGTGATATTTGGCTATATAAATACACTTTGATTGATTTTCTTCTGAGATGTGGTTAAGTGAAAGCATAAAGCAGCAAAGAACGGAAATACACAACTAAAGTACAAGTATGTTGAAGGCAGAAATGTCCAAATCAGTATTAATAACTGTGCCAAAAGCATTGTTTAGTTCTGTCTCAATTCTTTCTGGTACACTGCCTGTCCTGATTTAACAGTTTCTAACAACCAAAAAGACCCTGAATGCTTTAAATCTGTTGGACTTTGGTATTCTGACCCGTTTGTTCTGCTGGGAGCATTAGACCGCCAAGTGCAGACAGCAGGGAGTTGTTTGCCAGTCATTGTGTACTGTGCAGTGTTGTGTGACCTCTCTTTAAGGCTTAATGAACCCAAACCTCACACTCTCAGTACATTCCACTGTTTGCATCCCAACGGCGACTTTTATTGTTGTTTTTCTCCTCCTTCCGCTCCCATCAGACGGTTCCCTGACTTCACACGGCGACCCTTTCTGAACGAGGCCATGGGCTGTTTGTTTTACGTTGGTGCCTTCCTTTCAGGGTTTTTTTTATATACTGTGGGTGGGAAACAGGGAGGGAGAGACAGCGGGAAATAGAGCGAGAGGAAGAGAAGAAAAGAGGGTATAAAATGTGGGAGAAAAGAGAAAGAAAAAAGCTCCAAAAGATGTATAGCTTGTCGCACCACTTGGCCTCTCTTTAACTTTTCTGATTTATCTGCCATAGTTTTTAAAGTTACATTAAATCCCTGAAAGGTTTGCATCGACCTGCTTCAGTTTCAATAAAGTCGTTCACTCTGGAATCTGGAATGAGCATCGCAAGAGTTCCCTCGACAAAAAGCAAATGGGATTTTTCCATTGGATTTTGGATTATTGCAGAAAATAATCTCTGTGTCAAACAAATGTTTCTGATACTTCCACGTCTTGTTCAGCAGGATAATCTCCACATATTAAAACCACTTTATGATTTATGAAGTAATAAGATAACGTTATAAGCTAAAGAAACTACAGCGCGGTCACATGACTTCACATCACCACCGCTAAGCTAAAGGTGGCTAACGTTATAAGCTAAAGGAACTACAGCGCGGTCACATGACTTCACGTCACCACCGCTAATCTAAAGGTGGCTAATGTTGGGCTTTAAAGGAACTACAGCGCGGTCACATGACTTCACATCACCACCGCTAAGCTAAAGGTGGCTAATGTTATAAGCTAAAGGAACTACAGCGCGGTCACATGACTTCACATCACCACCGCTAATCTAAAGGTGGCTAATGTTGGGCTTTAAAGGAACTACAGCGCGGTCACATGACTTCACGTCACCACCGCTAAGCTAAAGGTGGCTAATGTTGGGCTATAAAAGAACTACAACACGGTCACATGACTTCTCGTCACCACCGCTAAGCTAAAGGTGGCTAATGTTGGGCTATAAAGGAACTACCTTTATATATACAGTCTATGGGAACTACAGCACGGTCACATGACTTCACGTCACCACCGCTAAGCTAAAGGAGGCTAATGTTGGGCTATAAAGGAACTACAGCACGGTCACATGACTTCACGTCACCACCGCTAAGCTAAAGGCGGCTAATGTTGGGCTATAAAGGAACTACAACACGGTCACATGACTTCACATCACCACCGCTAAGCTAAAGGTGGCTAATGTTGGGCTATAAAGGAACTACAACACGGTCACATGACTTCTCGTCACCACCGCTAAGCTAAAGGTGGCTAATGTTGGGCTATAAAGAAACTACCTTTATATATACAGTCTATGGGAACTACAGCATGGTCACATGACGGCTAATGTTGGCCGTGATGACATTTAGACACTTGTTAGCAGCCATGGTTTTTTCCTTCACTAGTGGGGTATTAACTGACGGATTTGATGTCCTAGAACATAACGTTAAAATCTCTTCAGCTTCGGTTACCCACAGAAACACAACAACCAAAAACCAATTCGGAACAAGAGAATCCAGGAGTGGTAAAATGCTAACTAATTAATTAATTAATTAATTTAAGACTCATTCCTGCACCACTCTATATAATTAATTGCAGATAGTGGAGAATGACGACAGCATGTCAGCAGTCTGTGTCAAAGAGAGGAGGATGATGGCCTCTGCTTTGTACAAAAATGTGGGTTTTTGTTGGGGGCTGCGGAGGCCTGAGGGGGGGTTTGTGAAGTCAGCCACTCCTCTGCGGACACTTTGAGAGGGTTGTGTGAAGCGGGTGCCTCCCTCTCTCGTGGTTGATTTGCCGGAGGGAGGTCACGGACCCACCCTCCCTATTGAGAGAACAGGGGGGTAAATAACAGGGTCTTTAGAGGGGGGTGGGGGAACACTGCAGTGCCTCCCTCTAATCACAGTCACTTCACTCAATAAGTATATAGTGAACATACAATGAAACACAGACGCGTGGACAGCACACCCTGAAAACACATGCTTGGATAGAACAGACACATTTGAGATGACGTGCGATATATAGGCTAGACATGTGCAGTTAAAACACAGTGTGGTCAAACCATTTACAATCATTTAGCCCCAGATTCCATTCGTACCACTGGAATTGGTATGATTAGTAGGTATGTTCAAATATTTTGCATCAGGTTGAACTTTGCTCAACTTTAGCTTAGGAATTCAAAACATTGACCAATTGCAAGGTGTGTTTTTAGCAACTTGTGTTTTGATTTCTTGTGTTTTTGGCACCAGAACTGGTTCTTAATGCGACCGAATGCTTAAAAAAACATGTTTTTAGCCATATTTTTTGTTTAAATTAACGTGAATTAAATGAAAACATTGTGAAAGGGTTTAAAGTTTTAAACGAAAACAAAGACAACACCCAAACCGGCCAAAACTGTGGTAGCAACCTGTCAATTACAAGTTAGCCGAACCCTAAAGCATAACCTTTAACCTTTTATTGCCTTTTTGACTCTTCATTTGAACATCATGTGTTGGAGAAGACTTGAAAACTAGCTATTTAGTTGAAAAACTCATTGGTAAAATGATGGCATTAGATAAAGAGAGCAGCAGGGTCATTTTCTCATAGACTTCTTTGTAATCTGATGTCTTTTTGCAACCAGTGGAGTTCCTGGCAATTGAAAACAATGCATGTTTTAGGCATTCCCGCATTGGCTTCACTTTAAATAACTAGAGGTTGCCAGCTTTGAGAGAATTTAGTCCAAACATGGAAGACGTTATATAAGTTGTTTCATAAACAGCCACTTTGGTTACGTTCAGGGTGTCAACTTCTATCAAAACACAGCCACCAGGTGCCAGATCGTAAACAATGCATCCAAGAGTAAGCTAGGAAACACAGTGCCAAAAAAAAGACAAATATAGCGAGGGGCAAGGCCCAAAACAAGACTGAATATGGGATTGACGACAACCATCATTGTGCCTTCAAAGCGTATATATATATAAAAGTGTACACACACACACACACACACACACACACACACACACACACACACACACACACACACACACACACACACACACACACACACACACACGCACACGCACACATACCATGTATACATCACTTCCTGGAGACTTATCCTAACCTTAACCATAACCAACACATGCCTAACCCTAACCCTTAACCTTACCCTAACCCTTATCCTAAACCTAACCAAGTCTTCACCCTAAAATTAATGATTCCCCTCATGGGGACCTCCAATGTGTCCCCATAAGGGCGGCGAGTCCCCACACGTGACTGTGTAAACAGATTTAGGTCCCCACAAGTATAGTAATGCTAGGCCACACACACACACACACACACATTCCTGCAGACCTCACTGGTTGACTTTGTGCCACATTAATGGCACGTCCTTCAGAAACAGAGCATGGATCTTTAAATAGGAAACTGGGATTGAGACATCACTCACTGAGCTGTGGTCGGAGGAAATATTCTGCATTGACAGAGCTGATATACAGCCTCTCAGACTTCAAACACATTTTGGTTTATTTGAACTTTAGGTCTGTTTAACTTCCCTCTCACATGACTCCTCTCATAAATTCAGGGGCTTAAAAAGAGTAGGAAAATACGACATTTCACAAAGCCCGAGTTGCACAAAAGAAAGAATTCAGTAAAAAAAAGACGTCAATCCGATATATCTGGTGCAGTGTGTGAGGGATTTGGACATCGTGTGATTGAGGCTTTGCTCGCCAAGCACCAAGAGGGCAGGAGGCACAAAACATTTTCTTTGGTTGCATGTGTGGCTGCAAGTGTTTAAAAGAGTGTGTATGTTGAAGACAGATGAAATCGAGTGGGGTTTTGTGTGTGAGCTCGGGTTGATTTGTGACTTTCTCCCACTCACAGCTGAGGGCCGCTTGTTTAAATCCATTAAAGTCCGTGACCACCCGAACACGCTGGACAGCTTCACACTGCGTGCATCATCAGCTCCTTTGAGATGATTTATGTAAGCGAAGGTCCACCTTGGCATCTTTATCGTCAACATTTGGTCCGACCGTTAACATGAACATTTTCTCTGTTCTTTCATAGGGCGTCAGCGTCAAAGACATTATCGTGAGGTCAATGGTGTGTGTGTGTGTGTGTGTGTGTGTGTGTGTGTGTGTGTGTGTGTGTCAGCGTTGAAGACCACGATCAGATGTGAGCAGATCCAGACTGTCTGCAGGAATTCTCTAAACCACAGGGAAGATTTATAGGTACCATGAGTGCTCTTCTCAATGTCTTCATTGTGCTGTGAACATGTGTGCAGTGGGTTACGGACGTATATGGGGCGATCCCTTTTGAAACTGGATTAACATGGCACACCAGGTACATGCCAAGTTTTTCAGACAAATTGTTTAAGAGACGGTCTGTCCGGGTTTTTGCATCCAAACCAGAAGAGCAACACTTTGTTCCTTTCCATTTATTGGAGTATTGAAAATTGCATTGCATTTCCATCCAACAGAAATGTCTTCATCTCTTCTTTGTAACAAACACATCTAGTGATTAACAGGTAAGCCGGTGATTTGAATTACCTGGTGATGTGACTGCACCCCTCCAACAGCACACACACGTCAACAATAACCAAGAGTGACTTAATGACAACCCAAACGAATTCCTTGCCCCTACATTAAGCTTCAAAGACTCCAGCATCCATGATATTTAAGAGACACGTGGTACTGCTTTAAACCTCCAATCTCTCTAATGGCCAGCAGGTTGTTACCAAATGCTGGTTTCAAAATAAGTTAGATTGTATAGAAGTCTATGAAAAACCCTACTTCTCACATTTGTCTAGGTAGTTTTCATGAGCATATCCGATCAGAAAATGGCACCAAATACCAAACTAACATGCTAAAAAATAGTCACCATGCTAAGTATGTAGCTGTAGTCACCTGTTATATGAATTTGCTATATTCTGTGCTTTTTAATTTTAAATCACATTACAAAAAAAGAAATCTATATTGGTTTGATGCCACACCTCAGTTCTTCTCTAGATTTGACTTGTCCCTGTACATGTTACCAGCTCTCTCCCAAATTCTTACTAATTCTCCAGTGTCAAAATAACCAAAAAGCAATAAATAATGTACTCTGAAAATACATTTGAAATCTGTTTAACCGCCAGGAACAACTTGGAAAGCAAAGACAAATAAGATAAGCGTCCTTCCCTTTCATTCCTGTTGCTGTTGGCTCGTCAGTCGGTTCACAATGAGTTTAGACACTGGAGCCTCAAGGAAATGCACTCGTCATAATTGGCATATCTCGGGTCACTTTCATAGCCAAGTTCACTATTTTTCCCACACACAAGTGAAACTGATTCTATCTCTAAAGCCAAAAGTCAATAAGCTGCCAGAGCCGGTCATAAATTGTTGTCTCCAGCTGAAGACAGTTAGAAATGTTACTGTGGAATTGTGTAAAGGCATTTTGCCAACATGCAGGGCTTGTCAGAACCTGCTGGCCCTTCTGTGACAGCAACTCATTGAGATCTGTGAGTGCCAGAATGATGGAGTGATTGTACACACAATGACTGTGTGTACAAATGCTTATGTGTTTAAGTGTGGCTACGTGAGAACATATATATACTGTATGCCGGTTTGCAGAGATGGCAAAAGTACACACATCCTTGACTCAAGTAGAAGTACAGATACTCATGTTTAAAAAATACTCTGGTAAAAGTAGAAGTACTAACTAAACTTCTTTACTCAAGTAAAAGTAAAGAGGCTTTGAAATGTACTTCAGTAAAAAGTCCCCATAACTAGCAGCTGTTTTAAAGAGTACCTGACCTCCCTTTATATTAATAGATCAATAATGTCATTGTTAGCTAATGAATGTTTCCATGCTGAACAACGGCAACATGACAACGTTTCCATTGGTCCCTCTTCTTTAGAGAAGAGCAGGAAATGATGGATACACGGATCGTGTTCAAATCAATAGGCACGCAATGACTCTAAAGAATAATGATCACGCCACCAAACACACATTCAGACTAAAGTAATGAGCCTGTTAAAAATGTAAGAAGTCAAATTAAAAAGTAATCACAAAAATAAGTAGTGGAGTAAAGTACTGATCCAGAAAAATGTACTTAAGTAAAGCAACAAAGTATTTGTACTCCACAACTTCCCACATCTGTATGTTTGCGTATGGGGCTAAGTGGGCAGGCGACCTGGATTTCCCATCGTAGGAAAGTCCTCTCCAGGAAGGAGAAAGGGAAGCTGCTGTGGATCCGTCAGCATATTCCCATTACTGAACTGTGACTAACTGTAATGACCCCAAAACACACATGGAGTGATTTGTTGGCAAACATACAGCTCAGGCCACCTGTGGTGAAAGATCACAAGCTATTTGCAGAGCAATTTTCCTCTGTCAGAAATGATGTCCCCGATTTGAACTGCTGGAAGAGAATAAAAACAATCACAGTGTCGTGTCAGCAAAACCAACAGTAGGGTAGCTGTCGTAATCATAACTAAACAAGATGATACATGAACATAAGTGTAAAATAAATGGATGCCCTGTGTGTTTATGTGCTCTAAAGTAAGCTGCAAAAGTTAGCATGTCCGGCTAACTAGCTTAATTAGCTCTGCGTCCTGTACAGTTGGATTCAGGGAAGTTTAAACTCCAGCAAACCCAGTCTTTTAGCGTGCATTTAGCCATCAATTGTATATTAAGGACACTTTTTAAAGGGTTTTCGTTCTTAAGCAAGTCAGAAACACTAAAAAGTAAAAATAGGTTGACTTGATCAGCTAACGTTAGCTAGCTGCAGTAGCTTAAATATGGTAGCAGCAGTTGTTATTAAAGCCAAACCAATGGGACAAGCTAGCAATAAGAACCTTTTTTATAACCTTTCTCATGTATTTAGCCATCAAATGTAAATGTCTGACACATTTTAAGGGTTGTTAAATATCAAGCAAGTCCGCTAGAAACCTTAAAAAGTCAGAATAAATTGACTTGATCAGCTAATGGCTAGCAGCAGGTGGTTTAATCTGGTAGCAAGAGATGTTAAGCTAGCAATAAGAGGCTTTTTTGTATTAAGTTATCATTTATGTAGCCATCAAGTACCAGTGTTGGGCAAGTTACTTCCAAAATGTAATATATTACATATTACTTATTACTCTCTTTTGAAAGTAATAAGTTACATTACAAAATTACTGTCTCTGAAATGTAATGAGTTACACTACTTTAGTTACTTTTTTAAGTTACTTTCACCAAAATAACCGCAAAAGAATTTTAAATGCTAAAATGTAGTTTAGTGCAGCTCATTATACATCCAGTGAAATGCGATGTGGTAGCATAACCACTGTGTAGGCCCTTAGGCTACTAACAACTTGTATTACACGGCTTAGTTGAATACTGGATTCTGATTGTAAATTCTTAACATGTGACACGTTGTTAATCCAGCAGTACAGACCACTGTCAAGGACTATAATGAAGGTTGCTAAGGAAAGAAAGAGAAAGGAAAAGAGGTTAAAAGACGGAGCGCTGGACGTCAGATAAATCACCAGAAGAAGGCAGACAGGAAGTGAACACTAACAGGACACGGAATGGGCTCTGTAGTGTGTTTAGTTTATGGCCGTGTACAGGCCCGGTTCCAGAACAAAATGACTCAGGGTGCCTCTGAGATTACAGGGGGCGCAGCAGTAGCAGGTTTACATGAGCAATAGTGGCCGGCAACAGCAATGAAAAATAGCATTGATGGTCCCCAATGAACAGATTATGGTATTTGTTATGTTTTGAAACCAAGCAAGTGAGAACATTTCAATTGAGTTAAAAGTGCAATCCTGAAATATTTCATATAGTCCAAAGTGGACTGTGGCAAAGAAAAGCACAAAAGCTTCAAAGCTACTGATAAAACAAATGAGAACGTATTGTAAATCAAGGCAAATATTATTTGAACCAGCTCATGGTTTGAAATGGCAAACATTGAAAAGCAAAAGTATTATTAAAACCATGTACTACATCATCACCTTGGTCCCATCATATACTCTGGGAAGAGAATATTTACTGTGCTTTAAAACTGGTATCACATCTTCTTGTGAGGTTGACTTTGTGACCTGGAGAACATTTCAGCTGCAACATCAGCTTGTTGATAAGCTTGGGATATGAGATCTTTTTGTAGCCATTCGTGGTGAAGGCATCTGTGCTATTGTATGCATTATTTTTGACCCAACATTTCTACAGGCATGGCAGAATATGGCACTATTTTCACATGAATATTCTAGCCCTTGTCTATTTGTATACCACGAGCTGCAACATGACCGCCGAACCCCACTGTACAGGCGGGTACTTGTTTAGATATACCTGGGCAGGCTCTGTTTTGCCGTGGTATCCTGGCACCTGCGGGCCGCAGAGGGGCGGCGGTGTTTCGGGCAACGAAGAGTGCTGCTCCCGGGGTTGAGGGCGGCGAGTCAGGCGGGAGTAAGCTAGTGTCCACAACGGAGGGTAACGTGATGTCCCCATCTGACCTGTTGTCTGCAGTAGATGCAGTGTTGCTGGCGTTTAGTGATGGTTGCTTTAACCATTCTCGTATAAATGATTATCCACAGATGTGTGTCACTGCTGTGGAAGCACTTTGGAAATGATGCACGCGCAGCGGAGCAGGTCACGCGCAGCGGAGCAGGTCACGCGCACCTGACACAATTTGTTGTTAGTATTTTTCGCTCCGTTCTCTTTTTTGAATAGAGGGTGCATAACATTCAACTGCCCGAATATCCCGACGCGAAGCCTGCAGGGTAAAAACACCAGGTTTACTAATCTACCCGCACAATTTGTCTGATGTCGGAATGTCTCGCTATGTTAGTACATTCTTAAAAAACAAAACACCATTTAATTTCGGGTTAAAATGTGTTGTAACTGCGTTACTGAGCATTGTAACGGGTAATATATTACCCACATTTCATTAGTAATGCGTTACATTACTTTGTTACAGCAAAAAGTAATATATTACTGTAACTCCGTTACTTTTGTAACGCGTTACACCCAACACTGTCAAGTACACATTCAACGCATTTTAAATGATGTTCTTTTTCAAAGAAATTAGCTGGAAACAATAAAAACTCGAACTTAGTTATCTTGACTAGCTGCTAACACTAGCTAACTACAGGGGAGGTGCTCAGATCTGATAGTTGTTATTTCAGCTTTATGATATTTCACACAGTCTCACGGCATTTCGTGTTATAGTCACAAAATTCATCTATTGATTCGTGTTCACCAACACGAATTTCGCATTTTTTTTCGTGTCACACAGAACGATTTTAAAAGGAAAAAGAGATTTAAAGAAATACAGATTTCAGTATTCTGACACAGAACAATTTTAGAAGCGATGTATTTCTATTGGTAGTATGTTTCGTGCCTGCACCAAATAATAACAAATTAGAAGGAATTTTTTTTTTTTTTAAATACAGATTTCAGTATTCTGAGGCTCTGAGCCATTTCTCTTCCTCGCGGACGGCAAAATAAAAGGGTTAGGCTGAGGGTAAGATATTGAGTAAGAAAATGTTTTTATGAACCACACAGCTTCTGGTCTTCCAAGACCCGCCCGGACAAAATGACTTGGTGCAGGCACGAAACATACTAGATACACAATAGAAATACATTGCTTTTAAAATCGTTCTGTGTGACACGAAAAAAAAGCTAAAATCGTGTTGGTGAACATGCTGAACAGAGATTAAATTAATTACGTGACTATAACCCGAAATGCCGTGAGACTGGGTTGGATATTTCAAACCAATATAACCAGCTATGAGAAGCTTCTTTTGTTACCTTCTCCAGGTCCGCTGCAACTCTGACTACTTTTAAATCCAGACCAAAGACTTTTCTTTTTGCAGCTGCTTTTAATTGAACTATTCACATCTTAGACTGCACTGTAACTTTTATCCATGTATTTTTTCTTTTAATGTTTATTTTATTAGCTTTTCTTTTTAATGACTGATTTTAAATGACATTTTCTTAATGTCTTTCATTTTTTGTAAAGCACTTTGAATTGCCTTGTGTTGAAAAGTGCTATAATAAACTTGCCTTGCCTTGCCTTCTCCATGAAATCAGGATCCATTGTTTGAACAATTACCAAGACTTTTAAGCAACGGCTTAACCACAGTGTCAAAGTGGTTGCAATGTGGGTGGTAATGAATTATTGCCGGCTTCCCTCTCATGTTGAAATCGGTACAGTTAAACTGATCTCACATGTTCGATGTTTAAGACAATGAGACTTGAAAATACTTCCCTTCTGTGAGAACACTGCAAGGCAAGGCAAGTTTATTCATAAAGCACCTTTCAACACAAGGCAATTCAAAGTGCATTACAACAATGAAAGACATTAAGAGCATTAAGAAACATATGTGTAACGAAATAAAGAGGGTCTAGATAATAAAACATGAATAACACAGGTACATGAATAAAAGTTACAGTGCAGTGTAAAGTATGAATATATCAATTAAAAGCAGCGGCAAAATGAAAAGTCTTCATCCTGGATTTAAAAGTAGTGAGAGTTTCAGCGGACCTGCAGGTTTCTATAGTTTGTTCCAGATATTTGGAGCATACTAACTGAACTTCTCCATGTTTAGTTCTGACTCTGGGGACAGAAAACTGCACACTTACTGACATCAGTCTTTCAACAAGACAGCTCGACAACAGCTCTGCAGCAGTTTGCACGAGTTAAATCTTACATGGACCATGAAATGTGCCCCTCCTGCTGCCATGGGTTTGCAAAAGGAGAGAAGCTTAAAAAACAAAGACAAACTGTCAACTGTTATCCTGCACATGCATTTCCAAAGCAAACCGTCTCAGTCCAACAAAAATACATGGTTAAGACATTAGTTGTGAAAGAAACCTGAAGAGTAGACACTATTTCAGCCAAGTATGTTTTCTGTATCACTTTTTATTAGTATCCCCATTAGCACCTCCATTAGCATTGGCTATTATTGTATGGGGTCAGACAGTACACATTTACACACTAAAGCCTCTCATGCAATTACGTGCTTGTGTTGCTTTTCTCTGTCTCTCTGCTGCGCAGGTACAGCTGGTCCGCCCCTGACTCCGCCTCCCCCCAGGTGTCCTAATGACATTCAGCTGGGGACTTTAAAAGGAGAAGCTGGAGGAGAAGAGGGCCTCTTTTCCTGTCCTGATACCGAGGGATTATATCCGTGGATTTCCTCTCACCCCACGTGTGGATTCATTATTCTTTTGCTGTCTTATATTGTGTGAACTCTGGAGGATGTTAGTTTAGGATTTTTCGCGGCTTTGTTTTTTTCCCAGTAGGTTGTGTTAGATCTCTGGGTAGAGGAGGGAAGTCTGGGTCCTACGGCCCATGGTGTGGCTGGCCCAGGCCCCCTTCTTCCTTTTTGTTTGTTATGTGCCGTCCTCCAGACTTGGTTCCTTTTTGCCGGTAGGCATGTAAGTTACGGCTGTGCTGACAATAAATGCCCGTCGTTAACGATATTCTGTGTTTGGCGTGGTTTGTTTTTATGTTACGGGTCTTCCCACGAGCCACTACCGCTTGGTAGGGGGACGGGTCGTAACAATGGTTAAGACATTAGTTGTGAAAGAAACCTGAAGAGTAGACACTATTTCAGCCAAGTATGTTTTCTGTATCACTTTTTATTAGTATCCCCATTAGCGCCTCCATTAGCATTGGCTATTATTGTATGGGGTCAGACAGTACACATTTACACACTAAAGCCTCTCATGCAATTACCACTCAAAGATGGAAGTGAAACAAAAAGTCAACCATCATTAAACCAAACATGAAATTCTCCATTGAACAATTCCCTAATAATTAAGAACATACTACAAATAAGTTAATAAAAACAAAAGTTCTCGTCTGAATGACCTTACATTGTAAATGTATCTATCCTCCACTTACAGACATGTTCAATAACAAGAACATAGAATATGAAATGTGCTTGAAGTCTCTGCAAAGGGGATTTCTACTTCACCCTTGTTGATGTTTTGCTTTGAACGGTAAACATACACACAGACACAGTTAATTTATAATTTCTGTAATGTAGATATCGTTTTAATAGAAGTATGAACTAATATTTAGTATTTTCTTGAAGCACTGCCAAAGAATTCTCCCTGACATCCGTCCACATTCCTCTGTCGTGTTTAAAGGCTGCTGTTCGAGGGGTCAGAAAGGTCATGGGACGACGGCCATGTTTAGGTCTCCAGGACATGTGGAAACCCAAAAGAAAGAGGCCAGGTGGGTTTCCTGACGGCATGCCGATGGAGGAATGTATCCGTCAGGGTTGAACTTGTCCGGGGGGAATCCCCCCTGGAATGTGTTAAGACCACAGCTGACGGTGTCGGGATCTGTGTGTGTGTGTGTGTGTGTGTGTGTGGGGGTTAATGCCAATGTGAGTATTAAGGAGTGAGGTCGAGTTTTGATACAAACTGAGCATGAAGGCTCCATTGTTGTTTGTATTATGACACAAGATGAGATTTAGAGTAACACTTGTTTTTAGATCCTTTACTTAAGTTTATTTTAGATAGTTAAGATGTTCAGGTGTATATCAGTATGTAGTGTCTCTACTTTAAAGAGTCCTCTCCTGCTGATGTTCAGGTGTATATCAGTATGTAGTGTCTCTACTTTAAAGAGTCCTCTCCTGCTGATGTTCAGGTGTATATCAGTATGTAGTGTCTCTACTTTAAAGAGTCCTCTCCTGCTGATGTTCAGGTGTATATCAGTATGTAGTGTCTCTACTTTAAAGAGTCCTCTCCTGCTGATGTTCAGGTGTATATCAGCATGTAGTGTCTCTACTTTAAAGAGTCCTCTCCTGCTGATGTTCAGGTGTATATCAGTATGTAGTGTCTCTACTTTAAAGAGTCCTCTCCTGCTGATGTTCAGGTGTATATCAGTATGTAGTGTCTCTACTTTAAAGAGTCCTCTCCTGCTGATGTTCAGGTGTATATCAGTATGTAGTGTCTCTACTTTAAAGAGTCCTCTCCTGCTGATGTTCAGGTGTATATCAGTATGTAGTGTCTCTACTTTAAAGAGTCCTCTCCTGCTGATGTTCAGGTGTATATCAGTATGTAGTGTCTCTACTTTAAAGAGTCCTCTCCTGCTGATGTTCAGGTGTATATCAGTATGTAGTGTCTCTACTTTAAAGAGTCCTCTCCTGCTGATGTTCAGGTGTATATCAGTATGTAGTGTCTCTACTTTAAAGAGTCCTCTCCTGCTGATGTTCAGGTGTATATCAGTATGTAGTGTCTCCACTTTAAAGAGTCCTCTCCTGCTGATGTTCAGGTGTATATCAGTATGTAGTGTCTCTACTTTAAAGAGTCCTCTCCTGCTGATGTTCAGGTGTATATCAGTATGTAGTGTCTCTACTTTAAAGAGTCCTCTCCCGCTGATGTTCAGGTGTATATCAGTATGTAGTGTCTCCATGCTTTAATGTTCAAAAAGCTCTTTATTGTTCTCATACTGCCTTTGCTGCAGCACCTCTTTTCACCCTCTGTCTGAAACCAGAGCCCAGTCTACTCTGATTGGTTAGTGGGTCGACTCTGATGTGATTGGTCAACCGCTTAGAGATGTCCCGCCCATCACGTACAATGTGTTGGAGCGCTAGCCAATAGAAGCGCACATGTTACATAGTGATGTCACTATGTTCCGGATTAAAAACACACTACACGAAGGGAAAACATTACAGTACTATTACTTTTGATACTTTAAGAACTTTTGATACTTTAAGAACGTGTTCCTGATAACACTTTTGTACTTTTACTTAAGTGATATTTTGAATTCAGGATGCCTACTTATTGAGGAATGGATTTTTTTTAAACTTTAGAATTTGTACTTTTACCTCAGTAATGGGTCTGAGGGTCCCTGATGTCTCCAGGGTCACGTACACAGACTCAAAGGGGAGAACGATACGATCTTCTCACCCTGCTGGTGAGATGTTTACGTCCTCATGTGTGTCGCTCTGTCAGCGAGGTGCTGATGGATTATAAAGAGGCCCGTGTTGTACGAACAGGCTCTCAATGTAGCAGTCTGACCTCTGAACACACATCAGAGCCGCGGGGGGTCGTGACCTCAGGACCACCAGCTGCTGAAGACCCTCCATGTTCCCCAGAGATCAGGGGGGGGCACAGCAGGGAGCGGAGCACTTGCTTCAGACGACAGGGAATAATTTACTGCTCTAATGTCCGACACATGCTACACCTCCGGATCAGGAGGAGGGGGGGGGGGGGGGGGGGTATGAATAGCTTCCTCAATGTGGAAACCAAAAATTGGGGAGAAGTTTTATTACTACAATTTTTTATATTTATTTTTTATTTACTTATTCTGTTATCATATACCTTAGTTTTTTACATGACGAAAAATGTAATTATTATATTAGAAAAAAGAAAAAAAAATGTAATATTTTGAAAATAATAAAAATATGAATAATAATTATATTAAGGGGAATATCATAAAAAACATATATGAAAAAATAATAAAATAAAAACACAATAACAGTAAATGGGCCGCTGAATGATTGGTTAGCTGGCCGGCCCTGTTGTGATTGGTCAACCTGCTTAGAGATGTCCCGCCCCTTAGCCTATCACGTACAATGTGTTGGAGCGCAAGCCAATAGGAGCACGAGTGTTACATATTGATGTCATTATATTTTGGAAGTAAGGAGTCCAATAGAGGCGACACAGAGATTTGAACCCAATATTATGATAGATAAATGTGTCGCTACAGGAGAGTCAGTTGTTTGATCCCCAGCCCCTAAAGCCTGATTTGTAATTGAATTGAATTTAGAGTTACATTGAAGATAATTGCGAGACGGTGATGGATAAAGGGGGCTAGGATATGTCCTCATTATGTCACCATAGTGCTTTCCCTTCTTCACTTACAAAAGATTCTCAGAAAACCATTTTACTGTAGATGTTTTAATGATTGTAGAAACCACGATCCCACTCCCTTCTGGCAGAAACTCTGTTCCCGGGCACAGAGGAAACCCACTACCCTGATTCCCCAACATCTGCACTCTGACGCCAGCGAGTCCTGACACGCACACGTCTCTTTCCCCGTCTCTCAGGAAAGGATGAGGATCGTGTAAACAGACTCGTCTCACCAGAGGCATTTCTCTGTGGAAGTCCTTTGTGTCCCTTTTTTAGACACACTGTAACACGCTGTCAGAGAGATGCCAGTGAAGAGATGCCAGTGGAAGATTAGCATCACTCTCTGAGGCTGCAGGCAACAGGAAGTGAGCACTGTTTGAAGCTGGGTTATTATTGTGAACTACATGGAAAATAATCAGAGGTGGGAGACTTTGTTCTTGAGTAAAAGTAGAAGTACTCAGATCTTGTCCTTGAGTAAAAGTAGAAGTACTCAGATCTTGTCGTAAAAGTAGAAGTACTCAGATCTTGTCCTTGAGTAAAAGTAGAAGTACTCAGATCTTGTACTTGAGTAAAAGTAGATGTACTCAGATCTTGTACTTGAGTAAACGTAGAAGTACTCAGATCTTGTCCTTGAGTAAAAGTAGAAGTA
>CM053255.1:1485680-1518180 GCA_028583405.1 Pogonophryne albipinna | reverse complement strand
ACTAAAGAAGATAATCCACGGGGGTTTGAAATGGAGAGTTTCTATCCAGACTCAAATATTATTCCTTCTCCATTTTCACACATGGTGGTATTTATCGATATTGTGTTAGAGGACCGAAAGCCCGCAGTGAGACTCCTGTGCAATTCAAAGAGCATGCATGCGGGCGACAAATTATTATTTTCCCAGCAGCAGTAAATCACTCATTGTAGTTTTCATCCTCTGTTTGTTCGTCTGACAAACATGTAATTGTGCGTCAAGTGTGCGTAAAGAGCGGCTGCAGGAGCCTTCCCTGGATTAAGGCTTAAGTCCCTGCCTCACGTAGAGAAGCGTTTGGGGATTTTCCCCCTCAGGCTGTAAACTCAGGGTGATCCGAAGTGTCTATCATCTGGGGTGGAAATTAAAATGTGTATTTATGGTTTGTATTATCGTTTTCCATCAGCGTGGTGCGTTCAGGTGCAGCTCTTCCCTCCTGTTTGATGTAAATGTAAACAAAAAGTGATTTTCCAAAAGCTTTTTACAGATGAAACAACTCTTAGGAAAATATAAATACATATTATTGAAAATGTAATATTTTGGGTAAAATTATAATACATTTTTTTAATAATAATAATAAGTTATATAAATAATGTTGTAGTTTATTGACGATGGTAACAAAAAACAATCGCTCTTTTATTATTTTTCTATAATTTTGAACATTTTTGTCACACTTTTAAAGCAGATTTGAAATCCACAGCCTAAAAACAAAATGTGAACTCCTGTCTAAATATAGCCTTCTCCTGATTCCCTGCTCATGAGGACGTTTTCCCTGAAAGGATCTCTTAATGTCCGCGTCGATTTGGCACCGCTGTGCCGCCGATGGAGGCTGGTACAGGCCTTCTTGGTACCCTGTGCGTCTTTTTCATTGGTCAGAATCCCTTTCCTTGTGCCTCACCGTGACATCACATCCACCTCCACCCGAGCCACAGGAAAGCAACACAGATTACAGATGATGCTGGACACCTCGGAGGACGCGCACACTTTTACACGTTTACGCACAATCACTCGCTGACCGCTCTGTTGCGCGTAAAAGTGCCCAAAACAAAGGATATCATCGCCTGCGGTTAGGAGAGCGGAACACTGTGGATGCTTGTTGAAGAGCAGGAGGAGGTGCAAGGAATCTTTTTTTTGTTGTGAATGGAGATGAGTCGTGCGTAAAAGTGTGTTGATCAAGTTTTGGAGAAGCTGTCACTCCTCCACCTGTTGGCAGGTGGCTTCGCCCGCGGACATCTACTATGACATTGGGTTTAGAAACCATGGAGGATATTGTGATCGACGTAGTGGGGGAAGGACTCAAAGACAGCGCAGAGGAAGAGCTCCAACCTTCGGATGAGTCGCGAAGCACCGAGACCAAAGAGCGGGACGCGTACAGCCCCGAGCCCGAGTGTCCATCTCCCGCTAAAGGCAAGAGTCCCGCCTCGGTGAAGCCTCCGTACTCTTACATCGCTCTGATCACCATGTCCATCCTGCAGAGCCCGAAGAAGAGGCTCACCCTCAGCGAGATCTGTGACTTTATCAGCCAACGCTTCCCGTATTACAAGGAGAAGTTCCCCGCGTGGCAGAACTCCATCCGGCACAACCTGTCTCTGAACGACTGCTTTATAAAGATGCCCAGAGAGCCAGGGAACCCGGGAAAAGGCAACTACTGGACCCTGGATCCGAACTCCTCGGACATGTTTGAGAACGGGAGTTTCCTGCGGAGGAGGAAGCGCTTCAAGCGGCAACATTTCCGCTTCGACCCGCTGAAGGGGCAGCAGCTGGAGCACGGCGCGCTGCACGGATTCCCGCATTACGCGTTTGGAGCTACGGCTCTGCAGCTGCCCAGCCTGGAGATCTACCCGTACCTCCATCACCACGCGCACTCTCACCCGTGCAGCCCCGTGTCCATCCCGCCTGTCCGCAGCATCCTGCCCGCGCTCTCCAGCTTCTTCTCAAAGACTCACCCCGGGTTTGAAGCCTTTTCTCCGCTTCAGTGCGCCGGGTTCTCCCCTCCTCTGAGCTCCATGTTCGGCTCGCCTGCTCTCTTCCACCCCGCTGCCTCTCCACACCTCCTCACTTTGCACCAGGAGTATCAGAAGCTACACACTGCCAACCATAAGTGAGCAGCTGACAGGACTCAGAGCCTTTTCTCAGGTAACAGAGACACTATGAGCAGAGTTTCTCCACATCTGCTTTCAAAGAATGTTGTACATAAACACAAAAAACTCTTTCTCCTTTTTTACGTTTTATGGCACAAATATTTGGGCGTTTTTTATTGTCTTCTTTTTCTGTTTAATATTTAAATGACGAGTTTTCTTGACTTTTTTTATGGGATGAAATAAAAAGTGAGTATTTAATCCTCGAGTTCAGTTGTATTTTGTACAGATCCATGGAGTCATTTATTTACTTCTCCAAACCTGCTTTAATATCTCACGTGTTTACTCTTTATCTCCGTTTCTGCACTTATCTCATAACTAGGCCGTATTCTTAATAATGACTGTAAAACAAAATGACTTAAACGATAAGAAGAGCAGCAAAGAAAGCATAAATATCCAAATATGTTAATTAAAAAAGGGTTAATAACATAATTTGACGACTAAAGTTGAATGCAGGTCTCGGAGGCCTTATAATAAAATAAAAGAGTGCTTCACTTTGCATCAAATATATTTTAAATACGATAAGCATCCACTCGTAAAACACACATTTCCTCCGTATTTGTGTATTTATTAACGATCATTCGCGTACTTATCAACCGTCAAATTGCTCCATGTGTTATTTAATACATTGAAACTGAAGGAAGCAGAGATTTTCTTGTAAAATATTTTATGATATGCTTTAAAAGTGACGGGGAAAGCAGCATGTTGGCGAGAATCAAGGTCAGGCTGTTTCATTATAATAATGCGTGAAATCTGAAGGCATTTTTATAATAATAATAATTTCCATCTAAAAAACCTTGAGCACGGCAGCTGGTGTGTGTGTGTGTAGAATGTGTATGTGTGTGTGCGTGTGCGTGTGTGTGTGTGAGTCGTGTTCATGGGCATAACGCTGAAAATATACATGCCTATAATTGCAGGGCCACACACTCTGAAATCTGTCCAACACATTTCAGATCTGTTCCTTCATACAGATCATAAAACCTCCAAATGTTCCCACACTGCAGCCTGTTATATATAATATCATATGTAATATATATGGTATTATTATCATTATGCATTGAGTAGAGTGTATTTGGGTTTCTGTTGAGTCTTGTCATTTAAAAAGATCATTTTTTAAGCGATAAACAGGTGATTTTATCATTATTAAACAATAACTAAGATAATGTTGAATAGGGAACAGCAATCATATATTACATATCTGACTATATTTGTTACTTTAAAATACATTCAAAAACATAAATCAGTGTTTTCCTAATTTAAAAAACAGAGTTTGTCGCAGGGAGTGTTTTTTTAACAGAGAAATACAAACAAATTATTCATTTTTTTTTATTTTATTGAAATGTTCCATTAACATACAGGTGTGTAAATGTTCAGATGTTAAAACAATTCAATGTATTTATTTGTTAAATGTTATTATTGCTGCCTGAGTGAAGGGTCTGAATACATTTCAACATTTTCCTCCAAAAAAATACATCAAATATTCTAATTGTAGTTTAATTTCCCCATTTACATATTGGTATGATTGATATTTAAAAAGCTAAATTAATTTAAAAAAATAGTATAATTAAATTCCGTACAGAGTGAGTAAATCATTTCAACTTCTTAAAGTGTAATTTCTTCCAATTAAAATGTAGAAAATGAAAAATAAAGACACGTAAGAAGTTGATATAAAAAGCGGTTGGCATCAGATAACATTGCATCCACACATACCAAATGCAAAGTATAAAAGTAATCATCCAAACCTAAAACAAGTGATAGTACCTGCAGGCACACGCAGAATAACTTCCCCCCGCATGTCTCTAATTTAGATTATCTCATTTATGTTCATTTCTGCAGAATGACAGTCGTTAAATAATCGTGGGTTTCGGAGCATGGAAGTATTTATTTATGGTACTGAGGCGGCTTCAGATGGATTACCGCTGGACGGCTCCTTCTCAGTCTGGCACCCAGCGAGCGCTGAAACAAATACAAGATTGTTACCTGATGCTGTGAGGAACACACACACACACACACACACACACACACACACACACACACACACACACACACACACACACACACACACACACACACACACACACACACACACACACACACACACACACACACACACACACACACACACACACACACACACACACACATCCCCTTTCTCTCTGCTCCATTCAGAAAGAAATCTAATTGAATCTGTTCTGAGGTTTTCCTTTAAAACCAAATGTCTAATATTTGCACTGGTAATCTTAAACAGTGCGGTGGTTAAACATGAGATTCATAACACACACACACACACACACACACACACACACACACACACACACACACACACACACACACACACACACACACACACACACACACACACACACACACACACACACACACACACACACTGCTGCTGTTATCTGATTGGAAAACCCAATATATATACAGTTCAGTATTTATTTAGTTATTAGGGGTTTGCTTGTAGGGATCCAAAATGTCATAACTCATCAAAGCCCGTGTGAAGAGGACCCTAACCCGTGAAATCAGGAACATTGTAAAGTCTTAAATGTGATCCATAGCAGGAGAGTTTACTCAAGTACTTAATTAATTACATTACATGCACTTGTTACACAGTATTGAGTATGTAAGTCGCTTTTATCCAAAGCGACTTACATACTCAATACTGTGGGCAATCCCCACAGGAGCAACTTGGGGTGAAATGTCTCAGGGACACAACGGCATGCTGACTGCAGCGGGGTTTGAACCTGTGCCCCCCTGACTCCAACACCTACACACAACCCACTGCGCCACACGCACCAAAACTAAGTATTACTTCACCTATTTCCCATTTATGCTTCTTTATGCTTTCACTTAACTGCATTTTGTAGGCACATGTTGTCCTTTTTACCTCATTTTGCAGCATTATTACATTTAAATTAAAGATATTATACATATTTAAGATAAGGGACATTCAGGGGACTTAGCAGCAGCAGCAGAAATAAGGGTGAAACACAGGATAGGACAGATATGACTTCAACAAGGAAAATAATAAAGACAAATAATAAAGAAATATAATAACAAAATAAATAAAAATAATAAAAATACGTAAGAAATATAAAAAATAAAACATGTTGAAAAATGTGACAGAATAAATTAGAATTAAAGTTGTTTACGTATATATATAAGTACGGAAGAGAATTAGGGACACATGTAAAACAAAAAAGTAAAAGTCTGAATTCAGACTCCAAAAATAAATTCCCTTCTTCAGATCAAACAAAAAATCCGCGCAATTTTGTGCAATTACAGAATAATGTGTCGTAAAGTGCAGTTTAATACGGAGAAAACACTGTGGAGTGAAACGCAGTTATATTTATAGTCTTTTATGGCATTTTCTTTGTCATAATAATGAGCTTATTCTGCAGAGAGAAGAGAAACTGAAGCTGATTTGCAGGCAGGGGGGTTAGCGGTGCACCTGATCAAATAAGCAAGTCAGACACCCCGGGCTCGTGTGTGTGTGTGTGTGTGTGTGTGTGTGTGTGTGTGTGTGTGTGCATTACTTTCCACTAAAGGAGCTGCCAGTCCGCTGCCTTTAAGTCTTTTTACTTTCCTCCTGCTCTTTGTGCGTCATTGAGTGCGACAAGCTGTATTAAATCCTCACTTCTGTTACGAGTCAAAGCGTCTTTTTTAATGATTGGCAGCAAAGATTTTCCTGTTTTTCAACCATACTTTTTCCCAGAATGAGTTAAACTTAATGTAATCTGCAAAAAAAAGTGAGCCCCACTTATAATTTGACACGAGGGGAATGATGTTTTAAATCGTCACCAGGAGCGCTGTGATCCATGTCATGATGCTGTGACTATGAATGGACGTTTATGTGACGGGCTGTCAGTGATGCATGCTGGGTGACTGAGTTTCTGCTCTGCTTGGGTTATCAGATCTTGTTATCACAAGTCCTTTCCTTCAGATATCAAGTTCCTCTTAAGCGGAACAAACTCCCAGTGTTGGTCTGGAAAGCTGAAACCTTTCCCACATTTAAGAGAAGACTTTTCAGTGTAAGCTTCTAGTAAGGGCTGGTTCACACTTAGCTTAAACCAGCACCTAGTTGTGCTGCTATACGCTAAGGCTTTCCTATTAGATAAAGCTAGTTAGCGCTGGTTCGGACTCACCTTGGACAAGTTATGGTGCTTAAGACTCTCCTCTCTAAAGAATAAGGCTGCTGCTATAGGCCTTAGACTCTGCGATAAAGCTCATAGTTACGGCTGGCCCAGGCTTAACTTAAACCAGCCCTTATTGATCTGCAATATGCTTAAGATGTTCTTCTTCAATTAAGCTTATATATAGGGCTGGTTAAGGTTTGTCTTTGAACCAGACCCTATTTAAGCTGCTATACGCTAAGGCTTTCCTATTAGATAAAGCCGGATAAGTGCTGGTTCAGGCTCACCTTGAACCAGCACTTAGTTATGGTTCTTAAGACTCTTAAGTTATGCTGCTATTGGCCTTAGACTTTGTGATAAAGCTTAGGGCTGGTTCAAACTTACCAACCAACCCTAACCTTGAACCAGCCCTAGTGTTGCTGCTATTTTCAGGGGACTTTCACCTCTCTTCTCTTTCTTTTATTTCTCTGTATCTCCATGCACTCGTCATTAACGCATGTTTCTAACTCAGCATCCAGGGAATCATCATCTGAGTTTTTTGCATTTTTCTACTTACAAGTTGTCAGTATTAAAGGGGACGTCGTGGTCTCAGCCCGTGGTCTCAGCCCGTCGTCACTGCCGTTATTGAATCAGAAAACCAAACAGCTGCCGTCGACCAGAGGTTTTTTGTTGGCACATTTCAGTGTTTTTGTAAATTGTGCCATTTTGTGTGCTAAATATAATCACGTTATAATTTTGTCGCCACCTGGGAGACTTTGGACATCCTCCTGGATCCATTTTGTTTACAAGCATCATCATTTTTGTCATTCTGATTGTCCATGTTGTTGAGTTTTTTAATATATAAAATGAACATCTATTGCACGTCTGTTCGTCCTGTGTCTCCTCGAGGTCTTTTTCCCGTTAATTGTGGGATTTCTTTGGTTGTTTTTCACTGCGAGGGTCTTAGGACAGAGAGTGGCATATGCTGCACAGACTGAAAAGCCCCCTGAGACACATTTGTGATAACGGCTGTGTAAATAAAGTTTGATTGACTGATTGATTGAAGCTCGTTCCTCAGGGGAAAAGTGACTGGATTCCTCCCAAACTCCATCCATGCCTCACTGTGCCGCTGCTCCATGCTTTAGCTCTGCCTCACCAACGCCAAGCCAAACAGGCCAGATAGAGAGAGTGATGCATTCTGGGATAACCCCTGCGAGTTCAGTCTGTTTTGTTTCACAGAGTCTGAAATGCATAATCTGGAATACGTTCCTTTCAAATATTGATTTGGTTTTGTAGCTCAATGTTTTTTATGTGCGTTTCTTGGCTGGTTAGACACTTAAACATCTGGCGTTGACTTAACCCGGTACAAAAAACAATGGGTTGATGTCATTTCTATGTTATTTGATTGAAATAATTGGTTAATATCCATGAATATATGTACATTTTGACCTAGGGCTTATTTGTATGTATACTCACTACATTTGGGTACATTTAGCACCAGGGTTAGAGTTATATATTTATATCACTTTTAGGTTATTTACCCAAAACAAACTAAAGTATGGTTGCACAATCTTACTATCTTCGCCAGCTCTTTGTGTCACTTTTCTTAATAAAAGATGACTTGCTGTTTTCAATTTGTCAAATGAAACCATGTGTGATTTTAAAGGGGACATATAGGCACATTTTTTAAGGTTAATACTTTAAGGATACTTAAACATGTTAACCTGAGTTATTATTAAAAAAATAAAGGCAATATGTTTCTCAAATTGTCTGTTTTAATACACCTGTATTCACCTTCTGGCTGAAATGCTCTGTTTTTAGCGCCTGTCTCTTTAAGAAGCCCTGCTCTGATTGGCTTACGATAAAAAACATGCCACACTTTTGCAAATAACGTTTTTAAACCGTGGTTAGAGATACTGAAAAGGGTGGTGGTATATTTGATTAAGTCTACATGTGAGTTTGTAAGGGAAGTGAAATCTGAATGGCTTGTTGAATTAAGTTTTTTCTAATAGTCGGAATTTGTAAGAACCTCAAATATATTGACAACCAGCGAAAAGTTGAATAATATGTCCACTTTAAATTCCAACATATTCTCTTTAACCATTTCTGAAAACCGTATTATTAAAATAACATTTACGCCGTGTCAAAACAACCCTTTGGTACTGGATAAGTACTGGACACAGTTTGTTACTACTTGTGTGAAACTGAACACCGAAGGCTGATTTGTGTCTGCTTTCGTCTTTCACGAGTGTGATTTGTGAATCAGATTCTGGTGATTATGGAGGTGTTGTGGTTTTTCAGTTATCTTTACTAAATCTCTCACCTTCCTGCTGAGGTTTCCTCTCCTCTCACTTTAATGGCTGATTTCCACATGCCTCACTCGCTCCTTGGCGTTTGCTTTTCCTGGCAGGGCTAATCCCCGCTTGCCCTGCTTTGGGGAGTTATTCAATTATAAATCTTCCACCCCCGCCCCTCCCCACCACCTCCATCACTTTCCCTGCTTTCCCTCTCTCACCGGTCCATGTGTTACCCTGCCAAGCCCAGTAAAACCTCCGCTCCGTGGGTGCACCGCTCTCCAGTCTCGTGCCCAAGAATTTACTACGCTCAGGGTGGTGAGGCGGAGTGTGTTTTTCGGAAAAGGGACCCCCCCTCGAGCCTCAGTGCCAACAGATGACAGTGACATATAGCAGGAAAAGCCACCCAGAAGGAGAATGATCTCACACCTCAGCCACGCTCTCCGAGGGAGTGGGAGGAAACAGAGAGAGAGAGAGAGATCTGCAGCTGGGGGCAGAAGGGCGAGAACATCAAGATGAAAAGAGGAAAGGATGGAGCAAAGACGAAGGTGGAGAGGAAGAACAAACAAGCAAACAGTACAAACGAGTAAATTATGTGATGGAGAAGTGAACATAGAATATATCGTCTTCCAATACTTTGCCAAGCTTACAAAGAAGTGTAATCTCTGAAATCTTCTCTTGTTACCCTCAGCTTGTTTCTGCAGGAAATGCACCGATCCGTTTAATTGCATTAACACCGTTAACATAATAATATTAATCATAATACATGTTATTTATAATTATAAAGTGCTTTTCCTGGTGCTCAAAGAGCGTTACAAGAAGAAAAATAACAACAACAGTCAAATGTGCTAAGCTAGGTGAAATAGGGGCGAGGGGTTAGAGGATTAGGAGTTGAAGGCAAGAGTGAAAAGGTGAGTTTTTTGTGTGTCGCGATGACATGCAAAGTCAATGCAAAGACGATGAGAGTTACATTTTTACTCGAGCTTTAAAGCGAGAAATTGCCAATCAGTGGTGAGAATCTCAGCCCGTCGTCACTGCCGTTGTTGAATCAGAAAACCAAACAGCAGCCGTCGACTTGTCACTACCACTTTGAGTCCTTTGTTGGTACATTTCAGTGTATTTGTGAATGTGAACACTTTCTGTTCCTGAAAGTTAATTGTACCATTTTGTTTGCCTGTCGTACTGAATGCCCTCCTCTGCTGTCTGTTCTGGTTCCGAAAAATCAAGAAGCTGATGTCCAAAGTGCCAAACTGGAGGCTTCAAAACAATATTCCAAAAACAAAATCCATGACGTGAGGATCCCAACATCCACTTCCTTTATGAAGTCTGCAGACACATCCAATCTGTCGACTCCTGTCATATGCACATAAGCTACAGTGTAGAAATGGCAATGGAATTATTCTGACCTGAGCTCCTCCAACAATGCAACATATAATAAAATAAAAAAATACAAAATAGTGCAAAAAGTCTACATGTCAATAGAATATGATATTTGCAAGAACAGAATATTAAATAATGTACATTAAAGGTCCCCCTATGATACTGTTTCTCATCAATATATCACAGGTCTCAGATATATACAGAACCTGTCTCTGATTGGCTGAAACACCAAACAGATCATTGCAGCATTACCCATAACCCCCTCTGTTTCAGCCCTGTTTCCAAAGTGCTGATTCTCTGTCTGTTACTTTAGATGAAAATAAGGAGCCCCTCCCCACGCCCCTCTGAGAGACATTTGGTTACAAAGAACTCAATGGTGCTCTAGGAGGAGATTCAGGTGATAAGGGGGGTGGGTTACCTTGGTTGCTGATTGGCTAATGGTTACACAAGCCAAAACATCGTTATGACATCACAAAGTGGCCAAAATCTCATCAGCTCATTTTCAGACAGGTTTTTATAGAAATGGATCAAAAAGAGAGAGAATCTTTGTTCCTGAAACTTTCAGAGTCTCTTTCCACAGAGGGGACACATGTTGATGTAGAAGAGACATGAAGAAGAGGGGACACATGTTGATGTAGAAGAGACATGAAGAAGAGGGGACACATGTTGATGTAGAAGAGACATGAAGAAGAGGGGACACATGTTGATGTAGAAGAGACATGGAGAAGAGGGGACACATGTTGATGTAGAAGAGACATGAAGAAGAGGGGACACATGTTGATGTAGAAGAGACATGAAGAAGAGGGGACACATGTTGATGTAGAAGAGACATGAAGAAGAGGGGACACATGTTGATGAAGAAGAGACATGAAGAAGAGGGGACACATGTTGATGTAGAATAGGGGACACATGGTGATGTAGAAGAGACATGAAGAAGAGGGGACACATGTTGATGTAGAAGAGACATGTAGAAGAGGGGACACATGTTGATGTAGAGGAGACATGAAGAAGAGGGGACACATGTTGATGTAGAAGAGACATGGAGAAGAGGGGACACATGTTGATGTAGAAGAGACATGAAGAAGAGGGGACACATGCTGATGTAGAAGAGACATGAAGAAGAGGGGACACATGCTGATGTAGAAGAGACATGAAGAAGAGGGGACACAAGTTGATGTAGAAGAGACATGGAGAAGTGGATTTTGCATAATAGGTGACCTTTAAGACTAAATTAAATACGGTAATGATGCCCTACTGTTCCCCACCAGTGACCTCTTGCCCTCGCCCTGTCTATTGAGCTTGGCATTACCACATCATCCCTTTACCAAGAATCTGTGCCTGCATGGTTGCAGCATGGGAGGTATTTACTGCAGGTACAAGGCCTCCAACCACTGAAAGCAACACTCTCTCTCAACAGGCCTGACATCAAAGGCAGCAGCAGTGTGATGTCACCCACAGCAGCCCCCGAAACCACTTATTGCACCAAATGAGAGCCATTAGCCGTACAAACAAAGACCCAAAACTCTCTGTTAATCAAAAGGCGGGCAGGAAACACAATTAACATCTGGGCCAAGACGTGTCAGCGCGGGGTCAGACTGTAAACCGCCGGCGTCTCGTTACAGTCGTACAGTCCAAGGGGGTCGACGTGCCGCCTAATGAGAGTCAATAACCCCCAAACCCGCTTCTGACTGATGTTAGAGGAAGACAAAGTGGTCTTGTCGTGGTTCTGAAACCTTAGATACTCAAGACATAACAAAATAGACACACAGACACACTGCTGATATTTTTAAACACGAGTATCTGTACTTCTACTTGAGCAAAGGATGTGTGTACTTTTGCCATCTCTGCTGCTTATTGAAGGAATTATTATATTGTTGTACAACAGTATAAGAGCCAGAATACGTGTGTCAAGTCCACCAAGAGTACGTGTGTCTGTCTAAAGAATAACAGAATCTCACAGGTTTTATACACTTCTTTTTCGTCTACACAGCACTATAGAGAGGCGAAGTCCCGCCCATCTACTTCCGCTCCATGGGACCTTATTTCGGAAAAATTATGTTTTGAAGTCAACGGAGAGAGAAAGGTTATCTTTCAATCCCGTTTGAATTGTGCCACGAATAACACATATGATGTTTGTCAATTTAAAAAAATAATTTCCGTGTCAAAAAAGTCACAGTTTGTCTTAAAACTGTTGAAATATAAGACTATGAAAAATACGCAACTAGAAAGACTACAAATCCCAGAGTCCCGGTCCCGCATGCTGGCTCTTACGGAACCGACTCACTCCCCTTGTGTGAATGTGCAGCTCTCAACATTCCCAGACTTGGAGTGATTTTCACCTCTTTTAATACTTTTCACTTCATTCTGAAAGAAAGAAGTGAAAAGTTCCAACGTGACGGCCGTCTTGGTGTGTGGTGCGAGACGGGAGATGTAGTTCATTGAGCGGTTTCACACAAAAGAAAGTGTTACTTCACAGTTTTACGACACATTTTACGACACATCTTGCAAAATTATCTTTTAAATTGACAAACATCATATGTGTAATTCGTGGCACAATTCAAACGGGATCGAAAGATAATCTCTCTCTCGCCTTTGACTTCAATACAGGTCCCATGGAGGAAAGGGAGGGACTTCGCCTCTCTATACCTTTGGACCTTTTACAATCACATGTTACAAGAGACCCTGTGCTCAATAACACGCTGCAAACAGACATGTGCACATTCAGTGTACAAAGGTCTCAGATGAACTAAAGCAGTGGTTCTCAACTGGTCAGGCATCGGGACCCACTTTTTCCTTAGTCAATAAATCGCGACCCGAAATTTTGAACCACTCAAATCTATTCAACAAAAAAATCGTGCAGTAAAATATACTCTTTTCAGCATACATTATTAATTAAAGTGAAGTACAGTGCATATATCCCTTATATCCCTTCACAGAACTAAAGTATGCTTTTAAACAAGGTTTATTGAGATGAAGGAATCAAAGCTGAACTGTATAAAAAGGCACACATGCTGAAAACCCAACCCCAGGGGGGTCTGGGGGGATTCTCCCCCAGGAGATTTTTAGAAATACTAACATATAAACTACGCATTCTGGTACTCTGAGAAGAAAATAAATAAATGTATTGCTACCAGACATATTCATAATGTTATGCCATTGTTTGTTTTTCACTTAGTTCTGACAGCTTGCTGCTCCTCACAGAGAGAAGAGCAAAGAGGAGATAGTCTGTGTGAAACACTTTAAATTGTGGGTAAGGGTAGATAGCCCCCATTGTTCTGTGACCTGTCAGTCATCAAACCAGGGCCGGGGGTCATATTTCATTATGTGTTCATTTGTATCTGAAGTTGTACCCATGGATGTATAAAGAATAGTTCTACCGCAAAGTTATTCTCCGTGGGGACTTCCGGCAACAATCTTGATTCTGATTGGCCAGAAGACTCGAAAAAACATCAGCAAAGATGTTTTATTGAGAAGATGATCACTACGTGACAGAAGTTTTCAAAACCGTTCATGGTCTCCGGTTCTTCCGGTCCAACGCCGATTTACATGCATGGCTTACAACACATGATCATTTAAAATAGATTATTTCAACAGTCTGCTTTCCACGGCAGGCATCGCCACGAAGAGACCGAGCACAGCCAGTTACTCTGTAGAAATGGAAAGGACAACCTCAACATTTAAAAGGCACAGTTTGACGACAGAAAGGCAAACTATTGAGTTTGTATACAGATATTTGTATTGGTATTTCGCCTTTTTGCACAAATGAAAAACCCAACTATTTATTTTTTACTCCTCAAAAATGCCTCAAATCAATTGATCCTGTTGAGGATAACATTCAAACTGGATCCCTTTATTTGTTTGACAATTATCTTTAGTGGTATTATGTGTTCCTGCACAAATGCAAAACCCAACTCTTTATTTTGTACTTTGTAAAATGCCAGAAATCACATTTATTTTCAGTATATTTGAAATCGATAACATTCAAACTGGATCTCAGGCTTTTGCTCTGATATGTGCAGCGCTCTGTATATTTGAACTAAAAATAAAGTATTATATTTCAAGCCAGGGGCGACGTTCGGGACGAATCCCGATGGGCCGGTACTGAAGTGGGCCGGTCGGACGATGTTGGCCGGTCGGATAAGTCACTAGCACCCCCCACCCCCCGTCGACAACTTACTAGCGGTAATTACTTGCGGTACCGAGGTGGGCCGGTCGAGAGTCCCGGGCTGATTTGTAGTCCCTGATTCAAGCAGAGTACTAACTTTTAAAAAGATAAAGTCCAGGTGAAAGCAGGAGAGACTGGAGCACATGTGGGAAATCGATAGTGGATGAAAACCCCTGCAGACTTCAGTCGGAGACCCCATTTTTGGCGAATCAAGCATATATAACTTAGTTTGACCTATCATTTTAAGTTTAGCCAACTTAACTAATGGAATAAGACACAAGAATCATAATAAAAAAAGTTGATATAACTATTTGGATATATTTAGCAACTCAGTGAAATATGTTTGGTTGACTTTACCCAAAAATCACATTCATTTTTTTACAGAGTAGAAGCTGGAAACACTTTCTCTGTCTGCACTTTCTCCCTCTCCCATTACATTTGGTTTTCCTCCCCTCACTAACGTCTGCAGTGGCATATTACAACTTGGAAATGGATTTTAAAAGGCAGTGGAGAAGAGTGCCAGAATGGGAAAAACATGGATTGGCTCAATGGAGGCCGATTAAGTGGGCATGCCAAACCTCACGCTTTGTAAGAAACCAGAAAAAGACCCTTTTTACATTAATGCTGCGGACCAACCGCATAGTGGGGGAATAATCAAAAATCCCACCCCCTACGAAAAAGGGAGAATGAAAAATCCAGGCGGTGGATTGTCACCTCATACGAAGCCTTTTTCCTCTCGCTGTCACCACAATAACGCTTTTTAATCATCGCTGCAGGTCTCTGTGTGCCAGAGGGGGGAAGTACATTTACTCTTTACTTAAGTACTATTTGTAGGTACTTGTACTTGAGTATTTCCATTTAATGCTACTTTACTGTATACTCTCTTACAGTTTGGACGATTTATTGTACGTTTTACTTCATTTATTAACACTAATAGTTACCAGCTACTGTTTAAATATAAAATACATGACATTTATATATGGTATAATGCAGTACGTTACTACCAATACATTTTTTTTAAAACTACAATTGTCTTATTATTAACAAACTACAACATTAACATTTCCGTGCATGTATTTGTTAGCAATTATAAGAATGAATCATTTAATTTTCCACAATAATATAATACTTTAAAAACAGCCATGCTGCATAATGTGTACTTTCATTTAACTGGCAAAACTCCTACTTAAGTAACATTTTTAATTCAGGGCTTTCACTTGTAATGAAGCATTTTCAGACCAAGGTATTTCTACTTTAACTTAAGTAAAAGATCTTCAGACCAAGGTATTTCTACTTTAACTTAAGTAAAAGATCTTCAGACCAAGGTATTTCTACTTTAACTTAAGTAAAAGATCTTCAGACCAAGGTATTTCTACTTTAACTTAAGTAAAAGATCTTCAGACCAAGGTATTTCTACTTTAACTTAAATAAAAGATCTTCAGACCAAGGTATTTCTACTTTAACTTAAGTAAAAGATCTTCAGACCAAGGTATTTCTACTTTAAATTAAATAAAGGATCTTCAGACCAAAGTATTTCTACTTTAAATTAAATAAAGTATCTTCAGACCAAGGTATTTCTACTTTAACTTAAGTAAAAGATCTTCAGACCAAGGTATTTCTACTTTAACTTAAGTAAAAGATCTTCAGACCAAGGTATTTCTACTTTAAATTAAATAAAGGATCTTCAGACCAAAGTATTTCTACTTTAAATTAAATAAAGGATCTTCAGACCAAGGTATTTCTACTTTAACTTAAGTAAAAGATCTTCAGACCAAGGTATTTCTACTTTAACTTAAGTAAAAGATCTTCAGACCAAGGTATTTCTACTTTAACTTAAGTAAAAGATCTTCAGACCAAGGTATTTCTACTTTAACTTAAGTAAAAGATCTTCAGACCAAGGTATTTCTACTTTAAATTAAATAAAAGATCTTCAGACCAAGGTATTTCTACTTTAACTTAAGTAAAAGATCTTCAGACCAAGGTATTTCTACTTTAACTTAAGTAAAAGATCTTCAGACCAAGGTATTTCTACTTTAAATTAAATAAAGGATCTTCAGACCAAAGTATTTCTACTTTAAATTAAATAAAGTATCTTCAGACCAAGGTATTTCTACTTTAACTTAAGTAAAAGATCTTCAGACCAAGGTATTTCTACTTTAACTTAAGTAAAAGATCTTCAGACCAAGGTATTTCTACTTTAAATTAAATAAAGGATCTTCAGACCAAAGTATTTCTACTTTAAATTAAATAAAGGATCTTCAGACCAGGTATTTCTACTTTAACTTAAGTAAAAGATCTTCAGACCAAGGTATTTCTACTTTAACTTAAGTAAAAGATCTTCAGACCAAGGTATTTCTACTTTAACTTAAGTAAAAGATCTTCAGACCAAGGTATTTCTACTTTAACTTAAGTAAAAGATCTTCAGACCAAGGTATTTCTACTTTAAATTAAATAAAGGATCTTCAGACCAAGGTATTTTTAAGTGTTTTCAGACCAAAGTAGTTATACTTTTACTTAAATAAAAGATCTTCAGACCAAGGTATCTTGAAGTATTTTCAGACCAAAGTATTTCTACTTTTACTCAGACCAAAGTATTTCTACTTTTACTTAAGTAAAGGATCTTCAGACCAAGGTATTTTTAAGTGTTTTCAGACTAGGGTATTTCTACTTTATCTTAAATAAAGTATCTTCAGACCAAGGTATTTTTAAGTGTTTTCAGACCAAAGTATTTCTACTTTTACTTTAGTGAAGGATCTCTAAGTACTTCTTTCCCCACTGCACTGTAAAGCCAATTCAAAGGCATGCAAACATCCTGCAACATCGACACACTAAGTCGGGCCTTTGTGTTCGGTAATGGATGTTGTGCAGGGCTAGATGTGATATGATAGGATGGATTGCTGTGAAGATCACTGAGGCTGCTTTCTAGCGCCGCCCTGCCACCCAAACTGTCGGCCAGCGTTCATCATGCTGCCTCTGTTGGTGGTCCCTGGTGTAAGCTATATTTTCCCCTCACTTCTCTCTGCCTCTCTCTTTTTTTATAGCTAACACAAAATTGTTCCTAATTCACTGCTGCTAGAGGGGGGTAATTTGCGGCTTTTGGCTGAGTGTCGCAAGCCCCAAATTTGAAAAAGCTGCTGAGTTGAAGGCATTCTGTGAAGCGCTGTAAGAGCAGCCGTGCAGGGAAAAGAAAGAGCCCTAATTCAATCAGTTGAAAAGGAAAAACAGCGAAAACATGATAAGCCTCAAAAGGAAGAAGATAGCAATGCAGTAATAACTGTTGGGTAATGTAAGCTGAAGCCACCGAGATTTATAGCTGTTTTAATGACATGATGGCGATAATGGCTCCTCTTATATTCACAGTTAATAGGATTTGTGTTTAGCCTATGAAAACACTTATCAGATTATCTCATGTTTCTCGTGTTTTAGCGGGGGGTAAAGCTCTCTACAGCTGTCTGTGAGTTACAAAAATAGGCCAAATGTAAAAGGAAAAATGCTGAATCATCACTTAATGACAGGGCGGTTTAGTAATTACCTCTCTATAGCTCAAGTGAGTGGAAGTCAAGAAAAGTGTGTCCAAAGTTTATACCGACTGAAGGAGTCCCGCAGAGATCTGTGCTTGGGCCAATTTGATTTAACTTTATATTATACGTTATTTGTATGCAATGATGCCATTTAAGCTCTGGATCTTCTTCTTCTTCTTCTCATCTACCTTTTGAAAGTACACAGGATATTCAGCGACATGATGAAAACCATCTGAAAACGGCAGGCTTGTTTTGAAGCTAGGAAAAAGCTTGTTTGTCATCTCGGTTTATCGAAGCGTGCTAAGATATTTAACCAATTAAAACTACCCACACATCCTTACTTTTTAATTCAAGAGTTGGCCCAGGCGATTATTTATTTAGTTGAGTAGCTCAATAAATAAAAAACAAGTGTGTAAAAGACAGTGAAGGATAGCTGTGGTTTAATATATATGTAAAAGTATGGCATCTTTGACTTTTGCCGCTCCACGTGGAAAAAATGCGAATTTGAGTTCAAATATATAAATGAACTATAATTTAAATGACAATATTTAGAACACGACAGGTGGTGTTAATGTGAATATACATCTGTATTAAGAGCTTTGGAACATAAAGGTAACATCAAATAAAATTGAAATGATGTTTTGAGTAAATCTGACCTGCTGTCTTGCTGCGTTAAAGATGAACAAACAGGAAGTAATTGGAGGAACCTGCAGCGAGGCGTTTGGTCTGATTTCTCCAGGAATGCCTAGAAAAGTGCGTTTTCAAATTCAAGTTCAAATATATAAATGAATTATCATTTAAATGACAATATTTGGGACACGACAGGTGGTGTTGATGTGAAGGTACTTCTGTATTAAAAGCTTGGGCACATAAAGGTAAGATCAAATCAAATTGAAATAATGTTTTGAGTACATGACCTGCTGTCTTTCTGCGGTAAAGATGAGCAAGCAGGAAGTAATAGGAGGAGTCTGCAGCGAGGGAATGAGTCTGCTTTCTGTCTAGATCTCTCTTTACACCCTCTTTAGAAAGAGAAACCTCCTCCGTGGCCCCCTCGACACGAGGGCCCTGAGAGGTGCTCATTCATTTTGATTAACAAGGCCTTCCTCACTCCCATCCCATCCTCCTTGGTGGCTCAACATTTCCTCGGGGTGGAAAAGCCCACATGGATGTTTTTCCTTTTTTTTTTTATCCCACATGGTTTTTCGCTTCCACAACAGCACGTCATTACCCGAGTGTTTAAACACTTAGAGAAGAAGAAGAAGAAGAAGAAGAAGAAGAGGAGGAGGAGTGAAAAAACACTCGCGAGCAATGAACAGTTCTACATTAAGTCTGCATCACTCAAGGGAGCCGTAAAGGCCGCCCCGTAAGCGAAATGAAGTCAATAAATATATGTGGCTGTTGTCAGATGTCTGGAACAGCTTGAGAGGGCTTCAGGCCCACCATGTTGAAATGAAGGGTGATCAGTTTGGGCGGCCCCCGCAGAATTAGATGCTACAACTTGCTGAGTGCCATTGACTAATGAGGGCGGGTTTTGTTGCATGATAAATTAAAAAAAAGCAGAGGAACGTTTGATCTGCACCAACCACAGTTCGCCTGGAGAAGTGACAATGCCGGGGTCTGAGAAAACAGCATCACAAAACACGGGAGGTTTATTATTTCATGCACATCCTCCCACATGAGCTGCTCTGATAACAACGGCAGTCGATCAAAGCGGAGTGACAACAAACAGCAGAAAGAGACAAGAGCAGTCAGTGGACTGAGCTTCCTTTCATGACTTGATTGGATTACAAGACTCTGCGAGACTCAAAGTAATCTTAATTTTAGAAAATGTATTTGAATATATTTTTTTCATTATTTATATATGTTTTTATTATTAGAATAACAATTATTATTATTATTTTTTATTATCTTATACTCTTGGAATTTAAATAATTGGAATTATAATTTAAACATTGCATGTAAGGTAATTTCAGTCATAAATTTGTTTTTAAAAGTATAATTTGTTAAAATCATTCTGAAAACAAAGACATTCTCTAAGATATTTATTAAATGAAGTCCTTCATGATAGAAGTAACAAGTGAAGCTTCTATGTGTACAAAAACAAACGATGGTGGTTGCTAACAAATGTCTAAACTAGAAGACTAAACGTCATCACGCCCAACATTAGCCGCCTTTAGCTTAGCGGTGGTGACGTGAAGTCATGTGACCGTGCTGTAGTTCCTTTATAGCCCAACATTAGCCGCCTTTAGCTTAGCGGTGGTGACGTGAAGTCATGTGACCGTGCTGTAGTTCCTTTATAGCCCAACATTAGCCTCCTTTAGCTTAGCGGTGGTGAGGTGAAGTCATGTGACCGTGCTGTAGTTCCTTTATAGCCCAACATTAGCCGCCTTTAGCTTAGCGGTGGTGACGTGAAGTCATGTGACCGTGCTGTAGTTCCTTTATAGCCCAACATTAGCCGCCTTTAGCTTAGCGGTGGTGACGTGAAGTCATGTGACCGTGCTGTAGTTCCTTTATAGCCCAACATTAGCCTCCTTTAGCTTAGCGGTGGTGACGTGAAGTCATGTGACCGTGCTATAGTTCCTTTATAGCCCAACATTAGCCTTCTTTAGCTTAGCGGTGGTGACGTGAAGTCATGTGACCGTTCTGTAGTTCCTTTATAGCCCAATATGTGGAGATTATCCTGCTGAATTGAACGTGTGAGTATCATAAACGATTCTTCGCCACAGAGATTATTTTCTGCAATAATCCACTATGCAATGGAGAAATCCTATTAGCTTTTTGTCGAGGGGACCAGTGAGATCCTAACTTCTTGGCTAGCCTACAAAATATGTCATCCCTGCACCACTCTTTTGTGTCTGCGTACAATCACTTACCCGTGTGGTGATGGCAAGCGGAAAAGGACGACACTTGGACACGAGTATACGGGATCCTAATAAAAAGTGACTTGTTGAGAAACAGCTAATCGTCTGCAAAATGGCCCTGAGAGGAAAGAAGCAGTAGCAGCTGGATTGAGTGTTTTTCCACGTTAAAGCGATTCATCAGTGAGGGTCCAGAGGAAAGAGGGATGGGGTTTGGGGGGAAACATGGTTCAGAGGAAGCTGCAGGTGTGGAGAAGAGAAAACACACAATCACATCTCAAGTCAAACAAATGAAGCCCCGCTGATGGAGACAGACGAGGGTCAGCATTCCTGTCCAGGCTGGAGATCTCCAACACTTAGCCCCGAGTTCTGTCTGAAGGCTGCTGCTGCCAGAACATCTGGATGGAGAGAGAGGGGGGGAGACAAAGAGAGGAGAGAGAGTAGAGGAGAAACAGAGAGAGAGAGAGAGAGAGAGAGAGGAGGGGAGAAACAGAGAGAGAGAGGGGAGGATGGATGTGAAGGGGACAAGGAAGTGAGCGGAGGTGGAAGAAGTACTCAGATCCTTGACTTATTTATCAGGATCTAATCTATGAAACACAACTGGAAGCAGATTTACTTTTTCTTTATGGATATTTTACAAATCACTCCCCTTTCAAACTGTATTCTTGTTTATTAATAAAAACTTTGTTGTACTGTCAGTATTTTATACCTGTTTTTCATCTATTCTCTTATTTTTGTATAACTATAATGATCATATAAAGGTGTGCCTTTACCTCTCTGAGCTGAGGTTATCAGAGCCGCTCAGTCTTTCAGGAGAGAGCTCTCTAAAGCTCTCCCCCCCCCCCCCCCCCCCCCCCGCGGCCGCTTACACAGTAAATTCCAATGTTAATAAAAGCACACAGAAGCTGTGTACGTTTTTTGGGAGTTTGATTTATTTTAAATTAATACAAATACAAAATTAAAACCTATAATTGCACACTTCCATTATTTCAAAAAAAGAACAATTTCACATAAACCTCTGGTTTTTACTGGGGCAGTTCAACTTGATTTGGAGGGGGGGGGTGCGCCATAGTTTATGGGCGCTGTATGCAATATATGCGTAGTTCTGTTAGTATAAGATAATAAGATGTACTTTGTTGATCCAAAATCGGGAAATTGTGTTGTTATGAAATTTAAAAATATATATTTTTTTAATTTCTAACTTTTTTTCTTCTTTCCGGCACCCCCTATGAGTTGATGCGCCCTTAGCATTCGCTATACTGCCTATGCCGAGGGCCGGCCCTGCATACATACATGTTATTTATATAGCGCTTTTCCTGGTGCTCAAAGCTCTTTACAAGCAAGTAAAGAAAAGTAACAACAAAAGTAAGAAGTGCTAAGCTAGGTGGAAGAGGGGCGAGGGGTTAGAGGATTATGAGTTGAAGGCAAGAGTAAAGAGGTGCGTTTATAGGGATTTTTTTAATGACGCAAGAGTTTTGGCAGATCGGACGTGGCTGGGGAATCCAATAGATCATAAAGCACATCTTGTCATTTATGTAAAAGGTTACCAGAAACTACCGTTATAATGTAGTGGAGTAGAAAGCACAATATTTCTCAGAGATGTTATAAGTAGCATACAATGGAAAAGTACAACTTGAATACAGGTCTTGTACTTGAGTAAAAGTATAAGTACTCAGATCTTGTACTTGAGTAAAAGTAGAAGTACTCAGATCTTGTACTTGAGTAAAAGCAGAAGTACTCAGATTTTGTACTTGAGTAAAAGTAGAAGTACTCAGATCTTGTACTTGAGTAAAAGTAGAAGTACTCAGATCTTGTACTTGAGTAAAAGTAGAAGTACTCAGGTCTTGTACTTGAGTAAAAGTAGAAGTACTCAGATCTTGTACTTGAGTAAAAGTAGAAGTACTCAGAGTGTAGGAATACTCTGTTACAGTAAAAGTCCTGCATTCAAAATGTTCCTCAAGTGAAAGTAGAAAAGTATTCTCATCAAAATATAGTGAAAGACAGTAAAAGTAGTCGTTGTGCAGATTGGTCCATTTCAGAATAATATATATGATATGTTTTATAATGATTGATCATGAAAGTGTTCTCAAAGCTGGTGAAGGTGCAGCTAGTTTGAATGACTTTGTAGACTGCAGGGTAGCTGGTGGATTTACTCCAGGTGGAACTAAAGTCTGATTTAACACTTGGTTATATTTCACATCATTCATCCAGATCTGGAAAGTAAGTAAAGGGATTAAATACATGTAGTGGAGGAAAAGTACACCATGTACCTCTGAACTGTAGTGGAGTAGAAGTACACAGTAGCATAAAATGGAAAATACTCAAGTAAAGTACAAATTGAGGTACATTCCACCTCTGAAAATGAGGTCAGGAGAAGATGTTAAACGATCAGCCGTGTTTACCTTCCAGGAGGAGGGGGTCCACATCAGGTCTCGTGTCTTTGGGGGAAAGTTCACACCCTCTGGTACTTTCTGACATTTCTCCTCCAAGGTGAGGCGTCAGTAAACTGGACATAACACTTTAACCTCGTCTATATCTGCAGAAGTGTCAAACTAACTCTCTCTCTTATTATTTGTTCTCTCTTTTCCCCAGGAGTCCAGTAAAAAGCTTGCTCTGCTCTTGTTTTCTCTACAAGTCGAGGGATGAGACTGAGCTCATAAAGAGGAAACTCAGAGGGCAAGCTGAGGTCCTGGGCTCTGTAAAATAAAAGAGGCTATGGTAACACACACACACACACACACACACACACACACACACACACACACACATACACACACACACACACACACACACACACACACACACACACACACACACACACACACACATAGGCACACACACACACACACACACACACACACACACACACACACACACACACACACACACACACACACACACACACACACACACACACACACACACACACACACACCTTGGGAGTATGTGATCCCTGTGAACAGTGCATGGCCTGGGGAGGACACGCTCTGTAACCCCCCCCCTGTGCTGTGTGCTCTGTAACAGCAGCGCCAGCTTGTAAAACGTCCTGAAAAAAGAGAAAGAGAAACCACACGGATGACAGGTGCCAGAAGTGAGAGAAGAAAAAAAAACGGAATAATGAAATATTGTTACGGAGTTTTTTTTACTTTACACGTTTCTTTTTCCATTTGGTGGAGTGTGTGCTTTTATGAGAAAGTGTGTGTTGATGAGTTTGAGAGTTCATACAGTGTTGGTGGGATTACTCCACTTTAACAACAAAAACTGCGCATAACCATTACATTAGCTAACAGTCTTGCATTGATAGTGACGCATTTATGTCGTGAAGTAAATTAAAATGCATTAAAATGAGTTTTAAACGATTTCATATTATTGCACTATTTGTTTTGTAGTTGGTGGAGCTCAGCATATTGATTTTATACAGGCTAATGTTCGGAGTAAAACAAGTGGATTATGTTAAAGCTGTTTCGTCTGTGTTCAGGTTTGTATTTAACTGTTTATTCTTTACTGTTAACGTTAGCTTACACTTAGTCATTCCTTTTAGCCAGAATACTACTTATACATTACTTTAAGACAGGGGTGTCTAAAATACAGCGCATTGCCCATTTTGAAATGGCACTCAGCTAATTCTAAAAGTATAATTGAACATGGCCCACACATGAAACTTCTGCTTGTCTTATATTGAACTTCTTAATTATGTATGTAAAGATATATTACACAGTAGCATTCATGTGTTAATAAGCCCACTTTTCAAATAAATTCAGTCAATCTTAGCCCAATAACTTATTTACATATCAAGCTTGAAATAGACCCTCCATATTTCCCGTTATTATGAGCAGTCTGAGGATTCTGTTTTAAGGAATTACACTTTTAGTAACACGATAAATGAACCTTATGGAGAGCTGGGATGTAGGCTGTTTGTTTTCTTAAAGCATATTCAAGTATCAAGGATCATTTCCCTACATTTGATTGATTTTGCTGACTTATAACTTAACTTATGAGGCATTATACCTGACCTCTAGTGAGGGGCCCAGACATTCGTATGTTTTTCTGTAAGCAGATCTTTAAAAAAGTTTGAACACCTCTGCTTTAAGCTAACCGTTTTCAGCTGTTCTGCTAGCTTGCTAATTGAAGGCTCGTGTGGAGATGTTACAGCTAACCTCATGGTCCTTTCTAATGCAAAAAGTGTAGCTTGGGGCCTTTGTAACAGTTGTTTTGGGTTTAATTTATTGACGATGTCAGTAGGAAACCTATTGAGCTAACCTATAAGGAATGTAATTAACTTGTTTGTGTTCTACTTGTTAACTTAAGTCATCAAATCTGTTTACAAGCTTGTTAACGGACTCTATGTTGCTTGAGTCACATAGTTCATTGAATCTCTAAAAGACAACTGTTACATCCCTCAAGAGTTTAGTGAAAATAAATATATAGCCTACTGTATAAATGAAATATCCATTGAACCCAGTTCATTCTAAACAGTAGCCTTACATGAATGATACAGTCTATTGGATATTGAATTGCCTGTTTGCCAGCACACAGGGTTCACCACAGAAACAGAGATTTCACAAATGTAAAATCATAATGGCTTGAATCGGAGTTTCAACACCAGGCTGCTATGGTCTGGTCCATTTTATTCTGAAAGGTCAACAGTAATTAAATGTGTCCAACACGCATGGTGTAAAGTTTTAATTTAGGTGTAAAGTGCCGTACAATTCTGATACCCAAGTAAAATACAAGTCTCTCAAAAGTTTAACCTTTTCAAAAGTAATACTTGAATACATATGCTTAGTTACACTCTACTATACTGCATGCGTGTGTGTGTGTGTGTGTGTGTGTTTGTGTGTGTGTGTGTGTATGAGTGCCTGTGTGTGTGTGTGTGTGCCTGTGTGTGTGTGCCTGTATGTGTGCATGTGTGTGTGAGTGCATGTGTGTGTGTGTCTGTGTGAGTGCCTGTGTGTGTCTGTGTGAGGGCCTGTGTGTGTGTGTGTGTATGTGTGCCTGTGTATGTGTGGGTGCCTGTGTGTGTGCCTGTGTGTGTGTGTGTGTGTGTGTGTGTGTGTGTGTGTGTGTGTGTGCGTGTGTATGTGTGGGTGCCTATGTGTGTGTATGTGTGTGTGGGTGCCTATGTGTGTGTGCCTGTGTGTGTGCCTATGTGTGCCTGTGTGTGTGTGTGTGTGTGTGTGAGTGCCTGTATGTATGTGTGTGTGTGTGTGTGTGTGTGCATGTGTGTGTGTGAGTGCCTGTATGTGTGTGTGCATGTGCGTTTGAGTGCCTGTGTGTGAGAGTGTGTGCGTGTGTGTGTGTGAGTGCCTGTATGTGTGTGTGTCTGTGTGTGTGCATGTGTGTTTGAGTGCCTGTGTGTGTGCCTGTGTGCGTGTGTGTGTGTGAGTGCCTGTGTGTGTGAGAGTGTGTGTGTGTGTGTTTTTACTGCTGATGGCCCACTGCAGGATTTATTTGAACAGATGTGACCTCAGGTCCGACTCGGCTACTCTGCAGCTGATCTCTCCGCCCTGGAAAAATAACACTCAGTTTAACAGACTGACCTGTGGAAGAGAAAGCTTTATTACCGTGTAATAAGTCCGGGAATAAGTCTACATTTCCTCTCGGAGGGCAATTGAATCTCATGTGTAACCCTATCGGCACGTGTGGAGGTTGTGTCCTTGTGAAGTGCGTCTCAGCTACAGTAACAACGACTGTACAGTAGAAGTTATATTCCTTTAAACGTCAGAAACACGGCAGTGGATTTATTCCTTCATTGAGTGAAAATGGAGAGTTTTACACCGAGGGAGTGCAGGGGTTGAAGACAAGCGCCATAAAGGAGGGGATTTATGGAGGTCAGAGGCAGAGTGAAGAGTGGAGGGTCGACAGGGATGAAGACACAGCAGTGTTTGGAGAGAGGACAGCGCACAGACACGCTAATTTATAACCAGCTAATTGGAAACAGCAGAGTCCTGCACCTGAACCGCATTCTGGGGGGGGGGGAGATGGGATGGAGGTCAGGGGTCAGTGTCAATGGCAGCATTGTTGTTTCAGACGGGACAGAGTTAGAGGTGTGTGTGTGTGTGTGTGTGTCTGTGTGCGTTTCTGTCTGTATGTTTTTGTATGTATCTTTTATATGTGTGTCTATTTGTGTGTGATTTTCCATTTCTGAGTGTGAATGTATGGCTGCCTGATTCTACTGGTGTGTGTGTGTTTGTCTGTGTGTGTGTGTGTGTGTGTGTGTGTTCAGGGGCGGACTGGGACTACAAATCAGCCGGGGACTCTCGATCGGCCCACCTCGGTACCCCAAGTGACTTCCGACCTGCCCACATCGTCCGACCGGCCCACTTCAGTACCAGCCCATCGGGATTCGTCCGAACGTCCCGATGGCCAGTCCGCCCCTGTGTGTGTGTGTGTGTGTGTGTGTGTGTGTGTGTGTATGTGTGTGACCTTTACTCAAGTAGCATTACATTTAGCTGAGGATTTTATCCAACACGACAAACAATAAGTGCATTTAACCGTGAAGAATTCTAAAAGTACATTGAGTTTAAATCAGCCAATGAGCACGACATGCAGAAGTGCATTTGTATCGTTATAGTTGCCTAATGGTGTGCAGATGAAACACATGGGTTCAAGTAAAATGTTGAAATACTTCCTTGAGGGAGAAATTCACTTTTTACATCAAAGCATGTTTTTTGACAACCACAGTTATGTTTTTAATAAAATAATATATGATGCAGAACTATTCTAAAATATCCTCCACGCATTTTCTCAAACTACATTTTATTCCAATTAACAACATCAAAGTAGACATACGTGTAATTGTTGGTAATAGAGACAATATGAATATATAATAATATAACACACTAACTCCCACCATTCTGCAGGGCACTTTGACTTCTGCTGATAATACTCTCTCTCCTATATACTGAGTACTTTTATTGTTGACACTTTAAGTACATGAAGCTGCTAATACTTTAAAACAAATCTGGACTTTTAGACGATGGTATTTATACACAAGTATCTGAGTACTTCTTCCACCAGTGGTAAGGTCTAGACGTGCGTGTCTCAGCTGAATTAGTGTGTGTGTGTGTTTGAGATTTTCTGGGGGTCATGTTGTTGTGACAGTCTCACACACACTCACACACACCATGAGGACCACCCTGCATCAACAGAGAGAGGGGGGGGGGGGGGGTCAGCTTAATGTGGCATGGTTTCAATCTGACACGATCCAACGTACGACATGCTGGTCTTCAGCCGTCTTAGCTTCCTAGTTAAATAAATATGACAGCCTCCGCTCATAATTACCGCGCTGAGTCACAGCATCCGTTAATTATTAGACGGGACGTGTGAGTACGAGGGTTCATTTTCTACTTCTGCTGTGTGTAATATTTCAGTGAATGATGTGGGCTGTGACTCGTTGTCTGGCATCGCGCTAACAAAGTGAAGTAATCGTAGAATTAAGATTAGAAAAACACAGACGTTGCTTGATGATGGGCTTCATATCTGAGACATGAAGCCCATTTAGGTCAGGGGTCTGCAACAAGGGGTACTTGTACCACAGGGGGTACTTCAGCAACTGCCTAAGTAATCTGAACCAAATAGAAATGATGGTTGAATTTGACCAGTTGATAAATCCGCAGCAATTGTTTGCTATTGACGGAACGTGTAACGTTGTTAGGAAGCCAGCAGAAAAGTTTAAACATGCATTTAGCATATTATCTAAAAGTAAACATACGTAGAGTTAATATTAGCGCATGGAAACTACAATAAGCATTTTTAGTATGCAAAAAGACAATACAGCAAACCAGCAGTCTCAACAGTAAGCCTAATGGAGTGACAAACATACTTGCCAACCTGTTGCCAACCATCCCGATTTTCGCGGGAGACTCCCGATTTCATAGCCCTCTACCGGTTTCCTCCCGGGGTCATATTTCTCCCGATTTCTGACAAAATCAGATTTACACACGACTGTTTCCACTCGGACTTTATTACAGCTACACCAGTGTTTGGTTTCCACGCAACTAGATAGTCACAGAAAAACAGAACACGAATCGACAACTCACGCCTTTCCTGGTCCAGCCCACACATATGCTCCATCAAGAGGATGGTGCTACAGGCCGCAAGGCATTGCACTCAGAACTACAATAAGCATGTTAATGTTAATCTAACAGCTCCGGCGATTGTGTCTGACGCGTTGCGAGACAGAACGTGCATATATATTTACTTGTGTGCGCGAGCGTGACACGCATTGCAGACCGCAAGTTAACCGCAAGTTTACCTTGACTTTCTAATGCTTCTAATGCCATTTTTGCCGAGGTTCAAGGCATTGGCTACAGACAAACAGTGCCATTTCTCCCACTAGTTCAAGCCACCATACTGTATGTATGTATTGAATGTGTGTGTGTATACAGGGGCGCCATTTACCGACAGGCAAGTGCTTGGACCAGAAGGGCCCCCCCAAAGAAGGTATATTAATCCAATCCAACTTTATTTATATAGCACTTTAAAACCTCCAGACCAAAGTGCTGTACAGAGAGATACATCAAATATAAAATCACACAGCTCAGCTCACAAAACATAAAATAAATAAATACATTTAAAATAAAATATACAAACACAAAACAAACCAGAATAAACGTAAACATTTCAAAATAAAAACATAAAAACATAAAACAAGATTAAGAAGGTCCACAGCAACGACAACATGAAACACCCTTTAATTTACTGCAACGACATGTCGGGAACCCCCTCAAGGGGACCCCATGCATAGCGTGCCGAAACGGCTTCTTAATTTCAGTTTCGTTGCTCCGCTCAGGGGGTGGGGGGGGGGGGGGGGGGGACTTTACTGGCATTGATCCGGACCATTGACCTTGTATAAAATTCACAAGTGGACCTTTAACAAAAAAGTTTGAGTACCCCTGTTGTATAGTAAGCGAATAAATAATAAGCGACTAAAGTAGTAAGATAATGGCAACAGATGTCGTTTAAAAAAGCTAAAAGAAGTTTAGAAATGTGCATAATAACAATAGATAAACAGTCTAATTAGTTCAAGCTAAAAGGAATCATGGTTGAGAAAGCTACAATAAATAGATGGAAAGTCTTGATAAAAGTGACAAAGCCAAGAGTATAAGAGTTGATATCCAAAAGAGGTGAATAAACCTTTAACAAAGCTAAAATAAGTAGATTATTGGTGGAAGAGCAAGGATATTGGAGAAATTATTGATATAGAAAGTGAATGGTTGAAACGTCCAGCAAGTGTTAAATCTTTATCAAACTGTTTCAGTTTAAAAGAATGGGAAATAAAAGGTCAAAGGGTCTACTTTAATATACTCAAGTTTGGTAAATAACATTATTTCTTGGGGACCTTTGGGTTCGTCTGACTGAGCTGAGGGTAAAACACGGTTAGGAAACACTGATTTAGGCCTTATTTTCCTAATAACTGGGTGCATGCTATTGATAAAAAAGCCATGTATACATCGCTAAGTATCAATCCGTGAGTATTCACTTAAGGACAAAGTTCCCTTAATAAGCAGGAAACAGAGAAACTAATATAAACATAGAGATGTGCCCAAAAGCCAAATTCCTCCAGAAACAAAAGAGAGGACATATGGGGAGGACATATGGGGAGCACATTGTCCGCTGAGCTGTGATCACACACGTTTCTTCTGAAGGAGAATACAACAGGATTTAGATGTGGTGGGGGGCTGTTTAGTTTCCCTTTAAAGGCGTGTCAGTTGTCGACCCTACTTGGGAATTATTGGATAGAAAAAGCTGCTCTCTACTTCATCACTCCTCTGTGATTGACGGCTCGATAGTCTGCACACATGAATGAGAGTGTGTGCAGGCCATTTGCGAATTACAGCCCCGAGCAGAGCTCCACACACACTCTGCACTGTAGTGGTTTGCAGAGACATTTGTCCTGTGATATCGCTTTTTTCCCACCTAGTATCTATTCTGAGGACCGAGCTCCGAGCGCACATCAAAGCCGCCACAATCTGTCTGTCTCTCTCACGATTTGTCTCTCACACACTCCTTCCCTCTCTTTCCACTCTGTCTTTGGCCTGTGCACAAACCATGCACAAGCTAAAACACATTTTGGTTGGAGTGTGTGAGGGAGGGATTCAATCAGTGGTGGAAGAAGGACTAGAAATACATTGATCTTAAAATACAATAGAGCAGAAGTTCTGATATGATATTTGAGTAGAGGCATAAGTATTATAAACACTTCTAGTATCAAAAGAAAAGTCAGTATTCAGATTCAATCTTTGTACAGAATTATAGCCGTATTTTAGATTTTAGTGTACGGTTTTATAACCAGAGAATACATGTTATATCAGTTTAATGCTGCAGTTTGTCAATGTTGGGCCAATTATAGTCACTTTGTTTAAATAGTGGGTATATTAGTACTGCAGTTATGCATTATTTTATAAAGAATGTCATGTGTTTTCATATGTAGCTAATAACTATGAGTGTTACATAAATGAACTGTAGTAAAAAGTACAGGATGTGCCTCTCAATTGTAGTGGAATAGAAGTATATATATATATATATATATATATACGGTGGCCGACAGGTGCAAACACACTGCAACGGTCCAGAACATTTCCATTAGGAGAAACACGCTGCAGCTTCAGAAAATATGCAAATATAAAAACACAATTGTGCCAAAACACACGAAGAAACATCTTCACGAAAAACACTGCAAGAAGCTCAAAACTCAACGGAGACCAGGGGACACTAAAGAGTGACGCACACAGCTGGGAGACCAGGGGACACTAAAAAGTGACGCACACAGCTGGGAGACCAGGGGACACTAAAAAGTGACGCACACAGCTGGGAGACCAGGGGACACTAAAAAGTGACGCACACAGCTGGGAGACCAGGAGACACTAAAAAGTGACGCACACAGCTGGAGACCAGGGGACACTAAAGAGTGATGCACACAGCTGGGAGACCAGGGGACACTAAAGAGTGATGCACACAGCTGGGAGACCAGGGGACACTAAAGAGTGATGCACACAGCTGGGAGACCAGGGGACAGTAAAGAGTGATGCACACAGCTGGGAGACCAGGGGACACTAAAAAGTGACGCACACAGCTGGAGACCAGGGGACACTAAAAAGTGACGCACACAGCTGGGAGACCAGGGGACACTAAAAAGTGACGCACACAGCTGGGAGACCAGGGGACACTAAAGAGTGACGCACACAGCTGGGAGACCAGGGGACACTAAAAAGTGACGCACACAGCTGGGAGACCAGGGGACACTAAAGAGTGACGCACACAGCTGGGAGACCAGGGGACAGTAAAGAGTGATGCACACAGCTGGGAGACCAGGGGACAGTAAAAAGTGACGCACACAGCTGGAGACCAGGGGACACTAAAAAGTGACGCACACAGCTGGGAGACCAGGGGACACTAAAAAGTGACGCACACAGCTGGGAGACCAGGGGACACTAAAGAGTGACGCACACAGCTGGGAGACCAGGGGACCGTAAAGAGTGATGCACACAGCTGGGAGACCAGGGGACACTAAAGAGTGATGCACACAGCTGGGAGACCAGGGGACACTAAAGAGTGACGCACACAGCTGGAGACCAGGGGACACTAATTTTAACATGGGACATGCAGGACTTTTATTGTAACTGTATTTTTACATTTAAGTACGGCTACTTTCTTGTACTTATTATAAAATCTGAGTACTCATGCCCCCCCCCCCCCCCCCCAGTGGAAACCTCTTATCGTTCCCACATTGATCCCCGTCCGCTCTGCAGCTGCACATCTTCCTCTGGTTCTGCCGTCATGTTCACTGCGTGTTCCTCTCTTCTGCAGGACGCACCGTTCAAAGGAACCACAGAACAAATCAGAGGCCCGAGGATTGAAGGACAAGTCGAGCCTCGGCACGTCAGTCCGTGGGGGGGGGGGGGGGGCTCAGTAGTGTTTCCACTGACTGGGAGCAGTGGTGGGAAGTTACTAAGTACCAGTGATGGCAAAAGTACACACATCCTTTACTCAAG
>CM053255.1:1428180-1480680 GCA_028583405.1 Pogonophryne albipinna | reverse complement strand
AACTGTGAGGAATTGGCTGTTAAACACACACACACAAATCCACGAGCTAACCCAAGCGACCAGTAAGTGTGCTGGGCATTAAAGCAACATTTGGTAATGGCCAAAACGGTTAGTGACGTCATTTGTGTCCGAAAATACATTTTTCCGCATCGACTTTGGAAAAGAGACGTCTGTAAATCAGCATTTATTTCAAACAATCAATTACCTGGGACCAAATCCACAGTTATTTTTACTTCCACCATTTATTTGAATGAGCTGAAACCTGTCGTGACGAGGGGATGGGCTTAAGACAAATGGGCGGGGCTTATTGGTGGAGGCGGGGCTTACGGAAAACGCTAGAGTGCATGATCTTGGGCCTTTTGTTTTTATGCCCCACTGAACATCCATAGACATTCTTCTTCTTCGCCTCAGTTGATTGGAACTTAGGCTAACGGTTATGGGGCGGGGCTTTAACAAAGGGGGTGGGGCTTAAGGAAAACGCGAGAGTGCACGCTCTTGGCAGCCCATAACTTTTGAATAACGGCGTAAATCTGTTTTTTTTTGTTTTCAAGAGTCTTCTTCTTGTTCTCCCTGTTCTTCCTCATACTGATAATATACCGTCTTCCCCTTCCTGCCATCTTGTCGTTCCACAGAAGGTTAATCCGCCCGCCTGTTCGACACACGAGTCCTCGACCTCCTTCTCGCTGTCCGTCAGTCTCTTGGCAGAGAGCGGAGTCTAACTGGAACTCATTTCAGATCTTCTGACATGTCGTCATGGGGTTTTAGTTTAGCTGAGATTCCTTTTTATGGTATCCAAGTGTCAGGACGTGTGTTCGGGTTGTAAGAGTTAAAATAAATGACACAAATGTGGCGGCCATATTCCCCTCGGAGCAGACAGATGACGGCAGGGCGAGCAAACCTGAACCAGACCTCACAGTTCACTCTTCTTCCTCTCCTCCTCCCTCTGCTTCTCCTCGTTCTCCTTCTTCTCCTCGTTCTCCTTCTTAATTATTTGCCTTTCTTTCATCTTCTTTTTGCACTTCTTTCTCCTCCTCCTCCTCTTCGTCTCTTTTGTTGTTTTTTTCTTCTTCATCTTCTTCTACTCCTCTTCGTTCTTCCTCTTTTCCGAGTTACTTGTTCTTTCCTTAAGTAGTTTCATTCACTTCTCCTTCATCCTTCTACTCCACTACATTTATCCGACAGCTTACCTTTCTTACTTTTCAGATTAAGAGTTTGCGTTTCAAAAACAAAATGCATGTCACACACACACACACACACACACACACACACACACACACACACACACACACACACACACACACACACACACACACACACACACACACACACACACACACACACACACACACACACACACACACACACACACACACACACACACACACACACACACACACACACACACACACACACACACACACACACACACACACACACACACACTGAGGTCACTGTGTTAACAAAGTCCATAGAGTATTACACATTTGATTTATGACATTTGTGTTTTGAGTTTCTGTACTGGTTCTGTTTGTTGTTATTTGTTTGTTGTGAGCAGAGTTCTGTTGCTATTTGTTGTTTTTCTGAATGTAAAATTAGGCTGCTTCAATTTAAGAAACATTTAAAATGTTTTAAATCAAATACTATATATAACGGATATCCTGTGGTAATAATTATTCTTATTTAAAAAACAAACACGAATTTAATTGTTTAATTTAATTTAATAACTCAATAATTAACTTTTTTAATCCAAAATGGGATGAATAAAGTATATCTAATGTTGTTATCAAAAATAATATTGGTCTTACATTTTTTAAATAAGGTTTTAGAAATTGTTCAAATATATAATTGATCAAAGTTTAACAATTTCCTCCAAAAAAAAATATATTTAAAATAAATACATTTCAATTAAAAAAAGAATGTTGGTATTCAATGAAATAGATCTTTGTACTATTTAGAATATATCATTAATAAAAACATGGACCATATGCATTTTACTTTTATACATTATTTTACATAACTTTAATTTTTATATGATTTTCATTTAATATAGAAGATATTTTTGTGTTCTTTTTTTCTGGGTTTTGTTTAAGAAGTTTTCAGAGTTAGTAGAACATTGTAAAAAATATCTAGTTATTCTGTATCCTGAGTGAAACAATGTGCAGTGTTTAAAGATAGAGAGTGTGTTGTGTGTGTGTGTGTGTGTGTGTGTTAACCAGCAGCGAGCGTCTGTGTGTTGTTCAGGAAAGAGTGTGTCATCCTGTTTGTGTTCCATTGGTTTCTGGTGGCTTCCACACAGGGCGATGATAACACAATATTCAGGTCTGAGTCTCTGAAACCCTGTGAGGGTCCGACGGGGTCTCAGAGCAACATCAGAGCTACAGCCGAGTGTTAATGACGGCTCAGCGGTGAGTCCATGTGTGTGTTCAGAGTTCCTCTCACACACACAAGAACGAACACACACACACACACACACACACACACACACACACACACACACACACACACACACACACACACACACACACACACACACACACACACACACACACACACACACACACACACACACACACACACACACACACACACACACACACACACACACACACACACACACACACACACACACACACACACACACACACACACACACACACACACACACACACACTTTTTTCCACTGAAGATCTGCCTGAATCTTTTTTGTTTTTTTGTATTTGAAGAAAATGTGGTTAAAATTCAAAATACAAATAAATAATTATAATAATAACAATAATAATAATAATAAAAGCTAATAAAAAAACTAAAAAACAACATGTCTGTAATATCTGATTTTGAACAAAATAAAAAGAAAAAAACCCAGGAAAAAATAAGAATAAATCCAAATGAATTAATAAAAAAATAACCGTACTGATTTTGACCAGGCAAATTGTCTTCCTTTGTGTGTGTGTGTGTGTGTGTGTGTGTGTGTGTGTGTGTGTGTGTGTGTGTGTGTGTGTGTGTGCATCTGATGAGACTGACTAATATCTAGATTTATATTTCAATGATGTAGGTTTTAGTGCATGTAAATGGTCGGCAAATGCTAAAATCCCTGTGTCCCCCCCCTTGCCTGAACAATCCATTGGACTCCTTTGTTTACCTCATGGACATAGTGACATCACTATATAACACTCGTGCTTCTTGCGCTTCAACACATTGTACGTGATAGGCTAAGGGGCGGGATGTCTCTAGGCAGTTGACCAATCACAACAGAGCCGGCCAGCTAACCAATCAGAGCAGACTGGGCTCTGGTTTCAGACAGAGGGTGAAAAGAGGGGCTGCAGCACAGGCCGTATGAGACAAATAAAGAGCTTTTTGAACATTAGAGCATGGAGACATGTAGAGACACTACATACTGATATACACCTGAACATCAGCAGGAGAGGACTCTTTAAAGTAGAGACACTACATACTGATATACACCTGAACATCAACAGGAGAGGACTTTTTAAAGTAGAGACACTACATACTGATATACACCTGAACATCAGCAGGAGAGGACTCTTTAAAGTAGAGACACTACATACTGATATACACCTGAACATCAGCAGGAGAGGACTCTTTAAAGTAGAGACACTACATACTGATATACACCTGAACATCAGCAGGAGAGGACTCTTTAAAGTAGAGACACTACATTCTGATATACACCTGAACATCAGCAGGTGAGGACTCTTTAAAGTGGAGACACTACATACTGATATACACCTGAACATCAGCAGGAGAGGACTCTTTAAAATACAGACACTACATACTGATATATACCTGAACATCAGCAGGAGAGGACTCTTTAAAGTAGAGACACTACATACTGATATACACCTGAACATCAGCAGGAGAGGACTCTTTAAAGTAGAGACACTACATACTGATATACACCTGAACATCAGCAGGAGAGGACTCTTTAAAGTAGAGACACTACATACTGATATACACCTGAACATCAGCAGGTGAGGACTCTTTAAAGTGGACACACTACATACTGATATACACCTGAACATCAGCAGGAGAGGACTCTTTAAAGTACATACACTACATACTGATATACACCTGAACATTCAGCAGGAGAGGACTCTTTAAAGTAGAGACACTACATACTGATATACACCTGAACATCAGCAGGAGAGGACTCTTTAAAGTAGAGACACTACATACTGATATACACCTGAACATCAGCAGGAGAGGACTCTTTAAAGTAGAGACACTACATACTGATATACACCTGAACATCAGCAGGAGAGGACTCTTTAAAGTAGAGACACTACATACTGATATACACCTGAACATCAGCAGGAGAGGACTCTTTAAAGTAGAGACACTACATACTGATATACACCTGAACATCAGCAGGAGAGGACTCTTTAAAGTAGAGACACTACATACTGATATACACCTGAACATCAGCAGGAGAGGACTCTTTAAAGTAGAGACACTACATACTGATATACACCTGAACATCAGCAGGAGAGGACTCTTTAAAGTAGAGACACTACATACTGATATACACCTGAACATCAGCAGGAGAGGACTCTTTAAAGTAGAGACACTACATACTGATATACACCTGAACATCAGCAGGAGAGGACTCTTTAAAGTAGAGACACTACATACTGATATACACCTGAACATCAGCAGGAGAGGACTCTTTAAAGTAGAGACACTACATACTGATATACACCTGAACATCAGCAGGAGAGGACTCTTTAAAGTAGAGACACTACATACTGATATACACCTGAACATCAGCAGGAGAGGACTCTTTAAAGTAGAGACACTACATACTGATATACACCTGAACATCAGCAGGAGAGGACTCTTTAAAGTAGAGACACTACATACTGATATACACCTGAACATCAGCAGGAGAGGACTCTTTAAAGTAGAGACACTACATACTGATATACACCTGAACATCAGCAGGAGAGGACTCTTTAAAGTAGAGACACTACATACTGATATACACCTGAACATCAGCAGGAGAGGACTCTTTAAAGTAGAGACACTACATACTGATATACACCTGAACATCAGCAGGAGAGGACTCTTTAAAGTAGAGACACTACATACTGATATACACCTGAACATCAGCAGGAGAGGACTCTTTAAAGTAGAGACACTACATACTGATATACACCTGAACATCAGCAGGAGAGGACTCTTTAAAGTAGAGACACTACATACTGATATACACCTGAACATCAGCAGGAGAGGACTCTTTAAAGTAGAGACACTACATACTGATATACACCTGAACATCAGCAGGAGAGGACTCTTTAAAGTAGAGACACTACATACTGATATACACCTGAACATCAGCAGGAGAGGACTCTTTAAAGTAGAGACACTACATACTGATATACACCTGAACATCAGCAGGAGAGGACTCTTTAAAGTAGAGACACTACATACTGATATACACCTGAACATCAGCAGGAGAGGACTCTTTAAAGTAGAGACACTACATACTGATATACACCTGAACATCAGCAGGAGAGGACTCTTTAAAGTAGAGACACTACATACTGATATACACCTGAACATCAGCAGGAGAGGACTCTTTAAAGTAGAGACACTACATACTGATATACACCTGAACATCAGCAGGAGAGGACTCTTTAAAGTAGAGACACTACATACTGATATACACCTGAACATCAGCAGGAGAGGACTCTTTAAAGTAGAGACACTACATACTGATATACACCTGAACATCAGCAGGAGAGGACTCTTTAAAGTAGAGACACTACATACTGATATACACCTGAACATCAGCAGGAGAGGACTCTTTAAAGTAGAGACACTACATACTGATATACACCTGAACATCAGCAGGATGAGGACTCTTTAAAGTAGAGACACTACATACTGATATACACCTGAACATCAGCAGGTGAGGACTCTTTAAAGTGGAGACACTACATACTGATATACACCTGAACATCAGCAGGAGAGGACTCTTTAAAGTACAGACACTACATACTGATATACACCTGAACATCAGCAGGAGAGGACTCTTTAAAGTAGAGACACTACATACTGATATACACCTGAACATCAGCAGGAGAGGACTCTTTAAAGTAGAGACACTACATACTGATATACACCTGAACATCAGCAGGTGAGGACTCTTTAAAGTGGAGACACTACATACTGATATACACCTGAACATCAGCAGGATAGGACTCTTTAAAGTAGAGACACTACATACTGATATACACCTGAACATCAGCAGGAGAGGACTCTTTAAAGTAGAGACACTACATACTGACATACACCTGAACATCAGCAGGAGAGGACTCTTTAAAGTAGAGACACTACATACTGATATACACCTGAACATCAGCAGGTAGAGGACTCTTTAAAGTAGGAGACACTACATACTGATATACACCTGAACATCAGCAGGAGAGGACTCTTTAAAGTACAGACACTACATACTGATATACACCTGAACATCAGCAGGAGAGGACTCTTTAAAGTAGAGACACTACATACTGATATACACCTGAACATCAGCAGGAGAGGACTCTTTAAAGTAGAGACACTACATACTGATATACACCTGAACATCAGCAGGAGAGGACTCTTTAAAGTAGAGACACTACATACTGATATACACCTGAACATCAGCAGGTGAGGACTCTTTAAAGTGGAGACACTACATACTGATATACACCTGAACATCAGCAGGAGAGGACTCTTTAAAGTAGAGACACTACATACTGATATACACCTGAACATCAGCAGGAGAGGACTCTTTAAAGTAGAGACACTACATACTGATATACACCTGAACATCAGCAGGAGAGGACTCTTTAAAGTAGAGACACTACATACTGATATACACCTGAACATCAGCAGGAGAGGACTCTTTAAAGTAGAGACACTACATACTGATATACACCTGAACATCAGCAGGTGAGGACTCTTTAAAGTGGAGACACTACATACTGATATACACCTGAACATCAGCAGGAGAGGACTCTTTAAAGTACATACACTACATACTGATATACACCTGAACATCAGCAGGAGAGGACTCTTTAAAGTAGAGACACTACATACTGATATACACCTGAACATCAGCAGGAGAGGACTCTTTAAAGTAGAGACACTACATACTGATATACACCTGAACATCAGCAGGAGAGGACTCTTTAAAGTAGAGACACTACATACTGATATACACCTGAACATCAGCAGGAGAGGACTCTTTAAAGTAGAGACACTACATACTGATATACACCTGAACATCAGCAGGAGAGGACTCTTTAAAGTAGAGACACTACATACTGATATACACCTGAACATCAGCAGGAGAGGACTCTTTAAAGTAGAGACACTACATACTGATATACACCTGAACATCAGCAGGTGAGGACTCTTTAAAGTGGAGACACTACATACTGATATACACCTGAACATCAGCAGGAGAGGACTCTTTAAAGTACATACACTACATACTGATATACACCTGAACATCAGCAGGAGAGGACTCTTTAAAGTAGAGACACTACATACTGATATACACCTGAACATCAGCAGGAGAGGACTCTTTAAAGTAGAGACACTACATACTGATATACACCTGAACATCAGCAGGTGAGGACTCTTTAAAGTGGAGACACTACATACTGATATACACCTGAACATCAGCAGGAGAGGACTCTTTAAAGTACATACACTACATACTGATATACACCTGAACATCAGCAGGAGAGGACTCTTTAAAGTAGAGACACTACATACTGATATACACCTGAACATCAGCAGGAGAGGACTCTTTAAAGTAGAGACACTACATACTGATATACACCTGAACATCATCAGGAGAGGACTCTTTAAAGTAGAGACACTACATACTGATATACACCTGAACATCATCAGGAGAGGACTCTTTAAAGTAGAGACACTACATACTGATATACACCTGAACATCAGCAGGAGAGGACTCTTTAAAGTAGAGTCACTACATACTGATATACACCTGAAAATGAGAATAATACGTCCTCTTTTATAACATATCTAACATGGAAGCCAGTTTTTGCGGCAAGTAAAAGAACCAATGACAAACAACTGGCCTTCATCTTCCTCCTTCTGTATCCCAGGAAATAAATTCCTCCTCCAAGAAAACTCAAATATATGTCCCTCCAACTCCATCTTATCCTCTCTGTGTGTGTGTGTGTGTGTGTGTGTGTGTGTGTGTGTGTGTGTGTGTGTGTGTGTGTGTGTGTGTGTGTGTGTGTGTGTATCCGCTAAGACTGAATAATATTTGGACAGGTGTTCGTTCACACACATGAACTTCAAGGGGTTTCATAAAGAGGAGGGCTCCTACCCTGCAGTCTGTGCCGTGTGTGTGTGTGTGTGTGTGTGTGTGTGTGTGTGTGTGTGTCCGTGTTTGTGTGTGTGTCAGTGTGTGTGTGTGTGTGTGTAATCCCTAACAATAAAAAACTGTTTAGCACCAATTTTCCTTCACTTTTAAAACCTGCTTTTTATGCCAGATCCAGACAACTGTTGGAGGCCACATCTGGAGGACAGATGTGGTCGCAGGGCTTGTTCTCTCTGCCTTTGACTTACTCTCTCTTTCTCGCGTCCTTCCCCTCCCTCCCTCCCCCCTTTTTCTTTCGCTTTTTGGGAAACATGAGAGCTGGGCTAATTCTCTCCCTCTCTCCCTGTCTCTCTTCTCTCTCTCCCACCCGGCGGGACCACCCACATTCGGAAACGCCTCGCTGTTCCCCAGGCAGCGCCGGCAGAGAGAGATGTAAGGATGGGTTATGACTGACGGTTTTAGCAGAGTATCAATTACATCAATGTCAAAGCAGCCATAACCTGCCGCTGAGAGCCGAGGAGAGTCTGCTAACTGCAGCAGGAACTCTTGTTGACGACAGGCACTCGCTTCAGTCTGCAGAATATCTAATACATTAAATAAAGAAACAGCAGCTTGTATTCCATCGTGTAATTACATGTATGTCAAAGCAACACACTGCCTTAGTTTCAGGGGTAAAGACGGCTCCTTCAATTCCTTAATCTTCATTCTGCATGAAACCTCTTACATATTTTAATGTGTTATTTAGAAATGCTTACACAAGCAATTTGGGGTCTGCAGAATATTTAACGCTTTACAAGAATGCATCATAAGTGCCGTCATGCAATTACACACACACTGTATGTCAACGGAAAAACTGCCTCGGTGCTCAGAGTTCATGCCGCTTACATTCTTACATTCTTTTGAACATGTTATTTAGCTGAAGCTTTTTCCTAAGTGACTTACATACAGTTTCATTCCATAGTTTGCCAACAGGAGTGATTTGGGGTTAGGTATCTTTCCCAAGGACACTTCCACATGTTTGCAGCTTGTTCGCTACATGCACTCACTTCAGTCTGCAGCTCATTTAATGCATCTTAGGAAATAAGTGCCATTGTGCAATTACTTATATGATGAAACAACTGCCTTAGTTTGAGGAGGAGAGACGGCTCCTTCAGTTCTTTAGAGTTCATGCAGCACTCATGTTATTTAAGACGTGACTCCGGGAGCTACTTGGGGTCGAAAAATGTGTGTCGCTGCATGTAAACAACATGCACTGCTTTCATCCTGCAGATTATTTAACACATCATAGAATTGTGCAATTAGATAATCAATAAAAGGGAGAGTCCGATAAGTTCATGAATCTCTTCCTAACTGTATCCACTGCAGCATATTTAATGCATCACACAAATGCATCTTAGGAAAGAAGTGCAATGGAGCTTGAAGCTGGCTTTAAGTTCAAGAATAATTGAAAAATGACTAACTAGAGTCCAGCATTTTACTCAAAAACAGCTGCTTCTTTAATGTTTGGTAAGCATTTAGGAATATTTTAATCTAATCTCATTTTCGAAGTTAAGGACCACCATGCAATTAGATCAATGTGAAAGCATTAAACTGCTAATGTGTACGGAGGAGACTTGGGGAGATGACACGGGATACAAAAGGTAGCTACTGTGTTCCCTCACAGTTGCATACAAAAGTGGAAATAGGGGTTTGGCTAGCAGGATGAAACGCTACCGTACATTTTAATCTTCCCGAGTTTCCAAACATCAAGAAAAACGAGTCTCGGGGAAAGCAGAGCTGGTTTTCCAGGACAACATGGTGGATCCTGCAGCTCATTCATACATTAACACATTATTTATTGCATTATGCAGCAAGTGTCAATAAGTGCCATCGTGTAAATCCATATGTAAAGAGGAGAGAGTCAGATACGTTTCTGTAGCATGCACTTCGTGTAAACTACATGAACTTAATTAATTCTGGAGCTTATGTAAATATCAATTTGAAAGAATAAGTAGAATAGTCTTTGAAGATGACCTTTGCCGAACTCTTAAAGTTAGAGAGAATTCTTCATAACACGGAAACATGATTTACTCGAGACAAAACTTTGTCAAAAACAACAGCTTTTATTTACTTGGGAAGCAGCTCAAACATTTAAAACGTTATAATAGTCAATGTCTCCATTATGTGGATGTATCTTGAATCAAAAGTGTTTTACAACAACCTGCAGTCCACTCTTTAATTAGCAAAAAGCTTTGTTGTGTTTTTAGCTTATTGTTTGTTTGTTTTTCAGCACATTGTTTGTTTTGTGTGTCCGTAACTTGCTTTAAAAACTCTTAACACGAACAAAGCAAAGTATTTAGCAGCTGAATGTTGCAGGAATGGGTGAGACAGGGACATCCACCTCCTTAACATCACACAACATTTCACTTGAGTCGAAACAGCAGTTTTTATTTGCTTGGTAAGCAGTACATAAGTTTATCTCAGTTCACACGTTTAAAACTTCTTTGGTATAAAGGTCAGTGTCGCCCCCTTGTGGATGTTTCTTAGTATTGCATCTTTACAAAGTGCAGTGCCACTCTCTAAAAAGCATTATTAACAAGTTACTGATAACGCTTTGATGGCAGATTGAAAATGAATGCTCCCATAAGGACAATATGTGTGTTGCCCAGTTGGGAAAATATACACCAGCTGAAGGGAATTTATTTTACCAACCTGGCAACCCACACATTGTCCTTATTAATATATATTTATTAACCATTAATAAAGCAGATAAAACTTCTTTGTGACTGAGTGGCACCCGTTCTGAAATATATAGCATAAATAGTAGTGCTCAGTAGGCAAGCATAAATACTATAAAGTGGTGCAGGAATGAGTCCTAAAACCAGGAAATGGGTCAGTTAAGTAAAAAGCTTACGTTAAAGGTCCCATGTCATGGCCATTTCCACTGATCATAATTCCATTGTTGAGGTCTACTAGAATAGAATTATACTGTGCAATTTTCCAAACTCACATTGGTTTCTCAAACAGCATCTCTGTAAAGTCTGTGTATTCACTCTCTCCACTAAACGGCTCGTTGCAGCTCTTGCCCCCCCCCCTCCCTGTGAGCCCAGTGTGCTCCGATTGGTCGGGACGTTGTGAATCGCGCTGAGCTCCGTGGAGGTGTGATTTCCTTGTTTAGCGATACACAGCCAAACACAGCCAAACTCAACCTGAGCACACAAAGTCACAGCCGAAGTAAACACAATAAGTGTGGCTTGATATTGAGTAAGAAACAGGTTGATAAACGCTGTGAGAATGAGTCTGCAGAGAGAATTTCGCCGCGATCCCAACTGTCTGTTATCAGCCTGCAGCCAGGGAGGAGAAATCAGCAGAGCTGCCTGCACTGAGTGTGTGAGGAAGTCCGTGGATTGGTCAATTTGGACCAATCAGCGGGGGCTTAACGTAACGGCTCCGCGGACGTAACGTAACGGCTCCACGGATTGGTCCATTTCGTTCCGGGGACGACATGACATCATGATGTACCCGGAAGAATCAAATGGACAGTGACGTATCTCCAACGAGGCGTTTTGGGGAGGTATTTTCTGTGTTAGAGTTTTACTCGCTACAGGGTGTACTTTGAGGGTTTTGACTCTGCAGACCATTTACATGCATAAAAACCTTCATAACACACAAGGGGACGGGTAATAACCGGAAAAGCATGACATGTCACCTTTAAAGGAACTATAACACGGTCACATGACTTCACGTCACCACCGCTAAGCTAAAGGTGGCTACCCTGGGCGTGATGAAGTTTAGTCGTCTCATTTAGACACTTGTTAGCAACCGCCATTAATAAATCCACCAGTGGGGTATTTACTGATGTAGTTTATGTCGTAGAATAAAACGTAAAATCTCTTCAGCTTGTGTTAACCAAAGGCCTCATACCGACTCATTTCCAGGTTCTAGGACTCATTCCTGCACCTCTCTATTGTAACAGTTGCTAGCACGCTAATACATTGGTTTGTCGTGAATGACTTTAAGGTGCATCTTTAATAACACTGTTTACCTCTCATTTAGTTTTCTGGGTTCTCCTTCTGCCCACCTCCGTGGCCACTGACCCCACCGTGGCCCCCACCATGCCCCCGACCGGCCCCCCCACAAACAGCCTCACCAGAGCCCCCAGCAGAGCCTCCCTACGGACCACTGTGGGCAGCCACCTCACCCAGCCAATCAGCTTCTCCCACAGTCCCCACAGGAAAGAGGGAGGATCGGGGGAGACTTCAGAGGGGAAGAGGTGGTCTACATCCAGCTCCAGGTCCCCGGCGCTCCTCTCCGCCTCGTCACGCACCGACAACATGTCTTCCTCTGTGATTTCCTCCTCTCCTTTCCTTTGTTTCACCATCTCCTCCTGCCTCCTCCTCACCATCTCCTCCGCCTCCCGGTACAGATCACAGCTGAAGTGCTTCTCCCCAGACTCAGAACTAAACATGGAGAAGCAGCGTTCAGTTATTATGCTCCATATAGCCTATCTGGAGGAAACTACCAGAAACCTGAAGGTCCACTGCAACTCTTACTACTTTTAAATCCATTTTTAAAAACACAAGCTGAAACAACGAAACGTTATCACGCCCAACATTAGCTGCCTTTAGCTTAGCGTGGTGAAGTGAAGTCATGTGACCTTGTTAGTTTTTTTACTTCTGGAAATTACATTTACATTTTAAAAATGTTTATAGTCTGACCCTGGTTAGCATTCCCTCCGTTCCCTCAACAAAAAGGCACGGTCACATGACTTCACGTCACCACCGCTAAGCTAAAGGTGGCTAATGTTGGGCTATAAAGGAACTACAGCACGGTCACATGACTTCACGTCACCACCGCTAAGCTAAAGGCGGCTAATGTTGGGCTATAAAGGAACTAGAGCACGGTCACATGACTTCACGTCACCACCGCTAAGCTAAAGGCGGCTAATGTTGGGCTATAAAGGAACTATAGCACGGTCACATGACTTCACGTCACCACCGCTAAGCTAAAGGTGGCTAATGTTGGGCTATAAAGGAACTATAGCACGGTCACATGACTTCACGTCACCACCGCTAAGCTAAAGGCGGCTAATGTTGGGCTATAAAAGAACTACAGCACGGTCACATGACTTCATGTCACCACCGCTAAGCTAAAGGCGGCTAATGTTGGGCTATAAAAGAACTACAGCACGGTCACATGACTTCATGTCACCACCGCTAAGCTAAAGGCGGCTAATGTTGGGCTATAAAAGAACTACAGCACGGTCACATGACTTCATGTCACCACCGCTAAGCTAAAGGCGGCTAATGTTGGGCTATAAAGGAACTACAGCACGGTCACATGACTTCACATCACCACCGCTAAGCTAAAGGCGGCTAATGTTGGGCTATAAAGGAACTACAGCACGGTCACATGACTTCACATCACCACCGCTAAGCTAAAGGTGGCTAATGTTGGGCGTCACATTTAGTCGTCTAATTTAGACACTTGTTAGCAACCTCTGTTTTTAAATGCAGAGTAACTGTTATACCTGTTTTCTTCTATATTAGTTGTTTTATATTTACTGTATTCTCTTTTCTTTTTAATGACTGTGTTTCCACTGCACTAAAGCCATTTGAAAGCCCTTGTGTTGAGAGGTGCTGTATGAATAGACTTGCCTCTCCACCTGCTCCACCTTCTCCATCAGCTCCTCCACAGCCCTCTCCCCTCTCTCTAAGGTGTGGTAATGCTGTCCACATTTCTCCACCAGCTGCAGCAGGTCTTTGCGCCAGGTGAGCAGATATTCCTCCAGCGTCTCGTCCTCCTGCAGCTCCTCTGTGTGTGTGAACAGGATGAAGGTTCTGGTTCTGATGGCAGAGGAGCCCAGCAGCTGATCCAGGACCTGCAGCGCCATCGCCTCCCCGTCAGTGGACTGGTTCAGGGGGAGGCAGAGCAGGAAGGCGTGAGGCCCGGGGGAGGAGAGGGAGATAAAGGAAGAGATGTTTCTCCGTCTTTCCTCCGGGTCGCAGCCGGATCCGAACCACGACCCGCTGGAAACAACCTCCACCTGAGAGAGAGGAGAGAGGAGAGAGGAGAGAGGAGAGAGGAGAGCACAAGGTATTCAGATCCCACAGGCCCAATACAAACGAACCCTTAAAGGTCCCCTATTATAATGTTTTTCATCAATATATCACAGGTCTCAGATATATACAGAGCCTGTCTCTGATTGGCTGAAACTCCAAACAGATCATTGCAGCATTACCCATAATCCCCTCTCTTTCAGCCCTGTTTCCAAAGTGCTGATTCTCTGTCTGTTACTTTAGATGAAAGTAAGGAGCCCCTCCCCACGCCCCTCTGAGAGACATTTGGTTACAAAGAACTCAATGGGGCTCTAGGAGGAGATTCAGGTGATAAGGGGGGGGGGGGGGGGGGTTACCTTGGTTGGTGATTGGCTAATGGTTACACAAGACAACACATCGTTATGACATCACAAAGTGGCCAAAATCTGATCAGCTCATTTTCAGACAGGTTTTTATAGAAATTGATCAAAAAGAGAGAGAATCTTTGTTCCTGAAACTTTCAGAGTCTCTTTACACAGAGGGGACACATGTTGATGTAGAAGAGACATGAAGAAGAGGGGACACATGTTGATGTAGAAGAGACATGAAGAAGAGGGGACACATGTTGATGTAGAAGAGACATGAAGAAGAGGGGACACATGTTGATGTAGAAGAGACATGAAGAAGAGGGGACACATGTTGATGTAGAAGAGACATAAAGAAGAGGGGACACATGTTGATGTAGAAGAGACATGAACAAGTGGATTTTGCACAATAGGTGACCTTTAAAAAGAGTAGGGGACCGTAATTGATCCTATGGTTGTGTTTCTCTCCATCCCACCTGTCTACTTTGCAGTGTGTGTGTGTGTGTGTGTGTGTGTGTGTGTGTGTGTGTGTGTGTGTGTGTGTACCTGTCTTCCTGCAGCCTCTCCTCTGTGTTTGCTGCTCTCCTGGATGACGGGGGTTTCGCTGCCCTGCTCAGAGTCTTGCAGGCCGAGGATGGAGCAGACCGCTGATCTCTCTCCTGCTCCGTCCCTCCCGAGCACCACCAGCCTCAACTCTGAGAGGAAAACAACACTATTATGGTTTTTATTGTGTACTTTATAATATGTTAATTGAAGTTTTCAAATATAACAAACATTACACATACATAACACGGTCAGTCTCGGTGGCCGATACAGTGTACAATCAAATGAATAGGCATGTAAATAAACACAGGTCAAATCAAATCAAATTTTATTTGTAGAGCACATTTAAAAACGATTTTGATCGAGCCAAAGTGCTGTACATGTAATTTAAACACATAAAAACACATTACATCACAATAAAACACAATAAATCACAACAGATAAAACAACACATGGAACAGTCAGGAGCCGTGACCCCACTCTAACTAGAAGGCCAGAGAGAAGTAGTGTGTCTTCAGTGTGGATTTAAAAGCCTCTAGGGTCTGGGCCGACCTCACATGGAGGGGCAGAGTGTTCCAGAGCCGGGGGCCAGCTGCTGCGAAGGCTAGGTGCCCTCGGGTTTTGAACCTGGTCTTAGGCACTATCAGCAACAGCTGGTCAGCCGACCTTAAGGCTCTGCCTGGGGTGTAGCGATGGAGGAGTTCAGCTATATAGGCCGGAGCCAGCCCATTTAGTGCTTTAAAAACAAATAAAAGGAGTTTAAAACCCGGACTGGAAGCCAGTGCAGTGAGGCCAGAATTGGGGTGATGTGGTCACGCTTTTTGTGGCCAGTCAGGAGACGTGCAGCTGCGTTTTGGACTAGCTGCAGGCGTCTAATTGATGCCTGGTCCATACCCACGTACAGAGCGTTAGGTCAGTATACAGCAGGGATATCTGAAAGAATATGACGTGGGCTACGACACTTTATAATCTTATTCCCTCCCGTTACCCGGTCTTTGGTTGTATTTGTACTTTGAAGAAGGACTCGGATGTTATACTTATGTAGAAGTAGCAATGGTACATTTTTAAAAAACACAATGTGAACGGAGTTCCTGTCAGGATTTTCGGGGAGATTTTGAAGATTTTGTTTATCATGTAGCTTTATTTTATTTAAATATGATGAAAAACATTGTACATTAAGTGTAAAATACTTTAAATAATAAACTTCAAACGTGTGTTTTGGATGTTTTCTTTACTACAACAGAGAAGAGAAGACAGCTACATTGTACAAAATGGACAAGTCAATAGTGACATAGTGTGAGAGGTGGAAAAAGTACTCAGATCTTGTACTTGAGTAAAAGTAGAAGTACTCAGATCTTGTACTTGAGTAAAAGTAGAAGTACTCAGATCTTGTACTTGAGTAAAAGTAGAAGTACCAGAGTGTAGGAATACTCTGTTACAGTAAAAGTCCTGTATTCAAAATGTTCCTCAAGTGAAAGTAGAAAAGTATTCTCATCAAAATATAGTGAAAGACAGTAAAAGTAGTCGTTGTGCAGATTGGTCCATTTCAGAATAATATATATGATATGTTTTATAATGATTGATCATGAAAGTGTTCTCAAAGCTGGTAAAGGTGCAGCTAGTCTGAATGACTTTGTTGACTGCAGGGTAGCTGGTGGATTTACTGCAGGTGGAACTAAAGTCTAGTCGATCTAGTCGATCGCCGGAGCTGTATTAGATTAACATAAACATGCGTATTGTAGTAGTAAGTGCACTGCCTTGCGGCCTGTAGCACCAGCATATGTGTGGGCAGGAAAGGAGTGAGCAGAGGGTAGAATTGTCGATTCTTGTTCAGTTTTCTGTGACTATCTTCCTCACCCTCTCAGACTTTCAGTTGCGCGCGCTACTAAAGAGACGCGCTACCATGGAAACCAAAACAATGGTGTAGCTGTAGGCTATTAAAGTCTGAGTAAATCTGATTTTTTCAGAAATCGGGAGAAATGCGGGAGAAATATGACCCCGGGAGGAAACCGGGAGAGGGCAGTGAAATCGGGAGTCTCCCGCGAAAATCGGGAGGGTTGGCAAGTATGGATTAAATACATGTAGTGGAGGAAAAGTACACCATTTACCTCTGAACTGTAGTGGAACACTAACATGGAAATACTCAAGTAAAGCACAAGAACCTCAACAATTAATACAGAACTTCAGTAAATGTACTTAGTTACACCTGTGCTAAGAGATACATGTTGTTGATTTAATGATATGTCATGAAACTGTAACGATTTCACAATTTTTAGAAGAGGCATCGCCCTTTGCAGCTGTTGTCTCTAAACTCAAACACTCAGAAAACACGAAGCGACCTTTTATCCTTATGGTTATTCTTTGCCTCACAGATAGAATAAAGTCTTTAATATAAATATAAAAACACATCTCATTCTACCTGCAGCAGCTGTTGACATCTTGCTCTTCCGTGTTTACAGCTGATTCAGAGGATCACACTTCCTGGTTCCTGAACGCAGCAGCTGCATCCGCGGCCGATGAGAGGAGGCTCAACCCACTGCGGTCAACTCAGCCGTCTCTCGCATTTGCTTGGTCAAATGAGCAGCGCTTCATTTTTGAGTGCGCGATTAATAGCGTCTTTACGGTAATCGCCGAGAAGCGGCGCTGACGGTAGTACAAGTGCTTATGCTATATTTGATCAATCAATCAATGATATTTGATGAGAGATAAAATGATTTTTAGCCATAAGTTCTTAATAAAATTGGTACTGTTGGACTCAGTACATGTTAGACTACTACCACAAATACAATCAAGTACTTTTACTGTGTACTATTTGAGTAATACTCTGTCAAACTCCCCTCCAGAGTACAATAATGCATGTTTTCTGCCATCTTGGATGAGAGATAAAATTATTTTTTGCAATAAGTTCTTAATGAAATTGGTACTGTTGGATTCAGTACTACTTGGACTACTAGCAAAAGTACAATCAAGTACTTTTACTGTGTACTTTTTGAGTAATCCTTTGTCAAACTCCACCCCTGAGTACAATAATGTATGTTTTCTGCCATCTTTGATGAGAGATAAAATGATTTTGGGGAGAGTTTGACAAAGGATTACTCAAAAAGTACACAGTAAAAGTACTTGATTGTACTTTTGGTAGTAGTCCAAGTAGTACTGAATCCAACAGTACCAATTTCATTAAGAACTTATTGCAAAAAATCATTTTATCTCTCATCCAAGATGGCAGAAAACATGCATTATTGTACTCAGGGGTGGAGTTTGACAAAGGATTACTCAAAAAGTACACAGTAAAAGTACTTGATTGTACTTGTGTTTCTAGTCCAAGTAGTACTGAATCCAACAGTACCAATTTCATTAAGAACTTATTGCAAAAAATCATTTTATCTCTCATCCAAGATGGCAGAAAACATGCATTATTGTACTCTGGAGGGGAGTTTGACAGGGGATTACTCAAAAAGTACACAGTAAAAGTACTTGATTGTACTTGTGCTACTAGTCCATGTAGTACTGAGTTCAACAGTATCAATTTCATTAAGAACTTATTGCACAAAATAATTTTATCTCTCATCAAATATGGCAGAAAACATGCATTATTGTACTCTGGAGGGGAGTTTGACAAAGGATTACTCAAAAAGTACACAGTAAAAGTACTTGATTGTACTTTTGGTAGTAGTCCAAGTAGTACTGAATCCAACAGTACCAATTTCATTAAGAACTTATTGCACAAAATCATTTTATCTCTCATCAAAGATGGCAGAAAACATGCATTATTGTACTCTGGAGGGGAGTTTGACAGGGGATTACTCAAAAGTACACAGTAAAAGTACTTGATTGTACTTGTGGTAGTAGTCTAACAAGTACTGAGTCCAACAGTATCACTTTTATTAAGGATGTTTTGCTAAAAATCATTTTATCTCATCAAATATAGCGGAAGTTGCATGATTTTGTTCTCAGGAGGGGAATTTGAGAGTATTACCCAGAAAAAAGACAGTAAAAGTACTTCATTTTATTGTACTGAGTCAAACAGTGTTAGTTTTTTTAAGAACTCATGGTAAAAATAATTTGTATCGCATGAAGCAGAAAAAACATGCATTCTTTTACTCTTGCGTTAGTGCCGCTTCTCAGCGATTACCGTAAAGGCGCTATAAATCGCGCACTCAAAAATGAAGAACTGCTCATTTGACCAAGCAAATTTGAGAGACGGCTGAGTTGACCGCAGTCTCAACCCGGGGAATGGGGACCAGGGAGGGACCAGTGTTTAAAAATGACTTAAGAGTTTCTTATCATTTCAGAACACAACCTAAAAATGCCTTGCATAAGACAAACGTTAGAAGACTTGTATGTCTATTTTGAAAACTACATGTATTCATTATGTACGTAAAAGTCACCAACATTTTTTTTTAAATGTTCCTGAAAATAGCAGAATTCTGACTTTCATCTCAGAACATTCAAAAACAATATTTGTACTTTTGGTCACATCCCCAAAAATGTGGCCCTAATCCTCTCCCAAAATAATGTTTTAATACAAATAAGCAGGCATATTTTTTGCCAGTATGACAGAGTTTTAGTCACAGTGGGCAGAGTTGGGAAGTAACTAAGTACATTTACTCAAGTACCATTTTGAGATACTTTACTTGAGTATTTCTCATTTCTCAGTAGTTGTGTACTGTGTACTTTTACTCCTCTACAGTTCAGAGGTAAATGGTGTACTTGTACTCCACTACATGTATTTAATACCTTTGGTTACTTTACAGATCTGGATGAATGATGTGAAATCTAATCAAGTGTTAAATCAGACTTTAGTTCCACCTGGAGTAAATCCACCAGCTACCCTGCAGTCTACAAAGTCATTCAGACTAGCTGCACCGAGTACTTCTACTTTTACTCATGTACAATATCTGAGTACTTTACTTTTACTCAAGTACAAGATCTGAGTACTTCTACTTTTACTCAAGTACAAGATCTGAGTACTTCTACTTTTACTCAAGTACAAGATCTGAGTACTTCTACTCAAGTACAAGATCTGAGTACTTTACTTTTACTCAAGTACAACATCTGAGTACTTCTACTTCTACTCAAGTACAAGATCTGAGTACTTCTACTTTTACTCAAGAACAAGATCTGAGTACTTCTACTTTTACTCAAGTACAAGATCTGAGTACATCTACTTTTACTCAAGTACAAGATCTGAGTACTTCTACTTTAACTCAAGTACAAGATCTGAGTACTTCTACTTTTACTCATGTACAATATCTGAGTACTTTACCTTTACTCAAGTACAATATCTGAGTACTTCTACTCAAGTACAATATCTGAGTACTTCTACTTTTACTCAAGTACAAGATCTGAATACTTCCACTTTTACTCAAATACCACATCTGAGTACATCTACTTTTACTCAAGTACAATATCTGAGTACTTCTACTCAAGTACAATATCTGAGTACTTCTACTTCTACTCAAGTACAATATTTGAGTACTTCTACTTTTACTCAAGTACAAGATCTGAGTACTTCTACTTTTACTCAAGTACAAGATCTGAGTACTTCTACTTTTACTCAAGTACAAGATCTGAGTACTTCTACTTTTACTCAAGTACAACATCTGAGTACTTCTACTTTTACTCAAGTACAACATCTGAGTACTTCTACTTTTACTCAAGTACAACATCTGAGTACATCTACTTTTAGTCAAGTACAAGATCTGAGTACTTCTACTTTTACTCAAGTACAAGATCCGAGTACTTCTACTTTTACTCAAGTACAAGATCTGAGTACTTCTACTTTTACTCAAGTACAAGATCTGAGTACTTCTACTTTTACTCAAGTACAACATCTGAGTACTTCTACTTTTACTCAAGTACAACATCTGAATACTTCCACTTTTACTCAAATACCACATCTGAGTACATCTACTTTTACTCAAGTACAATATCTGAGTACTTCTACTCAAGTACAATATCTGAGTACTTCTACTTCTACTCAAGTACAATATTTGAGTACTTCTACTTTTACTCAAGTACAAGATCTGAGTACTTCTACTTTTACTCAAGTACAAGATCTGAGTACTTCTACTTTTACTCAAGTACAAGATCTGAGTACTTCTACTTTTACTCAAGTACAACATCTGAGTACTTCTACTTTTACTCAAGTACAACATCTGAGTACTTCTACTTTTACTCAAGTACAACATCTGAGTACATCTACTTTTAGTCAAGTACAAGATCTGAGTACTTCTACTTTTACTCAAGTACAAGATCCGAGTACTTCTACTTTTACTCAAGTACAAGATCTGAGTACTTCTACTTTTACTCAAGTACAAGATCTGAGTACTTCTACTTTTACTCAAGTACAACATCTGAGTACTTCTACTTTTACTCAAGTACAACATCTGAGTACTTCTACTTTTACTCAAGTACAACATCTGAGTACATCTACTTTTAGTCAAGTACAAGATCTGAGTACTTCTACTTTTACTCAAGTACAAGATCCAAGTACTTCTACTTTTACTCAAGTACAAGATCTGAGTACTTCTACTTTTACTCAAGTACAAGATCTGAGTACTTCTACTTTTACTCAAGTACAAGATCCGAGTACTTCTACTTTTACTCAAGTACAAGATCCGAGTACTTCTACTTTTATTCAAGTACAATATCTGAGTACTTCTACTTTTACTCAAGTACAAGATCCGAGTACTTCTACTTTTACCCAAGTACAAGATCTGAGTACTTCTACTTTTACTCAAGTACAGACCTGAGTCATGACGTACCTTTGAAGGACCGCAGACCTTATATTAGGCAACACTTGTCACATGACAGGACAGTGATTGAACCTTTAGAGCCTGTGAAGTCCTCAGTAGTGATTTGAGCTAACTCTATCCCAAGTGGGTCGATAATATGAACCAGAAATTCCTCCATTTGTCTGGGAACTTGAAATGAAGCCGTTCATGTTGACAGAAACACTGAAGATCACTAACGGATCACCAACGCCATTATAATTCATCATCTGTCCAAACAAAGTTAGGCGGCATCACATTTAGAAACGTGTTGAAGTATTTCAGCCTGAAACAAAGTTGTGTTTCCGCCGGTATGTCTAATAAAGAATCAAAGCAGAATTTAGGAACAGTTTTATTGTTTCCATTTTGTTAAATGCCTTACAGTTCCTCACCGGTTCAACCTAAACATGATTTCTATCACTTTTCTACAGAGCAGTCGAAGTCTAAATGCTGTATGCACGGTAAAATATCAAATGTATAAAACAACACTTTTTACATGGTAAAAGAACAACTAAATATATTATGTTGATGATGACCAAATGACTCACACACTCCTGTACATTTCAGTAAAAAAATCAAATACACACACACACACACACACACACACACACACACACACACACACACACACACACACACACACACACACACACACACACACACACACACACACACACACACACACACACACACACACACACACACACACACACACACACACACACACACACACACACACACACACACACACACACACACACACACACACACACACACACACACACACCCCCTTTCTCTCTGCTCCATTCAGAAAGAAATCTAATTGAATCTGTTCTGAGGTTTTCCTTTAAAACCAAATGTCTAATATTTGCACTGGTAATCTTAAACATTGCGGTGGTTAAACATGAGATTCATAACACACACACACACACACACACACACACACACACACACACACACACACACACACACACACACACACACACACACACACACACACACACACACACACACACACACACACACACACACACACACACACACACACACACACACACACACACACACACACACACACACACACACACACACACACCTGTACAGTAACATTAAAACTAAGCTCGGAGATCAACATGCTCAGTAAAATGTTTTAAAAATAATAATTCGAAAATTAAGAGAACAAGGTTTACAAAAATACACTTTAAAAACATGTTGACGCTAAAAAATATCCGGCTTTTCAGCAGCTAAGATAAGAGTTGTTTAAATTAAAGTCAGAGGGTCAAATCGGAGGATTTCTGACGTCAAATTTCGATGATCCTTCACTCAAAGCCCCGGCATGATGTAGGCGATGTTATCCAACGTATTAGACTGTCAGAGAAAACAAGAGGAGAGAGCTTTGTTAGATAACAGCAATAAAAGTGGACATATATGAAGTGTAAAAACCCCAAATGTTTTTAAAACAGCTGGAAACATCTGCATACAATCGTTGTACTTTACCAGGACGTTTCGGGGGCAGCCGTTGAGTTGCGGTATCTGAGCAGTGAGACAGGTCAGCGGGCCCAGAGCACACAGGATGGAGTCGAGGAGGACAGACAGGCTGCCGGACACCGCCACCATGCCCTAACACACAGATTTAGAGAAGAGGAGACTTTATTGATCCAACATTGGGAAATGTTGTCGTTACAGCAGCAGGTTAACATGCCGAGTCGTAGAGTGCCTAAAGAGCAGGCAGTCAAATATACAGAATGAGTAAGAAACACTGCAATTGACCAACATACGAACCAGAAAGGAATATCAGACTCACTTATTTCACTGCATAGCAAAAGAAAATCACTTAAAATTCAAGTTTCTTTCTAATTATGTCAATGTTTTGGGATATTTCGTATGCTTTGGTTTTTGTGTAGAGGCAAACTGACGTGCAAACACAGAAGTGAGTGATACTTTTTGCCATTTTGGTTCCCTTATCTCAAAGTCTAAAGGTTTCTGGCTGAAATAATACGTTTTTGTTTTTAGAAAACATAAAATACATCAACAACTTATCATGTGATTGTTGTGAACTTTGTTTAAAGCCTATCGTTAGATTTTAACGACTGTGTTGACACTTGTATTGAGAAGATTTGGTGTACAGAGTTATTGCAGTCGGCATGGAATGTTTTCCTGTATCGGTCTGTTGGGAAACTCCTGAATGTCCTCTTCCAATATCAGAGTACACATGATATCAAAGGTATCCCAACTGTAGCTGTGTGCTAGGGCTGTACCCGAATATCCGAATATTCGTTCGTTGGAGTACTATTCGGGTTTCAATTTCGTTATTCGGATATTCGTGTTTTTTTCCAAATTGAATTTATTGAAATCTCCAATATCAACGTAAGAGCTTGTGCCTCTTCGGGGGGTGCTAACACTTAACCATAAACGTTATCGTTTACTTTCTCCGTCTTTATATGTAGATATTATTTTTCTCCGTTAATCTCTCACGTTGTTTCCATAGCAACAACAACTTCCTGTCAACAGCGCTAACTCTCCTTCAAAATAAAAGCATGTCCATAAATAGGAAGCCAAGCCAAATTACACTTAAGACATATACAACTGAAAGTAACAAACACAATGCGATATCCTTTTCAATTTCAAAGAACACAAATTGGGTTAATAACTATAAAACAACAATACTGTAGAATAACAAAATGAATGCCGTGAATACACCGAAATACACGTGTTGAAGCGGTTCGCTGCTGATTACAGCATGTGAAGGACGCTGTTCAGGAACTAGTTGATGCTCTGTATGTGATGACTACTTCCATTCTGGAGAGGATCACAGATACATGGATCCTGAGATTGAAGCTCAAGAGTGATATTTTCCTCACACTGTCCTTGTGACAGACTCACCTCAGTCTCCTGCAGCCGATGGCCAATCAGAGACAGGGATTCTCCGAGCAGCTGCAGGTGAGCGGCTGCATCGATGGGATCCACCTCAGGAACTCTAGCCGGAGACAGAGAGAGGTTTCCAGGCGCTCTGCTGGGGGACACCATCCCTGTTCCTGCTCCTATTACTTTAATGAACAAACACACTTGTTATAATTCAGTGCCGTTAGTTGATTTCCGTTGCTATTAAGTGTTTTTATAAATCACAAGGTTATGTGTTGCTTTGTTTATGAACTGGGAAGGGAGAGATAGTATTGTATTTTTGTGGAGCACTTTGTGTTACCTTGAGGGTATGAGATGTGCTATAAAATATAATAATAAAGGTTTATTTATGTTTTCATACAAGACATGCAGCTCAAAGTGTTTTACAAAATGACACATCACAAGTTAAAAATATACAATAAGAAGTTTCCCTCAGATTAGATGTTAAGGTAAATGCAGCAAAAATATAACATTTGATCAGGTTAAGAGACACAAGGAGGTCAAAGGTATGATAATAAGAATACAATAAATAATGGTTTCTCTCTGACAGAAAAGACACAAGACAACTGAGTCGATGCAACAATATTAAGGCACACAAATTCACCATCAACTAGTTGTTAATTAACATGCATATGACCAGTATATTGGCTCTTTATTAGTCATTATTAAACACTTATTAATGCCTTATTCTACATGACCATATTCTACAAGTAATAAGCCATTAGCTAAGAGTTTTTCATCAATAACCCTCTAATTAGTGCTGATTTATTGTACGTAAGGAAGTTGTTGTACATGAGTAGTGCTGCGTACCTGGACTCACATTCAGGTTCAGGTCCGGACCTGAACCCATGGCTTGTGTCAAGTTGTGTGAGTAAATAAAGTGAACTTATTGTGAGCTAATTATCAATTGAAAATTAAAATTCAAAACTCGTCAGGTTTATTGTGCTCCCTTCCAACTTGTGTCTACATTTCTCTACAAAGTACAAATGTAAAAAAACAACTTTTTCCACTTAGTCTACAAATGACTTATGACAGCAACTACAGTGAACTACTACAAAGTTCAACCATGTATTTCATTTACCAAACTAAAGTAACCAAACAGTCCCTGAGCTGACTGAGCCTAAATCCCTAAAACGTTGCTGAAAGGTAGAGTGTAGAGTAGACTATACGCATTACACTGTTACACACCTACTATACAGTATACACTGTAGTGACTGCACAGTCAGAGTGTACTGTACTGTCTGTACACCATGTCTTTTCTACAACTCTACATGTGTACATTATACAGTACATACTACATACATAGTGATGTACATACATACTGTTAGAAATTAAAATCAATGTTGATATGGCGTAATTTTGAATTAAATACACTATTTAATTTAAATCAGTTTTATTCTGAAAAAACCGGAAGTTCACAATATTAACTTAATACTTTTATTCTGAAAATGTTTCACTTCCGGTTAGCATTAGCATGTGGCGAAATGCTACGTTTTCAAACCGTGAATCGAAGGTGAAATGACATGTGATGTTGTACACTGAGCACACTGGGATTAGCACTCATTTATTGACGCTGAATAACGTTTATCAGGGAATGTTTAAATAACCACAGACACCAGAATATACGTAAGTGCTAGTTTTTTTGCGAGTCCAAGTACCGGTTCCCGACGTTCCGGTTTTAACCGGACTTGAACCGAAACTTTTTACAAGTCCAGTACCGGTTCGCAGCACTATACATGAGTGTTGGTCTTAATATGCTCAATATGCAGTAGCAGTACCACAAGAACAGTAACTCTCCCATAATAACACCTAACAAATATGATCTACTCTTATGTAACAAGACATGAAACTACAAGTGTTAATTGTGTCTAAATAACTCAAAATGAGGTATTTCTAATTCAGAATATGCTCCCTAATAAGCTAGTAGTTTGGCTTTGATATGCATGCTAATGAACAATTAGCTGATGGTGAATATGTGTACATTAGGGGTGTAACGGTATCCGTATTCGTCCCATACCGTCACGGTTCGGACGTCACGGTTCGGCACATGCAGTCACACGACGAATACGCCTTTTTTTTTTACGAGTGGTGGATCGGACGAGGACGGTGTGTCGGCGTTGTTAGACAGTGGTGCGGTATGCTAATGGTAACACACGCCAAACATGCTAAATCATATCAGAAGGCATCACCCAGATTTGCCAATCACCGGAGCCCGGCTAAAGACAACAGCAGTTCAGCAGCTGATCCCCGCTGTTTTTAAGAAGCCAATAGACATGAGAGCCGAGAGTCCAAAATAAATAACGAAAGCTTTTGGCATATGTTTTTCAACGACTTTGCGCTCTTGAAACACTTTCTTATTATTTATGATGTAATATTTTCAGCCATTATAGATAATATGGCCATCTGAGTGTGTGTGGTACTGTTTGTGGTTTGTTTTAACAGTGTAATAAAGTTAATTATTCAAAATGTCAAAGTTCCTTATTTTTAAACTGAAACTTGCACTACTGTTCAAAAATAAATAACAACAAACCTGGAATTATGCATTTGGGACTTTTTTTTGCTTTTTCTTGTTGTACCGAACCGTGACCCCCAAACCGAGGTACGTACCGAACCGTGACTTCTGTGAACCGTTACACCCCTAGTGTACATGAATCTAAAGTGTTATCATAACGTCGGCGTGCTACCTTTGCTCTTCCCCTCGGGGGCGCTCTTGTGTTTGACGGTCGTTGCCTCGGCTTTGTTCTGTCTGTGCTGCAGATACTGAGCCTTCTGCTTCCACACCTGCACACAGAGAACACGGTTAAAGCTCCAACACGATATCAGAAGAGGCTTAACAGAGAAACGTGTGCTAACATTAGTTAATATGGCAGTGGCTCAGTCAGTAGGGGCTTGGACTGTGAGCCGTGGGGTCGCCGGTTCAAGTCCCCGACCAGACTTAAATATGGAGTGTGGACTACTGCTTGGAGAGGTCCCAGTTCACCTCCTGCACTGCCGTGGTGCCCTTGAGCAAGGCACCGGACAACCCCCCACTCCCCTTCCCCCCCGGGCGCTGCCCACTGCTCCTAGTGCTAGACTCCTTTCATCCCTCCCAATTCTATTTATCTATCTATTCTATTCTATTAAAAAACTCACCAGCTTGTCTTTCTCTGGCATCGCCTTCCACACCTCCGCCAGCTTTTTGCTTAGCTCACCAAAGACTGCGGATCAGACACAAAAACAAAAATATTTAAAATGTGTATAAAGTGATGTTAGGACAAGATGCAAATCGGTTTAATTACTATGGAAGCATTTAGCAGATTCAATTATAAATTAAGATTTAAGTCGTATTTTCATTGCCATTTAAATATTTATATACATTTAATTGGTCAAAATTAGATTTCAAATGAAAAAAAATGCAATAACAATTCAAACTATTAGCATGGGCATTCTGCGACAAAACTTTTAAAATAATAATAGCAAAAAAAAATTGAAAGAGGGACTATATGACTATATTCAAATGTTAAATATTTCAATTGTAATTTAATTATTGTAACTTAATTTCGCATTTTAAGATCCGTAACTCAAAAAAAAAAAAAAAAAAAAAATTACATTTCCATTTCAATTTTCATAAAACTTTATTCACATTTTCTTACAATTTAAAAATGAAAAACTCCAGTTGCCACTCATAATAAAAAACGTTAGACTTTCAAATGTGAATAAAGAAAATGTCTGCCTAAATGCTCTTTGAATTTGAGTTAGTCCACCAAAATGCTTCCATACACATGCAGTCCTGATTTGACCCACCTAGTCCCGGCTGCTCTGCATTAATGTTGACTCTGTACTCCTTACAGAACACCTGGTACGCTGTCGTGTTCTTCTTCTTGGGCTGAGAGAGGAAAACAGAGGTTATTAAAGTGTTACCTTTCTAAGAAATAGCCGTCGTTAGCTGACTAGCAAACGTTGTAAAAGTCTGTTAGCAAAGTCAGAGAAACAAAACAACGTAGACACATTGTATTTTTGTCAAAGCTGCATTTCCAGTTTGACTGCATCTTTAACGACCAACCCAACGAGCAGAGATGGTACAAGTACACACTTCCTTTCCTCAAGTAGAAGTACTGACTAAACTTCTTTACTCAAGTAAAAGTAAAGAGGCTTTGAAATGTACTTCAGTAAAAAGTACCCATAACTAGCAGCTGTTTTAAAGAGTACCTGACCTCCCTTTATATTAATAGAACAATAATGTCATTGTTAGCTAATGAATGTTTCCATGCTGAACAACGGCAACATGACAACGTTTCCATTGGTCCCTCTTCTTTAGAGAAGACCAGGAAATGATGGATACACGGATCGTGTTCAAATCAATAGGCACGCAATGACTCTAAAGAATAATGATCACGCCACCAAACACACATTCAGACTAAAGGAACCAGCTGTTTGGAAATGAGAGAAGTAGAAAGTACAGATATTTGGGTTCAACATGTAAGAAGTAGAAAGTACAGGTATTTGAGTTCAACATGTAAGAAGTAGAAAGTACAGGTATTTGAGTTCAACATGTAAGAAGTAGAAAGTACAGGTATTTGAGTTCAACATGTAAGAAGTAGAAAGTACAGGTATTTGGGTTCAACATGTAAGAAGTAGAAAGTACAGGTATTTGGGTTCAACATGTGAGAAGTAGAAAGTAAAAAGTCGTAGTGGAGTAAAGTACTGGTACCAGAAACATGTACTTAAGAGCAGTAACAAAGTATTTGTACTCCACTACTTCCCACCTCTGCCAATGTGAAACATCTCCTAACAGCGTCTGACCTTTTCTTTGTCCTTGTCGTGTTTATCCCGATCGTTCTCGTCTTTCTTCTTCTTCTTCTTCTCCGTCACCCCATCGTTGGCGGGGTGATGATGAGGAGGAGCAGGAGGAGGGACGGGCGAGCTCATGGCGTACATCGGCCCCACGGCGCTGTGAGTGACGGTGGGATGGGAGTGACTGTGGCTCCTCGACGAGTCTGAGGAGAGGCGCGTAAAGATAACTGTTCAGCGTGATGACATTTAGTCGTCTCATTTAGACACTTGCTAGCAACCGGCGTTCTTAAAGGTCACCTATTCTGCAAAATCCTCTTCTTCATGTCTCTTCTACATCAACATGTGTCCCCTCTTCTTCATGTCTCTTCTACATCAACATGTGTCCCCTCTTCTTCATGTCTCTTCTACATCAACATGTGTCCCCTCTTCTTCATGTCTCTTCTACATCAACATGTGTCCCCTCTTCTTCATGTCTCTTCTACATCAACATGTGTCCCCTCTTCTTCATGTCTCTTCTACATCAACATGTGTCCCCTCTTCTTCATGTCTCTTCTACATCAACATGTGTCCCCTCTTCTTCATGTCTCTTCGACATCAACATGTGTCCCCTCTTCTTCATGTCTCTTCTACATCAACATGTGTCCCCTCTTCTTCATGTCTCTTCTACATCAACATGTGTCCCCTCTTCTTCATGTCTCTTCTACATCAACATGTGTCCCCTCTTCTTCATGTCTCTTCTACATCAACATGTGTCCCCTCTTCTTCATGTCTCTTCTACATCAACATGTGTCCCCTCTTCTTCATGTCTCTTCTACATCAACATGTGTCCCCTCTTCTTCATGTCTCTTCGACATCAACATGTGTCCCCTCTTCTTCATGTCTCTTCTACATCAACATGTGTCCCCTCTTCTTCATGTCTCTTCTACATCAACATGTGTCCCCTCTGTGGAAAGAGACTCTGAAAGTTTCAGGAACAAAGATTCTCTCTCTTTTTGATCCATTTCTATAAAAACCTGTCTGAAAATGAGCTGATCAGATTTTGACCACTTTATGATGTCATAACGATGTGTTGGCTTGTGTAACCATTAGCCAATCAGCAACCAAGGTAACCCCCCCCCCCTTATCACCTGAACCTCCTCCTAGAGCACCATTGTGTGCATTTTTGAAACAGGGCTGAAACAGAGGGGATTATGGGAAATGCTGCAATGATCTGTTTATTGTTTCAGCCAATCAGAGACAGGCTCTGGATATATCTGAGACCTGGGATATATTGATGAAAAACAGTATAATAGGAGACTTTTAAATGGTTCACTGAGAACCTGCACACACTCGTCATGTGTTGGATATGGCGTGTGTGATACATGTTGTAGATCCTAGATGTTTCCCCTGGTTTCTGCTATATGTGACATGTACTGTAGTAACGTGTGTTGTTTGCATTTCATTGTTCTCTTGTATCCTTTCGCCTCTATCTACTTGTCTTTATAACTCATGCTGTTGATGTGATTTTAAAAAGGTGTCTATTATCATCTGGCCGGGGACAACAGCTGGAAATGAGCAATGTTGGCTAAAGCTGCCCCATTTACATGTTCTTTGTGGCAGTTGATCGATGGGGACTGACCACGACACTTTAAACAAATAACTAAATCTACCAGTGGGGTTTTACCGATGTATTTTATGCTGTAAATAGACAAAAAACAACAACACTCAGCTGTACTACAACTCAGCAAACAGTTCTCACCTCCAAACCCCTTGCTGTGCTTCTTGTCCTTCCCACTTTTCTCCTTGTCTCTGTCTTTGTCCTTGTCCTTCTTCTTCTTGCTCTTTTTGCTCTTCTTCTTCTTCTTGGACAGGTGTGTGTACGAATCGTCTATAACCAGTTCACCGGCCTCCAGTTCTGCCCCAGAGGAAGAGCTGTCGTCTCCCATGCCTCCTCCGTAATGACCTGTGTAGCAGAGAACACAGTAAGGACTATTAATTACAAAATGCTTCTATTTTTTGCAGGTTTGTTACACAGATGTAGTTTAAATTGTCAGTAATTGTATTGGAATCTGTATTTATTCTACGTTTGTTTTTTACGATGTGGCTTGCTCTTTGGGGGAATTGCCTTTCCTATAGTGTTTTAATTAGGTTTTAGTGCATGTGAACGGTCTGCAAAGGTTAAAATCCCTGTGCCCCTGCCTGCAACGCCTCCATTGGACTCCTTTGTTTACTTCTGTAACATCGTGGCATCACTACATAACAGTCGGCTCCTATTGCCTAGCGCTCCCACACATTGTACGTGATACGCTAAGGGGCGGGACATCTCTAAGTGGTTGACCAATCAGAGCAGACTGGGATCTGGTTTCAGACAGAGGGTGAAAAGAGGTGCTGCAGCACAGGCAGTATGAGAACAATAAAGAGCTTTTTGAAATTAGAGCATGGAGACATGTCCCAGTAGAGACACTACATACTGATATACACCTGAACATCAGCAGGAGAGGACTCTTTAAAGTAGAGACACTACATACTGATATACACCTGAACATCAGCAGGAGAGGACTCTTTAAAGTAGAGACACTACATACTGATATACACCTGAACATCAGCAGGAGAGGACTCTTTAAAGTAGAGAAACTACATACTGATATACACCTGAACATCAGCAGGAGAGGACTCTTTAAAGTAGAGACACTACATACTGATATACACCTGAACATCAGCAGGAGAGGACTCTTTAAAGTAGAGACACTACATACTGATATACACCTGAACATCAGCAGGAGAGGACTCTTTAAAGTAGAGACACTACATACTGATATACACCTGAACATCAGCAGGAGAGGACTCTTTAAAGTAGAGACACTACATACTGATATACACCTGAACATCAGCAGGAGAGGACTCTTTAAAGTAGAGACACTTACATACTGATATACACCTGAACATCAGCAGGAGAGGACTCTTTAAAGTAGAGACACTACATACTGATATACACCTGAACATCAGCAGGAGAGGACTCTTTAAAGTAGAGACACTACATACTGATATACACCTGAACATCAGCAGGAGAGGACTCTTTAAAGTAGAGACACTACATACTGATATACACCTGAACATCAGCAGGAGAGGACTCTTTAAAGGAGAGACACTACATACTGATATACACCTGAACATCAGCAGGAGAGGACTCTTTAAAGTAGAGACACTACACTACTGATATACACCTGAACATCAGCAGGAGAGGACTCTTTAAAGTAGAGACACTACATACTGATATACACCTGAACATCAGCATGGAGAGGACTCTTTAAAGTAGAGACACTACATACTGATATACACCTGAACATCAGCAGGAGAGGACTCTTTAAAGTAGAGACACTACATACTGATATACACCTGAACATCAGCAGGAGAGGACTCTTTAAAGTAGAGACACTACATACTGATATACACCTGAACATCAGCAGGAGAGGACTCTTTAAAGTAGAGACACTACATACTGATATACACCTGAACATCAGCAGGAGAGGACTCTTTAAAGTAGAGACACTACATACTGATATACACCTGAACATCAGCAGGAGAGGACTCTTTAAAGTAGAGACACTACATACTGATATACACCTGAACATCAGCAGGAGAGGACTCTTTAAAGTAGAGACACTACATACTGATATACACCTGAACATCAGCAGGAGAGGACTCTTTAAAGTAGAGATCACTACATACTGATATACACCTGAACATCAGCAGGAGAGGACTCTTTAAAGTAGAGACACTACATACTGATATACACCTGAACATCAGCAGGAGAGGACTCTTTAAAGTAGAGACACTACATACTGATATACACCTGAACATCAGCAGCAGAGGACTCTTTAAAGTAGAGACTCCAGCCTATCTAAAAACAACATCATTTAGATGTATCTTACCCTCCACCTCCACCTCTTTCCCCACCACAGGCAGTGGATCTCTGCTCTGCTGGACTTTCTTCTTGGGCGTCTTCGAGTGCTGCGTCCGGTCTCTATCCTTCTCCTTCTTCCCGCCTCCTTTAGACGAGTGAGGAGGCGGGAACGGGAACGTCTCTCCTTCCTCTTTCTCCGGCGACATGATGAGCTTCATCTTCAGCCCGTCGGCCTCCCGCAGCGTCAGCGGCTCCTCTTTGGGGGCGCCGCCGTGAAACAGGGACGACTTTGAGGAGGAGGAGTGCTTCTTTGAGGAGGAGGAAGAGGACGGAGGACGGTTGTGAGAGAAGGAATGGCTGCCTTTGCTTCCTCCACTGCCGCCGCCGCCGCTGCTCTCACGCTTACGGTCCTTGGAGGAGTGCGAGGAGAAAGGAGGGTACGAGGGTTTCTTGTGTAAATGGGGGCTGGGGTCTGAACCGGTGGCCAGAGGGGAGGTGATGGCCTGCAGGAGGCCCATCGCTGTGTCTGTGGGGAGGGAGGAGGAGGGGGAGGACATGGGGGAGCGGTCTGCAGATTTGTGCTTCTTCTTGTGGGGAGGAGGGCCATCGTGGTCTGAAACAGGGACGACAAAAAGAAAAGTTAATACAGATGCCGAGTGTTTTGATAAGATGGAGCTTTATTAATCCCCTTGGGGAAATTCAGCAGCAGACGATGCAACTGTAACGGAGATAAATGTGTTTGTGACCAAAAAAAACACCAAACTCAGGGACAGTTTCATCCAGTGTTTCCGCCAGACCAGGGCTGAGAGGGCGTCCACCCCGAGAGCGCAGTTTTTAAAAAAACTTTTATTTTGTTCTTGTGTGTCAGTCATCCACACCAATCAGAAGTGCTGTGCTCCACATGTACCAGCCATTGTTAACCAATCAGAAGTGGCCCATGATAGAAGGTGATAGACAGATTGATCCAATCACCTGCCAAGTACTTTTGAAAGTGCCTGCCCTTTCCAAATGGCTTCCAATGGAGCTTTCCTAGATGGTTTGGTGAAACCATCTGAGTCAGGTTAGTAATGCTCCATCACATGTTTCTATTACAGGGTGAATCTTAAACTGAAGCTTGGCTTTAAAGCAACCCAACGGAAGTTTCATGTAAGTTTAGTTCTTTCACTCGTAGCTCAGGCTGCGGGGGTGCTAGAGACGGGAGCACGACCTTCCTAGTCGGAGATATGGCCGCATTTTACAATAAACTTCCGGTGGGTCGCTTAAAAACAAATATCGCAAATCGAATCACAATATCTGTCAGAAAAATCGCAATTCGATTTTTTTCCCAAAATCGTGCAGCCCTAACACACACACACACACACACACACACACACACACACACACACACACACACACACACACACACACACACACACACACACACACACACACACACACACACACACACACACACACACACACACACACACACACACACACACACACACACACACACACACACACACACACACACACACACACACACACACACACACACACACACACACACACACACACAAGCTTGAATTCATTTCATTTCAAACCTTTATTTAACCAGATTGGTCCCATTGAGATCATAGATCTCTTTTTCAAGGGAGACCTGTGAATGACACAAGCACACTTTTATTTCCATGCAACTCTCTGATTGGTCTGGTGTCTTGCCTCTGTTGCATTCACTGAACACTGGAAATTACAGTCCTGCCGTCCTCTCTAGTGTCATGATGAGGTTCACGTAAAGCACGGTTAATGTATTATATTATTGAGGTAGAATTGTCCTTGGCAACAGAATTGTAGCCAACAATGTGGAATTTATTGGCTACATATTACACAGATTATGCACAGCGGGAGCAGCAATAACCGTCAAATAATAATTCAGACAGGGGAGCTCCGCACCCCCTGCCCGCCGCTAGGGGGTGCTGCAGCGCCCTCAGCACCCCCCTTCCCGCGCCCATGCACACACACGCACACATTGCGCAGTCCCTTATACTATCTCTTTACACCCTTCCTGGCATGGTCCTTGGAAGATGCGGCGGTGTTTGTATTTTTTCTGTCACAGGAACGCGCTTTGCTGGAGGCGAAAATAATCCCACCAGACCCTTTGCCCCTCCAACAGAGGGATGTCCTTTTTCCTTTTCGTCATTTCAAGCGATAAAAACTCTCGATCTTCTCTCAAATTATAACATTTTGTTGGACGCCCTCGGGTCGAGTTCAGGGCGTTCCGAGCTGAATAAGAGCGTCAAATGACGGCAAGACGCCCCCTGGCGGAAACGCTGGTTTCATCCCACAGGCCATAAGAATGTTAAACACCTGAACTTTTGAAAGAACATCCAGAACATTCATCTGTTTGCAACTCATATATCCATAATCCAATTGCTGTATATAGACTATTCTGCACTGTTTCTATGATATTCTATTTGATCTGTTTCATTGTGTTGCACTGTGGGAGGAGCCTGTGACCTAAGATGTTCATCGTCATAACCACACTTTGCACACATGACCAATAAAAGGTATCATCCTCTCACCTCTGTAGTAGTAGTCATCGCTGTGTTTCTTCTTCTTCTTGTGCGAGTCTCCTCCGAGCATGAACAGCTCTGAATCCTGAATTGAAATGACACAATTGCTTTTTATTTCACCACCAGTGAGTTTAAAGGATTACAAAGTGTTATAACGGCATAATTAGTTTTGTAATGTCTTTGAGGCTTTCTGTGATTTGAGGTCAATTTAACGTGGAAAGTCGACTTACTTTTGGGCGCTTCTTGGAAGACTTCCGGACCTGAGCAGCGATCTCCTCTTCCTCCCTCAACAGATCCTTATACGACCTCCTCTTCTCTCTCTGGCTCCGACCGGCTACAAGGCCTCTTTCTCCGTCCATCACCATATCTACAATAGATTCACTGAGTATTATTTACTTAAAAAAATAAAGATTGTATGAAACACAGATTCTATAAAGGCTATTATACGTGTCATCCTGTGCAAATTATATAATTATAACTGTGAAAAATTGTCTGTTTGATAAGCCTTTACTAGATGTAATTTACAGGCAGACATTATTACTAGAGATGTCCCGATCCGATCAGGTGATCGGGGATCGGAGCCGATCACGTGATTTTCAAAAGATCGGGAGAAAAAAAATCGGGGATCGGGATTTTTTTTTAAAAAAAATTTAATTAATTTTTTTTAATGTTACAAAACAAAAATGACCATGTTCACGTCTTAAAGTCATCCTGAGGCCTTAGTTTTGGTTTGAAATGACACAACATCATGTATGTGTTGCTTCTTTTGGGCTTGTTTTCAGACCTGGTTGCTTATTTCTCTTAAAGCTGGCAACAGAGTGGGCGCGCAGTGTCTAGCAGTAAGCTAACGAGAGGCTACGTTCAGCTGGTGACTCGGGACTCGGGACAGAGAAAATGTCAGGAGTTTGGAAGTATTATAAAATTGAAAGCGAAGGCAGTGTAACAGCCAGATGCAATGTTTGTAAGGCGGAGGTTCCGCGTGGTGGAAAGAACAGAGCTACGTTCAACACGACCAATCTAATACGCCACCTGAGAAACAAACACCAACAACAACAGGACGAGTACACAGCGGCCACTCTGGTAACGGCACTGAAACAACCGACACTTTCAGAGACTTTCAAAAGGAAAGAGAAACTGCCCCAGAACAGTGAAAAGGACAAACAAATAACAGCCAAGATAGCTGAACTCATCGCGTTGGATGACCAGCCGTTATCTGTTACCTTTTTTTTCTCTTAATGCATTGCATAAAGATCGGATCGGGAAAAATCGGTATCGGCAGATTGTCAAAATCAAATGATCGGAATCGGATCGGGAGCAAAAAAAGGTGATCGGGACATCCCTAATTATTACCCATTCCTCCTTTACTCTTGATCTCCTCAAAAGCCATAGCCCCTCTTCCGTCAACACGTCGATCCGTCACAGAACGTCACAATGACAACATAAGGCAGGATCCAGACCTGTAAAGTGAAAAGAAAATTAAAGTTAAAGTATTGAATATATAAAATATCTATTCTGGACAAAAACAATCAGTTCAACATTACACAAAAACAAGGCTACACATTCTTCATAATGTAACGTTACCTAGACTCTACGACTAAATAGGGCAGCTACTCCCAGTGGTGTAAAGTAACTAAGTACATTTACTCAAGTACACTTTGGGGACACTTGTACTTTACTCGAGTATCTAACCCCACTACACTTCAGAGGTAAATGGTGTACTTTAACTCCACTACATGTATTTAATACCTTTAGTTACTTTCCAGATCTGGATGAATGATGTGAAATATAACCAAGTGTTAAATCAGACTTTAATTCCACCTGGAGTAAATTCACAAGCTACCCTGCAGTCTACAAAGTCATTCAAACTAGCTGCACCTTTACCAGCTTTGAGAACACTTTCATGATCAATCATTATAAAACATATCATATATATTATTCTGAAATGGACCAATCTGCACAATGACTACTTTTACTGTCTTTCACTATATTTTGATGAGAATACTTTTCTACTTTCACTTGAGGAACATTTTGAATGCAGGACTATTACTGTACCAGTGTTCCTACACTCTGGTACTTCTACTTTTGCTCAAGTACAAGATCTGAGTACTTCTACTTGTACTCAAGTACAAGATCTGAGTACTTCTACTTTTACTCAAGTACAAGATCTGAGTACTTGTGCTTTTACTCAAGTACAAGGTTTGAGTACTTCTACTTTTACTCAAGTGCAAGGTTTGAGTACTTCTACTTTTACTCAAGTGCAAGATTTGAGTACTTCTCCCACCTCTGCAGGATATAAACAAAATCTATTACAACTACATAGGGGTTGCTATTCCTGCTGATCTGGAGCTGCAGGTGTCCTGGACAAAACGCTGCTCTAAAGTGCTCATTGATTGATGCTTCTTGAGGATAAACACTAGTAAAAATACAAAAAGAATGTGGTCTGTTAACTACAAAGGAGTTAGACAAATTATAGCTAATAACAAACTCCCGCCTCCTTTCGTAAAGATACACAAACACACCCCTTCTCCATTCACTTGGACTCCCAACATCTCCACCACTCAGATCCGTGTCGCTGAGCAACCCCCCAGTTTTCCGGGATAAACAACGCAGGCAAACCCGAGGCTTATAACCACAGCTAGGCCGCGGGTGTTAAAAGTGCATACAATAATGAGGCAAGCATGCATTCAACTCTACTCAGGTCTTCACGTGCTCTGGGGTTATAGCCTGTGTTGTTTATAAACCCGAGAAAGAGAGGCAATAATGTGTGTATTTGAAATGTACTACCTTCTAGAGCTCCAATTTACGCGGGTCGAGTCGCCATCTTTTATTTTGAGATTGCAACAATACGTGTGGACCTAGGGGGCGGGGTTTGGTGATGCAGCCAATCAGAGGAGGGGGGAAATAGCCGTTTCCGTAATGCATTCGCTGAAGAACTACAAACTACAAAAAGCGCTCATTTAATGTATTAATTTGACATGTTGATATTCAAATAAATACGTATATATTTATATATATTTAAGTGCCTTATTTATGTTTAAATATTTAGTATTTATCAATTTACATTTTAATGGTTTATTGTACAACTTTTTTACATGTTTTTATTTATTTCTGTCTATATTTATATTGTATTGCATATTTGACCTTACTTTAAACATGCTAAATGCAATGTTAGCTGCATCCTGTGTATGAAAAGTCAGAAGTGCTATACAAATGATAAGTAAAACACATTTCAACAAATATTCTTATTTATACTTCGCCTATTCCTGCATTTCAACTATTTCAACACACCTCATCATTGATCCCATTCCTCAGCAGTTTTATTATTTTGAATATTAATTTATATTTTAGTCCACATACCTTTTAAAAATTGTAAAAAGTAAAAATGTGCAATAAAAAATAGATATTTATTGTTAAAGGTCCCATGACATGGCCATTTCTACTGATCATAATTCCATTGTTGAGGTATACTAAAATACATTTATATTGTGCAATTTTCCAAACTCACATTGGTTTCTCATACAGCATCTCTGTATAGTATGTGTATTCACTCTCTGTCCTAAACGGCTTGTTGGAGCTCCTGCCCCCCCCCCTCCCTGTGAGCCCAGTGGCCGTCTGCGAGACAGCGAGACACAGCAAAACCCAGCCCCAAACACACACACACCCGCAGCCTGGCTGGGAGTTTGTGTGTGTGCCCAGGCTGATTTCGGCGGTGTCTCGCTGTCTAGCCAACCCCACACCAGTGAGCCAGCTCACACTGTCCCGCTCCTCGCAGCAGCGAGCCTGGCAACGTCCCGCCGAGTGTATGTGTGTGAGGAAGTCTGCGGATTGGTCCAAACGTAAACCTGTGTTAGAGTTTTACTCGCTACAGGGTGTACTTTGAGGGTTTGTGACTGCAGACCGTTCACATGCAGAAAAAGCTACATAACACACAAGGGGACGGGTAATAACCAGAAAAGCATGACATGGGACCTTTAATACTTTTTCTTTATTTAAGCATGGGCCTGCAAAACGACCCTATTTACCCCTGGGATCAATAAGGTATTTGTAATCCATTCTTCATAACATTGTATTAAAGACAATATTTCACCAGTATAGCCAAACATATTGATTTATTGAGTCACATAAATCAATTCTCCAACAACTATCAAGTCATTTCTTTACAGTACGCTCCACAAACATGACATGCAGTACGAGAGAAAAGGCAACAGAGACGCTGTTCATAACGAAAACCAGAAAACAACAGTGAAAACTGTTTGAGTGAAAAACACGACTCATAATTATCCTGCAGGCAAAAAGAGAACACAAAGACACAGCTGTGACACACACACACACGCTCCCACACACACACGCGCTCCCTCTCCAGACACACACACGCGCTCCCTCTCCAGACACACACAAGAGAGTGGACATCCCGCTGCATTCTGCATCTGTTCCATTAGCGCTTCCTTCTCGATGCATTTCTCCCAGAGGGGTTTCTTTTGTCCTTCTTATCTAAAAAACAATGGGATCAATAAAGTACTTATCTTATCTTATGTGAAACCCTTTCCTGTCCGTTAGCTTAATGGATATCTACCACACTGCAGTACTGGGCTTTAACATTTGACTTTTTGTTTTATTTTAACCAATAAGAAGCTTTATGTTAGCCAGTATTGAGAGAAACACCCGGCATCATTAAGAATTAGGTTGAGGCTCGTGGAGCAGAGGCTTTGTTGAAAAGCAGCTGGACGTTAACTCTCTTCTCACTTCATCTTCTACCGATCCCCCAAATTCTGTTTCTGTAGACTGAGTGATGTGAAGCTGGCCAACAGATCCGTCACCTCGTCCACCTGGAAAAGAAAGGAATAGATACAGTTATGTACAAGTAAAATATAAGTCAATTCAATTCGAAAATAATCGATATGTGCAAATCACAAGGCGCACATTTAAGTTACATCATAAATATTAACTTGTATTATTTCAAAATGCAAACTTGTTTACATTTAATATAATTAAAATAAATAAAATTAGCATTGGTTATCGTGTGCCTCGAATTCAAACACGAAAAACGTAATCAATTATAAAAAAAACAGCCCAAATAATTTGGAATAACTTGAAATAAATAAAAATTCAGAACAAAAATAATCATATTGAGAGGGAGAAACATTAATGCTGTCAAAATTATCGCGTTAACGGCGGTAATTAATTTTTTGAATTAATTGCGTTAAAATATTTAACGCATGTGCAGAATGGCCCGCCCCATACATGCCACCAGTGGCAGCGCCAGGGTATGGCTGGGGTAGGCTACACCCATACCGAGAAATGGCTTAGCCCCACCATGAAAAATGATGTTAAAGTAAGCAAAATAAAGTCTGCCAACTCGCGCCGAGTAAATTGCACAGACAGCAGTTAGTCAGATTGATTTCAGTAGTCACTTGTCTGGAAATACCGAAGACCAGAAACGGTTTTGAAAACTTTTGTCACGTAGTGATCGTCTTCTCAATAGAACATCTTTGATAATGTCTTCTGGCCAATCAGAATCAAGATAACGGCGTGGTGTTGTTGCAGGAAGTCCCGACGGAGAATACTTTTGCTGTAGTACAGGGGTGCACATAACTGGTACGCAGGTTATGTGCGTAATCTGAAATGCGTACCGTCACTTCTGTCACAAAGCGCATTTGCGTACCGACGTACTTGTGAAGCTTTTCCAGAAGGCGGTTAGATCACCGGACGACAGAGTCGGTCTCCGTGTCACAGACAGGGCTGCTGTTAACGTCGGTCTGTACAACGGGATTGTGCCAAAACTACGCCAGCCGGCTGCGGAGGGAGACTCCCCCCCCCCCCCCCCTTCACTGGAGAACTGCGCTAAAACAGCTGATCACAACGTTCACACTCTGTGGTCACGAAGTACTCCACTAGCCCCCCCCCCCGTCGACTTTCCTGAAGTACTCCCCCGTTGATAGAAATCAACACGTAATGAATTAAGACCCCACGGTTTGATGATTGATAGGTGTGTGGGTTGTCTTTCATTTTGACACGCAGAGCAATGTTATAATAAACATAGATACTGTGTTAAATGGATATATCCGCCTTCTTTCATTTATCTTTCCATTCCCACAACAATATACATAAAGAAATGGCATATTTTGGACATAGTTCGAATGGTGATTAATCATGATTAATTAATTTGTAAGCTGTGATTAATCTGATTAAACATTTTAATCGTTTGACAGCCCTATATATATATGTTTTATTCTATAAACAAATAAATAAAAAAAAGTAAATAAAGAATAATAACCTGAATTCTTATACATTGAAAATAAATAATAAATCATACAAATAATAATCATATGAAGGGGGGAAATACATGTTAAGAAAATACAAAATAAATACATAAAAACAGCAGAAATAATCAATAAATGTATGTAAATATTGTAGCTTGTTGACCTGCTCTTTGGTGCGCGTGTGCTGCAGCTGAGTGGAGATGTGCTCCAGCCTCTCTTTAGCTTCGCTCTGACCCATCAGGTTCAGATACTCCCTCAGCATCTGGATGATCTGCAGGGAAAGACACGTATAAACATCTGGACGATCTGCAGGGAAAGACACGTATAAACATCTGGCTTTCTTAAAAACTAACTACCGTATTTTCCGGACTATACAGTCTGTTTAACAGCGACTCTATAAATACAGTGAGAATTCCGAGTGGCTAAGCTAATTAGCGGCTAGGCTAATTAGCGTATCAGTATTATGTGCCGTAGCTCATTGTGTGGATTATTTTTGTTTATTCAGCTCGTCAGTCGGGCAGTTAATAACAATGTGCCATGTCTGTATTGTGTTTACAGTTTCACCAATTCATTCAACTTCAGTAAAGCTGACATCTGTGCCGGAGTTTCTTTGATTAACTGGATGGATAGCTAGCTCGGTGATAGTGAGACCTTCACAGCGACACAGAGGATGAAGACTTCAGTGGATAAATGCGACTTATAGACCGAAGCGACTTATATATGTTTTTTTTTGTTTTGATAAGAGCGACTTATACTCAGGTGCGACTTGTAGTCCGGAAAATACGGTAAACTAAAACCACCAGACTCGGGGACAATTCCATCCCACAGGCCATTGACTGTTAAACACCTGCACTTTTGAAAGAACATCCATAACATTCATCTGTTTGCAACTTACCCTTTACCCTTTACCTTACCCTTTACCTTTACCTTTACCTTTACCTTTACCTTACCCTTTACCTCAGCCACATCATAGACTCTATGCATTACATTAATGCACACAATGTACAATAATATCTGTTTTCTTTTCTTATTGCTGCCGATGTTTTATTTGTATTCCATATTTTTATTCCATTTCTTTGCAATGTAAATATTATATATTTTTTATTATTTTTAATATTTGTTCTAGTTCTCTATCTGTGTTTTAATTGTTGTTTTACTTTTATGTATGCACCACGACACCAAGTCAAATTCCTCGTACGTGTAAACCTACCTGGTTATAAACCTGATTCTGATTCAATATTCCAATGACTAATATGTAGACTATTCTGCACTATTTCTATTATATTCTATTTTAGTTACTTGTGCTATTTTATCTGTTTTATTGTGTTGCTGTTGGAGGAGCCTGTGACCTAAGGTTTTCATTGACATATCTACACTGTAGCTAATGTACAAATGACAATAAAAGCCTTGAACTTGAATCACGAATAGAGTTCATGGAAGGAGCTTTAAAAGCCTAAGCGAGCTATAACTGCTGTACCTGAGTGACCTCCCCTCTCAGGGTCTCGATGCTCCGCGAGTCTCCGTCCTGCAGGATGTTCAGTTTGGAGCGAGCGAGATGAAGAGGAGTCCGTCCGGCTCGGTCCAGAGCGTCCACACGGGCTCCTAAAAACACAATAAAAGCACAAATCTTCAATAATTTCCAAGGATTCTTGATTGTGAATTAATAAAAATCACGGTAGAGTGTTATAGAGCAGGATTGGGTCCTTAAACCTTGATATAAACTGGCATTTTAGCACGTCCGATTCCCTCATCTCAGAGTCAATGTTTATTTTTATGGTTTTTGTTCGATGAAGTAAGGTCTGGGGTTAATACCAAGCCCCCAGGAAGTGCTCCGGACTCTGTTCCCACAATTCGTAGTGTCCAAACGGCGGCACTGCAACTTCCGTATCAGTCCGTGACGTCCCTGGGCCCGGAAAGACTTTTTCCCATTGACTAACATCGGGAAAGAGACGTCTGTAAATCGTTGGATAATTTTTTTTTTAACCAAATAAACTACCCAGTAGGAACGTTTGTATAGCCCTTATTAAAAACATTCGGTCCTCAAGTTGTAAAATGTGCTAATAACGTTATTCTGAGAGTCATTTTCTTCGGCATTATGAACGCGCATCGAAACCACGGGACGGCTTCATGTGAACGAGCCTTTTGGGGGGGGTAGTTACAGTTGCGCATGCTCTATGAGCGCACATACGGGTACTTCTCAGGCATGCTGGGTAATCTGTGACGTTTCGCTCTCTCAAAAGTTGGGCCATTTTGACTTCATGCGCCAATGAGCAACTCTCATAGGAATGAACGAGGCCCCGCCTCCTACGCTGTATCCAGTTCTTATTATACATCCAATATGGGTTTCTTTGTTCTTTGTTGTTTTTATTGCATTTATTTACTGAGAAACCGTAAAAAACACACATTTTTGCAGCATAATTTTTTCTGCATGAGGATTTTTGTAGACTTAATAATATTTTCTAACTTACACTTAAACATTCCCTGTGGTGCCTCTTTTTGGGGGGAAGTGAGAACCATAATAATTTATTTATCCCGGGTTTTCTGACAATTTCTTAATTTTAAGATGAAAAAAAAAAAAAGTTAAATACAAAATAAATAAAGATATTTATATAAACATAATAAGTTCAAGTAAAATGTCAAAAAAAGATCAAACAGAATAAAAATATTAACAGAAAGTAAAATGAATTGTTGTACACTACAATATATGTCAAATGTGCCTTTACTTCCTGCTCATACATATATTTGTTTTACTGCACATTCACAATTAAACTTTGATTTTGTATACATATGCTTATTCTATTATTTGTTTTAAGTATTTTAATTTATTTAATTATTAGTGTGACAGAGCTCTCACCTCCTCTCAGCAGCGTGGTGATCACAGGCACGTGGTTGGTGCAGGCCGCTGCACACACAGGGTAATAAGGAGAAGTTACAACACACACACACAAAGAGAAAAGGGTTTGAAAACTCCTGCTGCAAGAAAACCATCACTAAAACCTTTGCTGTATGTCCTTCATCTGATGACTATCTGCAGCTGCCAGAGGTGGGAAGTAGTAGAGTACAAATACTTTGTTACTGTACTTAAGTACATGTTTCTGGTATCAGTACTTTACTCCACTACTTATTTTTCTGACGACTTTTCACTTTGACTTCTTACATGTTGAACCCAAATACCTGTACTTTCTACTTCTTACATGTTGAACCCAAATACCTGTACTTTCTACTTCTTACATGTTGAACCCAAATACCTGTACTTTCTACTTCTCACATGTTGAACTCAAATACCTGTACTTTCTACTTCTTACATGTTGAACTCAAATACCTGTACTTTCTACTTCTTACATGTTGAACACAAATACCTGTACTTTCTACTTCTCACATGTTGAACACAAATACCTGTACTTTCTACTTCTCACATGTTGAACACAAATACCTGTACTTTCTACTTCTTACATGTTGAACTCAAATACCTGTACTTTCTACTTCTCACATGTTGAACCCAAATACCTGTACTTTCTACTTCTTACATGTTGAACACAAATACCTGTACTTTCTACTTCTCACATGTTGAACACAAATACCTGTACTTTCTACTTCTCACATGTTGAACACAAATACCTGTACTTTCTACTTCTCACATGTTGAACACAAATACCTGTACTTTCTACTTCTTACATGTTGAACTCAAATACCTGTACTTTCTACTTCTCACATGTTGAACCCAAATACCTGTACTTTCTACTTCTTACATGTTGAACCCAAATACCTGTACTTTCTACTTCTTACATGTTGAACCCAAATACCTGTACTTTCTACTTCTCACATGTTGAACTCAAATACCTGTACTTTCTACTTCTTACATGTTGAACTCAAATACCTGTACTTTCTACTTCTTACATGTTGAACACAAATACCTGTACTTTCTACTTCTCACATGTTGAACACAAATACCTGTACTTTCTACTTCTTACATGTTGAACACAAATACCTGTACTTTCTACTTCTAACATGTTGAACCCAAATACCTGTACTTTCTACTTCTTACATGTTGAACCCAAATACCTGTACTTTCTACTTCTCACATGTTGAACACTAATACCTGTACTTTCTACTTCTTACATGTTGAACCCAAATACCTGTACTTTCTACTTCTTACATGTTGAACACTAATACCTGTATTTTCTACTTCTAACATGTTGAACCCAAATACCTGTACTTTCTACTTCTTACATGTTGAACACTAATACCTGTACTTTCTACTTCTTACATGTTGAACCCAAATACCTGTACTTTCTACTTCTCACATGTTGAACACTAATACCTGTACTTTCTACTTCTTACATGTTGAACCCAAATACCTGTACTTTCTACTTCTTACATGTTGAACACAAATACCTGTACTTTCTACTTCTTACATGTTGAACTCAAATACCTGTACTTTCTACTTCTCTCATTTCCCAAACAGCTGGTTCCTTTAGTCTGAATGTGTGTTTGGTGGCGTGATCATTATTCTTTAGAGTCATTGCGTGCCTATTGATTTGAACACGATCCGTGTATCCATCATTTCCTGGTCTTCTCTAAAGAAGAGGGACCAATGGAAACGTTGTTATGTTGCCGTTGTTCAGCATGGAAACATTCATTAGCTAACAATGACATTATTGTTCTATTGATATAAAGGGAGGTCAGGTACTCTTTAAAACAGCTGCTAGTTATGGGTACTTTTTACTGAAGTACATTTCAAAGCCTCTTTACTTTTACTTGAGTAAAGAAGTTCAGTCAGTACTTCTACTTTCACCAGAGTATTTTTAAACACGAGTATCTGTACTTCTACTTGAGTAAAGGATGTGTGTTCTGTCAGTGTGTGAGAGTGAAAGCAGCAGACTGTTCTCTCACCCAGGTGCAGGGGGGTGTTCCCCAGACTGTCTCTCTGGTTGGGGTCCGCGCCGTGGCTCAGCAACAGTTGCACTAAACACATTTGAAAAAAAAGGAGGTTAAAGTTTTCAAACATAATACTTTGAACTTTACAATTTCTACCGTTTATCTCACTCATTTCTGTTCAATGATTCCTCTTTCAGAACGGCACAGCTCTTCCCTCTAAATCCTGAAACACTGCACATATCTTAGTCGTTTATCATTGAACTTACTTTTTTGTATATTTATATTTATTGTAAGCATTTCTTTCTATTAGTTTTAATTAAAAAATTATGGATTATTTATTTTAACTTCTACACTCAAATGTATTGAAGTCAATGGCGAGAGAGAAATTATCTTTCTATCCCGTTTGAATTGTGCCACGAATTACACATATGATGTTTGTCAATCTTAAAAAATAATTTCCGTGTCAAAAAAGTCACAGTTTGTCGTAAAACTGTTGAAATATGGAAATATGGACTATGAAAAATACGCAACTAGAAAGACTACAAATCCCAGTAGTCGCGTAAGTGATGTCATGACTGATGTCGTAATTTATTGCCTCCACCGGAACCGACGAACTCCCCTTTTGTGTATACAGTTCTCAACATGCCCAGACTTGGAGTGATTTTCAAATGTGCCAACGTGACGTCCGCCTTGGTGTCGGTGACGTGTGTCGTGCGAGACCAGAGATGTAGTTCATTGAGTGGTTTCACACAAAAAAATGTGTTCCTTCACAGTTTTACGACAACATTTTTTTTTCTTGACTTGCAAAATTATCTTTTTAATTGACAAACATCATATGTGTAATTCGTGGCACAATTCAAACGGGATCGAAAGGTAACTTTTCTCTCGCCATTGACTTAAATACATATTTTTTCCGAAATAAGGTCCCATGGTGGTCCACCGGAAAGGGAGGGACTTAGGCTCTCTATACATGGGGTGTTTCTCAATGTCGAGGACGCCTCCTTGGTAGCACATGTCTTCCGAGTCACTTGCTTCAGAAGCGAGGCAAGAATCCTTCCTAGCCTCGGAAAACGAAGAATTGTGGAACAGGCTAACAGGTGTGCGTCATAGGAGAGGCCCCGCCTTAAATGGAGCGTGATTTCCGCCAAAGATTTGGAAATTGGTCCGCGATCAAAGCATTGTGGGGCTTTTAAGACTGCGGAGGATACACATGTGCAGCCTAGAAATTTCCCGGTGGCACTCGATGATGTAGTATGCTTGAAATAGTGGCTCTGGAGCAGCCTTCCTCGACATTGAGAAACATCCCATGGTTTCCTTTAATACCGTCCCGATCAGTTTAACCCCCGACCCACCGATGCTCTCGTTGCCGTTGCAGGAGGAGAAATGGAGGGCCGTCCTCCCTTTGTCATCGGCGGCACACGGGTCGATGTCGTCCTGCAGGAGCTTCCGGACTGGGAGAACACAATCAACAAAACACAACTGTTAGAGCCAGTATTTAGTTTTGATAAGAAAGGCCATCTAATTGTGACGTCTGTAGTCAACACACTATAAAAGACTACAGTTCCCACGGTGCCTCCTCTAAAGTGACAGTGATGGGCAGCAACCTGCTAGAAAGACGCCGTCGAGGAACAGTTTTTAACCGTCCAATTACCCTTGAAGTTATTAACTTATATAAGCCTCATCAATAAAGAAAGAACACCCAAGTTGTTTGTTATTTTATTTGAGTTTTGCCGATTTGTTTTGAATATTGTAAAGGTCTCTTTTCTTTGTTGCATGTGTAAAAGTTATTTTATTTTGAGCAAACACATCGAATAATATCATCTAATAGAATAGAATCATTTAATGTCAGTATACATGTCCACTGAAAGAAAGAAAAGCTTCTCCCTTTTCAAAACATCACAACATACGACAACAAATACACGCAGCATACATACTTATGTAAGAATAACGTGCAGTCATTATTTCCAGGGTTATAAAAAAGAAATGTAATAAATAATAATAGGTTTGTATTTATAATAATGATATATATGTATAAATATACACAGTCACGGTTGTTGCACAAGGAGGATGATTAAGGGGTATGAGTTCAGGAGTTTAGTGCAATGATGGCTCAGATCGGAGGCCAAGCAACTCTTCAAACTGTAACTAATATCAAGGAAGAAAACGAGTTAAAACTTGTCTGTTTAAGAAAAACAAGGAAGGAAGCCACGACAGCAACCTTTATGAATCATCAGACATGTTACTGCATCCCCAGCACTGTCCAAGATTCAAGGGCTTTTTTTTCCATAAGCACAACAGCTACAGCGTTAAGATAATCGCAAGTGTCAGGCTCCTCCTATAATGCAACATATACCTAAGGCAGGGGTGTCAAACTCAAGGCCCGTGGTCCAAATCCGGCCCGCAACCTCATTTTATGTGGCCCGCAAGAGCTTGCATATAATATTCAATCCAATTGGTGTAATTGTTGAATATTTGCTTTCTATTATTTACCCTAGACTTCTGCTTTCAGATGTATTTATTTATGAAGTTATTACCGGAACTGAGAATGATCCAATGCAGAGCCAATAATGTCATATAATACATTATTTAATATATATTTATATAGGGAAGCGTGTGCAAAGCTGTCATCGAGGCAAAAGGGGGCTAATTTGAAGAATCTCAAATATAAATAATATTCTGGATTTTTTAACACTTTTTTGTTTACTAGATAATTCCATATTTGTTCTTTCATAGTTTTATGTCTTCAGTATTAATCTACAATGTAGAAAATTATTAAAATAAATAAAAACCTTCGAATGAGAAGGTGTGTCCAAACTTTTGACTGGTACTGTATATTTATATAGTTACACCGTTTGAGTGTAACCATAATGCTAATGTGGCCCGCCATGACATTGAGTTTGACACTCCTGACCTAAGGCATAAAACAAAACTTAGACAATGGTGCTAGTGAAATGCATGAAATAAAATAAGATAATACTAAATGTAAAATAAACGCTGTATAGTGGAATAAAATACGTCTTTTTGTAATAATATATAAATATGTGGACTGTTCACCTGTGTCGATGTCGTTGCTGTTTGCTGCTTCCCTCAGTCGCTTCACCGCTGGGGAGATAAGATATTCAAAGTGATAATGACGTAAATATTGCGGCTGGATGAATGGGAACAGATTGACAAACAAAGGCATCATTCACGGCTAACACTGGGATAGTTACGAGCTTCTCTGAGCAGCACATGATGTGCTTACATGAGACGATGCAAGTGCCTTCAATTGGGGCAAAATTCACAAACTACAATATTAAATGAATATGAAATGTATTTGTTGGTGATAAAAGCAGAATAATAATATTTTGAAACACTTTGGAAATGTTACTATTGATACTTGAAGTACATTTAGCTGATATTATTTCTGTATTTTGGTAATGGATTCAATTCAGCACTTGTACTTGTAATGGAGTGTTGTGGGAGCGTAGTATTTCTACTTTTACTACAGGATCTGAGTACTTCTTCCACCACTGTACACACATAAAGCTGAGCTTGATTTGTTGCAGGTATTTTGTAGTTAAACAAATGTAGCCTACACCTTGCACTGAGATCCTTTACTTAAGTAAAGTAGAAATACTATGGACTTTGGACTGTTGTAAATGTATTATCTTTTCGATTTACACACGGCATCTATTGCACGTCTGTCCGTCCTGGGAGAGGGATCCCTCCTCTGTTGCTCTCCCTGAGGTTTCTCCCATTTTCCCTTTAAACTGTGGGTTTTTCTGGAAGTTTTTCCTTGTACGATGTGAGGGTCTAAGGACAGAGGGTCTAAGGACAGAGGGTCTGAGGACAGAGGGTCTGAGGACAGAGGGTGTCGTATTGTCATACTGATATTCTGGACAAACTGTGAAGCCCACTGAGACAAATGTAACATTTGTGATATTGGGCTATATAAATAAACATTGATTGATTGATTGATTGATTGATTGATTGATTGATTGACTTAAAATACTCAATTACAAGTACAAAACCTGAATTCAAAATGTTGAGAAGAGAAGTATTATCAGCTAAATGTACTCCAAGTATAAAAGTAAAAGTACTCAGTTTTCAGAATGGCTCTTTTCACAGAATCATATTATTTTAGAATAGTGTTTTTATTTTGTTAATCAGAAACAAATGAATGTCACATATTTTTAATCTTGAAGTCTGTCAGAGTTGAGCCAATTCAATTAACTTTTTTAAATACCTGGTACATTTTTAGAACAGTACTGCATCAAATCATACGCATATCATGTGTAATTATATGTACAAAGTAGCTAGTAACTATAAGTGTTAAATAGATATAGTGCAATATTTGTCACTTAAATGTAGTGGAGTAGAAACAGGACAACGTGGAAAAACTCAAGAGCAGTACAAGTATGTCAAAATAGAAAAATTGTATGTGTCTGTTGATTGTGTATATATAGGATATACATATTTTATTTGTATTTGGGATTGTGGGAAACGGTATTTCGATCTCTCTCTGTCTGTACACACAAACTGAAAGATTGAAAATACAGTTGACTTTGAATAGATATAGTACAATATTTGTCACCTAAATGTAATGGAGTAGAAACAGGACAACGTGGAAATACTCAAGAGGAATACAAGTATGTCAAAATAGAAAGTAAATGCCGTTTTAATAGTTTTGTTCATTTTTCTAGTTGAGTTAAATATGGCTGAAACTGAAAGATTGACAATAAAGTTGACTTTGAAAATACTTGTTTGGTTTCTTTTTCTAATTAAGTTAAATGTTACTCACCATAGATATCTTTCCCCAGAGGCCCCAGGTTTCGGCTCAGCCTGTGGTTCCTCCTGCAGCTCACCTTCCCCGCCCGGCTGCTCAGAGCCTCGCCCCCCCGCTCCCACAGCAGGTGCAGCACCCTCAGCTCTGTGTCGTCCCTCTGACCGACCCGACCCAGAACCAGCTTCCCCTCGCCGGTGCCGCTCATCCCGAACCCCACAGCAGCAGAAGAACCAGAAGCAGCGGTTCCTCCAGAGGGGGCCATGCTCTCTCCCTCCCCCGCCTCCAGGCTCCCATCCTGGGCTCCGGGCTCCAGCATGTACTCCCCCTCGGAGCTGGAGCGCTCAGTATCCGAGGCCACGATTGGGCTCCACCCGTCCATATTTTATGGATGTTTACACAACTAGAGAGAGAATCAGAGT
>CM053255.1:1205680-1425680 GCA_028583405.1 Pogonophryne albipinna | reverse complement strand
TTTCACACCCTTCCTTCCAGCACCAAAATGTCCCCTCTTTCACATTTTCCATTATCGGGTAAAGGTATTAAAAAGCGCTCCCATTGGACAGTCAGCAGCTCTGAGTCAGTGCCAACCAATCAGAGTCCGTGTTGTTCAGTAGCTCCCCTCAAATAGAAGCGATGGAAGCGGGCAGCCAATCAGACACGTTGCTTTACACATGCGCACTGTGTACAGGTTGAAATTGGAATTTATTTAATATTTTGAAGGGACAATTGTTCCATTTACGATTTAAAAAATATATATAAATAGAAAAAAAATAAAAGAATATTTATATTAAAATAAGAAGTCAAAGTAACAATTTTGGGGGAAAAAGAGAAATAATAAAATATATATTTAAGTTAATAATGGTCCACAAAACACATTTATTTCATTTAAAAACAGTCTTTTTAATATATGTTTCATCAGGCAACGTGAATTCATAATCGTTTTTTAACACCCACCCTCCACCTATAAAGCTTCAGATAATTTAGATTTAAAGTAGAATCAGTAGGATTCTGTCAAGGTATAGGTTTTATGGACAGAATCATTATATTCTGTATATATTCATGGATGCAAAAACAAGAAAGAACTTATATAATATTTCAAGACAAAGTATATATTTATTCTGAATGGCATTGCTGCTCAGCGGCTCAAACTAAGGCGGTAAATAGACTTCTTTACATCACAAACACATCCTTTATGCTCACATTTTAAACATCTTTCTCACAGGTATAGTTAAAAGGGTTATCACTGTTTAGCTCGCTGTAATAATTAATCTTATGGTTGCATTCGCTGGGATCCTCCAAAGATGGCCGACATGCTGTTGATGCCGTCACATTCCCAATTGTTGTGAAACTAAGGCAGTAAAAATAGACTATAATTTTGTGGTTTTTAATTGATCTCAATTAAACATCTCAATGATTGCAACGGACAGTGAGACAAAGCTCAGCTCCAGTCTCAAACTCTAAACACATGTTCTACTTTGGAAACAATTTACAAATCACCGTGTGTCTTTATCCTCATACAGAGCACAGCTGACTTCCTGTTTACAACAACAACGTTAGCCAGCATAGCAGCGAGAGGTGTGTTATCCAAAACCTGTTTCACCAGTTCTTGCTTTCTTTGCTGTTTTGGAATATGCTCCGATCTGATTTTCACTGCAAAATGCATCTTTCCCTCGTGGACCTGGAAGATAAACAGGAAAACACTTCACTCACACACATTCACTTCAAACAGAGGTCTTACAAATGTAGTGACTCTGCTACTGATAACATCTGCTCTGTGAATCACTTCCTGTCTTCTGCTTTAAGGAAAACTGAGATATTTGTATTGCTCAACGATCCCAGAGGTGGATTTTTGTTCACCTAAAAAAGTATTAATATGCATACTAGGGCTGAACGATATACCGTGTCATGGCGATAACCGCGATATGCGCATGCGCGATATTCACACCGCAGGGACGTGCGGTTTTATTCTTCTTTTTTTTTTAAATATGCTAACGCACTTTAGCACAGAATTCAAAATAAAGATACCCTTATTACTAATCGAAAATGCACATACAATATATCCGATTAAAGCTGAGACTCCACAGATTATTTAAGTATAGTATCTAAGCGATCCGATCTCGCAACAGGGGAAACAAACACAGACATCACAACACGTACCTTTTACGGGAGATCGTTTCACCGTAGCTGTCCATCTGATCAAAAGACGTATTCAATGGCATTAAAACGAGAAAAAACGCGGTTGAATCGGTTGATCCATAGGTTGATAATGTATCTGTGGCTTTGAAGCAATTGTTTATAATCCATAATTCCATTTTTATGTAAAAGTCGGAGCACAAAAGTTAGCTGCTAATGGTAGCCACCAGAGTGTATGAAGCTTCCGGTTTTGCCTAGGCATCACTGTGTGTTAGACTGCGCTGGACTGCCGCATAGCCAAGACCGGAAGCAGCAGCCACTCTGGTGGCTACCATTAGCAGTTAACTTTTGCTCTGCGATTTTTACATAAAAATGGAATTACGGATTATAAATGAAATAATCTTTATACAGAGACGTTAAAAACCTATGGATTAACCGATTCAGCTGCGTTTTTTCTCGTTTTAATGCCATTGAACACGTCTTTTGATCAGATTGACAGCTACGGTGAGACATCTCCCCTAGAAGCTATGTAAAGGTACGTGTTGTGATGTCTGTGTTTGCTTCCCTTGTCCGAGTTTGGATCACTCAGTGATGATACTATACACCTAAATAATCTGTGGAACCTCAGCTTTAATCGGATATCTTGTATGTGCAGCTACGATAAGTAATAAGGGTACTTTTATCTTGAGTTCTGTGCCAAAGTGCGTTAGCATTTTTCGCTCAGGGGTCATTTAGATGCTTCTTATGAGACTTGTGTTTTGTTTTGGTAAAAATTGTTTGTATCGTCAGTTAGCTGAGATTATTTCCATTAATCTGGTATAACACATTAATAGGTTCTTAAATATTAAGATCCCCTGAGACACAGTGTAGTGAAAAAAAAAGTAAAGTACCCGCTGGGACTTTGGGGCTTAACAGGTTAAAAAAAATGCAATATATACCGCAGGGGGGGGGTAAATCGCGATGTCAGTTTTTTTCAATATCATGCAGCCCTAATGCATACGTACTTATACAATATTATATGTATTTAATATGTAACAGCTCCTCATGAATCACCGAAACGTTGCTAAATCATCCAAAATGTTTCAGAGGGGAGTAAACTGTATACCAGTGGCTCTCAACGTTGAGGGCCGCCAACAGGATAAGATGAAAAAATATGCACATGAAAATAAGCGTCCCTCAAGTCGACGGACGTGAACCACTCCCCCCTGGCAACGGTACGAAGAACGTCCGCTGTGCCCAGCATATGGAAAGGTACAATCTTTAGGAACTTGTTGAGTCCCCTCAGATCGAGGATTGGGCGAAGTCCACCGCCTTTCTTCCTTACCAGGAAGTAGGTTGAGTAGAAGCCCGGGGGCTTCTACTCAACCTACTTCTGTGGCTGTGAGATGGGGTCCACAGGTTCGATTGCACCCTTGGCAAGGAGGACTGACAGCTCCTGGTTTAGGGCGATTTATTTTGCCGGGTTGCTTATGGTGGTCATTTTGACCCGGCTGAAGGCTAGGGGCCGGCGTCAGAACTGAAGCTTGTACCCCTGGGTTAAGGTGGAAACCACCCAGGGGTCTGAAGCTTGAGCTACCCAGTAGTTGAGCTGCTGCTGGGAGAAATAACCGACAGCCGGCCCCAGACCCTCAGTACTTTGCCCCCCAGCCTCTGGAGGCTCTGGGGGGGGCGACGGCTAGGCACCGGATACCGAGGCTGCCTTGGGGGCGAGTTAACAGGACCGTAGCGGGCCGGCCCCCTCGTGGGACGCTGAGGCCCATGGCGGGCACCGGGGTGTGTCGGTGGATGGGAGCGGCCTCGGTAGGCAGACGCGGAACCTCTAGGCCTACCGGGGGGGGGACATGTCTCTGCGAAGAGCTGAGAAATGTTGCCTGGTCTGACTAGCTTGGAAAGTCCGTTCGAGCACCTGTACGGCAGCTGAACCGAACAGCTCCCCCGGCTCCACTGGGACAGCATGGAGAGTCCTCCTACATGCCTCTGATAAGGGTGACTGTGCCAGCCAAACCTGGCGACGAGTCTGGACGAGAGTGGACATCAGGGGCCCAAGCTCTCTAGACATCAGAGCAAACGCCTGTAATGAGGCGTCACTGAGGCTGGTAGAGGAAGCGCTAAGAGCCTCCTGCTGCAGGGAAGCTGAGAGGGCGAGCATGAGGTGAGAGAGGGAATTGCCTATACGGCCCATGCGCGCCGCTGCATCGTAAGCCTTAGTGAGCAGGTCATCAGTGACCCGACATTGGGGTCGAGGGCACCTTGCCTCCGACCTCAGAGCTTCGTCAGGGGAAACTATGAGAGAAGCAATAGTAGGCTCAACAGCCGGCATGTGGTCAAGGCCGACTTTTGTCGCATCCTGCATGGCTGCCAGGGCTCGGCCATCAAGACGAGTAAGAGTAAGAGTAAGACGGGAAAGAGTCTTAGTGTCCCTCCAGCATGCATGTAACTCCCTCAGATACTCACAAGAGGGAGGAACGGCAAAGGTGGCGGGTGCCAAAGTGCGCCTGAAGAACGGGCTGTTTCGGGCTGCTGTACATCCAGCTGCTGGCGAGCCAGTGCCATGCGAATGACGGTACCCATGGAGCCGTCATCTGCCCCCTCCGAGGATGCATGAGCTGAGGTACAGGAGCCAGGCCCAGAAGCATGGGACGGGCCCTCCCCGTCATACTCATTAAATTGAGAGGCGGAAGCTGCCATCGAGAACACATCTTTATCTGGAATCAGCTCAGCCATGGGTGGACTGGGTGCAGCGGCGTGCTCTGTATTGGCACCAGAATGGAGAGTCAAGAGCAGTGACTTAATCTGGGCTAGCTCAGTAGTGAGTAGGTCCATCCTAGAGGACAGCTGCACCCGCAACCTCTGCTGCCCGACGCCTAGGACGGGTAGGTTGGGCTGTAGTCGAGTGTGCAGGGGGAAGGCCACCCTCAGTCAGTAGTTCAACCTCGGCTAGTCTAGCAGCTCTTACCGCACGAGGCATGATGGTGCAATTCATGCACGGGTCCTCCGAAAGTCCCTCCCTCAGATGCTCGAGGCCAAGATAAGAGGGGCAAAGGTCACGGCCATCCTCTGGTTGAAGAGAAGCCATACAGGTGGTACAGCCGTTAGACATAGCGACAGTACCAATGAAAGAACTCCAGACTAATTGCTGCTGGCAGCTTAAGTCAGTCTGAGGGAGAGCACTCAGCTGACTGTAAATAACTGGGCCAGGAAACAATATCCGCAGTGGAAGGGAGTGAGCACAATAGTAGTTAGCGTGAGCGTGAGCACTCTGCTAACTGGGGTGAGAAAAATTAAGTCAGTTAATGGTATATATACTGTGAGAGGAGAGCGGGAATACTCTCTCCACTAGCGCCGTAGCAAGTTAGCCTGAGCGAGAGCACTCAGCTAACTGGAGGATGGAACAGGAACCAACTTTGCGCCGTGAGAGGGAGGCGAAGACACTCTCTTCACTAGCGCCGTAACAGTTAGCTTGAGCGAGAGCACTCAGCTAACTGGACGATAGAACAGGTAAGGAACCAAATGTATGCAGTGAGAGGGAGGCGGAGACGCTCTCTTCACTAGTGCAGTAACAAATTAGGGAGAGCCCTCTGCTAATTTGTACACAATTATCTCATTAGCTTGAGAATAGATAGCACAATCAGCAATAAATGGTAGCGATCTCACCGGCTGACGTGCAGGAGCGTCCGCTCTTTACCGGTCCGGAGCTCCTGGGGTCCGAGCAGGTTTTAAAATTGTTTGACTGATAGAGATCATGCAATGTTATTATTTGTTTATTGATTGTTATGAACCTGTCTGAGGACCACAGATGGAAATTAGCTATTAGCTATAATCTGGCATATTGCATCTCTTCTCTTTGCTGAGATTAATGTTTTTGTATGCATGGTCCTTCTATAAATAAATAAATTTAAACATTTAAAAATTTAAAAAAACCCACCGCGGTCCCCTCCCTTGGGAGGGCGACAGCTCGTCGCAGCCTTTGGAGGGCGAGCGTCTTTCTAGCCCGCAGCTCCGATCGAGACGATCACAAGGCAACAGGTAGCGATGAGCTAGAATCTAATTTTCAATAAGCTAGCTTGGCTTCTACTCCTAAAGTAGTAACCTGTGCAGCGAGAAGATGAAAAAGGACTGAACTCGTTGACAACACCGGAACGTATGCCTTCCAGGGTCATACGAGGTCACACGTGATTTTGTTGATATAAATATTCGACCTGCGCATGCGCGAGACAGAAGATATTCAGTGCTAAGCACCGCCTCTGGCGGTCAGTAAGGGTGAAATAGAAGAAACGTCTGCAGAATTATGGTGACAAATATTTGTTCAAGAAAAGCTTTCAGTGCAATTGATTGTTTGTTTTTTATGAAAGATATACTGTCAGTTTGTTTAATATTGAGGACAGAAAGACTCATCAGCTGCAGCCATCTTGATTATTTCCAAAATGCCTCCACGCTCCTCTTCACGTCTCAAACACGCCCCGTAATAACTAAACTGTGAACAAATAAAACCTGAGCTTGCAGATTTCTCTGGATCCCAGAAAAACACTGACTAATAACTACATTTTAATCAGTGGTGAAACCTCATCAATAAACTCCACACGGTGCAGCTGCTCCTCTCTCACCTCTCTGTCTGGCTTCACTTCCTGTTCCACACCAGAGTCACCTGATGGAGGGAAGAAGTGACAGAGAAAAGACATCAATAATAATAAAACTTAAACAAAGAGAAACATTAGAATCCTAAATGATTGAGAGAGCTGTAACAAGATGGAGTTAAAACATGTTTCTGTTGAACCTTTTAGGATCAGAGTTTGATGGTTTGATGAATGGAGGATATGGTTTCAGTACTCACAGTTCTGCTTTAGTCTTGGCTCTGATCGTCTCTCCTCTGATCCTGTAGGGATGAACACAATCCAACAGTTTTGGATCCAGTTTAAAATAAGAGTTTGTTCTTTGAGTTAGTCAGCTTCAGAGTCCTGACTGATCTAAGGCTTTACATCCCATCATATCTTCTCTGCAAACACTACGACTGACTGCTCTGAGCTGCATCACAGGAAATAACTGTTCAGTAATCTAGAAACAAAAAACATGACAGGAAAACAAAATAGACTACCTTTATCACACTTTTGTAAAATCCCATATGTCTGTTAGAAAGTTGCTTAATAACTAAATGTAGCTTTGCTTACAATATATTGTTTTTGGAAGAATAAAAGGAAGAGCCTGCACTCAGTGGGTAACATCACAGACTTGTTGTGATCCCAGTGTGAGAAATATATCCACCTCCCTGTGTTTAATACAAAACTGCTGAACCAGCAGAGACCCCTTACTGACCTGACAGTCTCCAGTTTGCAGTCTGGACTCTCCAGAAGATCTCTCAGCAGCTCCACTCCTGAATCCTTCAGATCGTTCCGTCTCAGGTCCAGATCTCTCAGATGGGACGGGTTGGACTTCAGAGCTGAGACCAGAGCAGAACAGCTGATCTCTGACAACCTGCAGCGCTCCAGTCTGAATAAAGAAAACATGATGTAACTTTAGAAAACAATGTTCCTGTTTGAAATAACTTAAAATTAAATAATCTGATCAGAGCCGAAGAAGGTTTTAATGTCAGCAATGATGTAGAAACAAATCCCTGATGATCTCAAACTCTCTGCAGCAGTTTCTCTCATCAGATGTTTAACAACTCCTTCTTCTCCCTCACAGCTCATCAGTACTGACAGCATCTTCTCTGACTCATGGAGCACAGAGTGAGTCTGTGGATGCTGAAACACTCTCCGTCACACATTCACCTTCTCTGATCTTTGTTATTCTGATCAATATGCAACCATTATCAAAAACAGAACAAAATAATTTAAATGTATTTGTTCTCTGGAAAATTCGACAAATTATGAATATTGAAAAAATATGTATACATAATTATAATAATGTTATTATTATATACAGTTATTGAACTGACCTGAGAGTCTCCAGTCTGCAGTCTGGACTCTCCAGAAGATCTCTCAGCAGCTTCACTCCTGAATCCTGAAGATCGTTGAAACTCAGGTCCAGATCTCTCAGATGGATGTTGGACTTCAGAGCTGAGACCAGAGCAGAACAGCTGATCTCTGACAAGCTGCAGCTCCTCAGTCTGAATAAAGAAAACATGATGTAACTTTAGAAAACAACGTTCCTGTTTGAAATAACTCCAGGTTTAATAATCTGTTCAGAGATGAAGAAGGTTAGAAAGTGGAAACTCCAACAGGTAAAAACTGTAAGAGAGAAACAGTGAAAAGATCTCTCATTAATATTAAAGACAACGTGCTTCTACTTCAATAATAAAGAGGTGACTTCACATCTGAAACTCTGCTCCATCTACACAAACTCATGATGTGCAGCCAGACCAATAAAACCCACAGAAACTGATTCAACTCAAGATCACAACGTTTACAAAGATGACAAATATTTTAGGAGGAATTTTGAAGAAATGTGATGAAAACGATCCAGAATATTTATTTTTGGAATAGTGGAGTCATCAAATCACAGCATCTTCAGTTTGCAGGGTTCCTGCAGGTTTCAACAACTCAAATGTAAGTATTTTTAAGACATTTTTAAGACCACTTTGTATAGAATTTAAGATCTATTTCACGGCAAGAAAGTATGAAGGAAAATTGCTATGAAAGAAGAAATACGTCCCATAATTACTTTCAAAGTAAATGTATTCACGTTCAACATAAGAACGATGACTGAACATAACAGCATAACAGTACACAGAACTGTGTTAGCGTGTTAGACAAAAACTAGAAAAAAAGAAATGCCTAACCGTGAAAGTGTGTATGTATGTGTGACAAAAGCTATCTTCTGAGCTCTGCTGCCTTGGCTACAATCTTTCATCGTTGCTGTTGTAGGATTGGTGTTTCGCTACGGTATTTAGTGTCGATAGCACCTCCGCTTTTAGGGTTGACGTAGACCCAAACGTCGCCCGGAGGCAGTGGTCGTGTTAACCGAATATTTTCCTTCTATGACACTAAAAAAAAAAATCTGAAAGCAGTCAGTCATTTTGACGGATTAGAACAAACTCTGAACAGAGCAAACGTTTCCCCGCAGCGAGGCTCCGGTGTTATGCCGTGTTAAGCATGCCCTCCAAAAAGGAAATGATATTGTTTCCAAACCGTACTTTGCCGTACAAATAATTGAAATGTCTGGGAGTTTTTGCTTTACGCTGAACGCTCTCCCGTGAGGTGCATGCATATCTCGACGGGCATACATAACACCAGCGCAACGGTTCACGAGTGTGTTCTCGCTAGCTGAAGCTTGGTTGCTAGGTTACTAGCAGGGTATTCTCCGATAAGTGGCCGGGGGGATGCAAAGTTAGTGATTACTGGTTCCATGTTGATTTATTTCAATACAAATTGTTGAGGGGAACTAAAAGACTCTTACCGTACTGGTTACTTTGCAGCCTGGACATTTCCCCCAAAACACATTTAGACGTGATCGCAACACAGAAGTAGACTACCTTTCAAATCCGATCATTTTTAAGACCTTTTAAATCATATGTAAGACCTTTATAATTTCTTTGACCATATTTTAAGACTTTTTAAGTCCTTAAATTCTGATTATCAAATGTAAGACTTTTTAAGACTCCGCGGGAACCCTGAGTTTGAACTATTCAGTCAGTAAAAGCATCACGTAGCTTCAGAAAACTGAAAAATATGAATGTTTGGGAGTTTAAATAGAAATATTCATTTGTTGTATTTTTTATATAATTTATTTAAAGCATGCTTCAGAATATAAGATGAATTTCAGGTGTTTAAGATGAGTGCATTATGCAGTGTAGGATTCTCAGCATTAAGATGCTCAGTGAGGATCAGAGTGATATCAGCCTGATGTCTGCAGCTCAGAGTCAACACAACTCTCTTCATCTCAGCACAGAAGTTAAAGATGGAGAACTGACCTGAGAGTCTCCAGTCTGCAGTCTGGACTCTCCAGAAGATCACTCAGCCACTTCACTTCTGAATCCTGCAGCTTGTTGCCACTCAGGTCCAGATCTCTCAGATGGATGTTGGACTTCAGAGCTGAGGCCAGAGAATAACAGCTCGTCTCTGACAAGCTGCAGTCCTTAAGTCTGAATAAAGAAAACATGATGTAACTTTAGAAAACAATGTTCCTGTTTGAAATAACTCCAGGTTTAATAATCTGTTCAGAGATGAAGAAGGTTAGAAAGTGGAAACTCCAACAGGTAAAAACTGTAAGAGAGAAACAGTGAAAAGATCTCTCATTAATATTAAAGACAACGTGCTTCTACTTCAATAATAAAGAGGTGACTTCACATCTGAAACTCTGCTCCATCTACACTAACTCATGATGTGCAGCCAGACCAATAAAACCCACAGAAACTGATCCAACTCAAGATCACAACGTTTACAAAGATGACAAATATTTCAGGAGGAATTTTGAAGAAATGTGAAAACAAATATCCAGAATATTTACATTTGGAATAGTGGAGTCATCAAATCACAGCGTCAAATCACAGCATCTTCAGTTTGCAGGGTTCCTGCACCAACTCAAATTTAACACTTTTTAAGACATTTTTTAAGACCACTTTGTATAGAATTTAAGATCTATTTCACGGCAAGAAAGTTTGAAGGAAAATTGCTATGAAAGACGAAATACGTCCCATAATTACTTTCAAAGTAAATGTATTCACGTTCAACATAAAAACGATGACTGAACATAACAGCATAACAGTACACAGAACTGTGTTAGCGTGTTAGACAAAAACCAGAAAAAAGAAATGCCTAACCGTGAAAGTGTGTATGTATGTGTGACACGAGCTATCTTCTGAGCTCTTAGACCCAAACGTCGCCCGGAGGCAGTGGTCGTGTGAACCGAATATTTTCCTTCTATGACAGATTTTTTTAACAATGACGGAAAAATCTGAAAGCAGTCAGTCATTTTGACGGATTAGAACAAACTCTGAACAGAGCAAACGTTTCCCCGCAGCGAGGCTCCGGTGTTATGCCGCATGCATATCTCGACGGGCATACACCAGCGCAACGGTTCACGAGCGTGTTCTCGCTAGCTGAAGCTTGGTTGCTAGGTTACTAGCTGGGTGTTCTCCGATAAGGGGCCGGGGGGATGCAAAGTTAGTGATTACTGGTTCCATGTTGATTTATTTCAATATAATTGTTGAGGGGAACTAAAAGACTCTTACCGTACTGGTTACTTTGCAGCCCGGACATTTCCCCCAAAACACATTTAGACGTGATCGCAACACAGAAGTAGACTACCTTTCAAATCCGATCCGTTTTTAAGACCTTTTAAATCATATGTAAGACCTTTATAATTTATTTGACCATATTTAAGACTTTTTAAGTCCTTAAATTCTGATTATCAAATGTAAGACTTTTTAAGACTCCGCGGAAACCCTGAGTTTGAACTATTCAGTCAGTAAAAGCATCGTGTAGCTTCAGAAAACTGAAAAATATGAATGTTTGGGAGTTTTAATAGAAATATTAATTTGTTGTATTTTTTTATATAATTTATTTAAAGCGTGCTTCAGAATATAAGATGAATTTCAGGTGTTTAAGATGAGTGCATTATGCAGGGTAGGATTCTCAGCATTAAAATACTTGTCAAAGAATATTTCTGTCTTTACTCCTAGATATTTAACCTATTCTGTGTGTTGACATTTACGACCAACCCTGCTTCTAATCTCCCGTAAGGAATGTGATAATGCAGTCGTATGTTGATACTACCAGGTTTTATGGCCTGACCTAGCGGGCACAGGGGGGGGTTTACGACTGTGAGAACGCTGGCTTCTAAGCACCACAGATGTGAGAGACATCTCCTGTGTCTCCAGGTGTTTACGCCCATCTCCAATATGTGGATTTGACTCTCTTTAAACTAGTTAAAGGGTCTACCAAGATGCGAGGCTGATCAAATTTGACGTGGCAAACCACCCGTGCAGTCAGAATCTCTGGCTGCTGTGACTTTTGATGTGAATTTCTCCGGCCGATACTTGTATTAAATATCAGTGTTTGACATCAGAACTCCTGCTCGTCCCATGTCTCTCTGAGTCCTGACTCTCCATTGTTGCAGAAGTTTCCCTTACAATACTCAGTGAGGATCAGTGTGATATCAGCCTGATGTCTGCAGCTCAGAGTCAACACAACTCTCTTCATCTCAGCACAGAAGTAAAAGATGGAGAACTGACCTGAGAGTCTCCAGTCTGCAGTCTGGATTCTTCAGAAAGTCACTCAGAAGCTCCACTTCATAATCCTGCAGTTTGTTGCCACTCAGATCCAGATCTCTCAGATGGGAGGGGTTGGACTCCAGACCTGAGGCCAGATAATAACAGCTCATCCTTGACAAGCTGCAGTCCTTAAGTCTGAATAAAGAAAACATGATGTCACTTTAGAAAACAATGTTCCTGTTTGAAATAACTCCAGGTTTAATAATAAGTTCAGATCTGAAGAAGGTTAGAAAGTGGAAAATCCAAACAGGTAAAAACTGTAAGAGTTTGAAAAGTGAAACAGTGAAAAGATCTCTCATTAATATTAAAGACAACGTGCTTCTACTTCAATAATAAAGAGATGACTTCACATCTGAAACTCTGCTCCATCTACACAAACTCATGATGTGCAGCCAGACCAATAAAACCCACAGAAACTGATTAAACTCAAGATCACAACGTTTACAAAGATCACAAATATTTCAGGATGAATTTTGAAGAAATCTGAAGAAAAACTTCCAGAATATTTCTTTTAGGAATAGTGGAGTCATCAAATCACAGCATCTTCAGTTTGAACTATTCAGTCAGTAAAAGCATCGTGTAGCTTCAGAAAACGTTTTAATATAAATATGTACTATATAATTTATTTAAAGCATGCTGCATAAGATGAGTTTCAGGTGTTTAAGATGAGTGAATTATGCAGTGTAGGATTCTCAGCATTAAGATACTCTAGGGGTGTAATGGTTCACAAACATTTCGGTTCGGTACGTACCTCTGTTTTTAGGTCACGGTTCGGTTCGGTACGTTTTCGGTAGAGCAGAAAAAATTATCACAAAACATAAAATATTTGTTGTTTTTTAAAAATTATTATTAAACTGTGAATAATGTATTCACTCAAATAAATACAAAATATAATAAACATTAAGGTGCAGCATTTCGATGAACTGAAATAATCTGTATTTGAACTTTACTGTACTAGTACTCACCAGTGGCGGCTCCAGAGTATTTGTGTTGGGTAATCTATGGTAGGGCTAACCCACACAGTGGTGGGGCTCAAGTCAGTATTTGCAATGTAATTACATACACGCTCCCCTTGACAGTGAAACGCCACACGTGAGGTTTAGATTATTTCCCTGTCTCAATCCAAATTGAACTGTATGACATAAAAAGGCACATCTGTCTTGTAGTAAATAAAAAGCGTGACCTGGAACCAATCCTGCAATTTCTCCACAGGTGAAAGAGTAGACATGCTGAAAACCCAACCCCTGCAGCGGGGTCTGGGGGGATTGTCCCCCAGGAGATTTTTTGAAATACTAACATAAAATACACATTCTGGTACTCTCTTGAGAAGCAAATAAATAAATCTATTACTACAGGACATATTTAAAAAAATGAATGCCATTTTAGTTTTTTGTTACTTTGTTCTGAAAGCTGAACCTGCTGATCCTCACAGAGAGAAGAGGGAAGAGGCTGTGAATTACTTTACATTGTGGATAAGGGTGGATAGCCCACATTGTTTTGTGCGTCAAAATGAAGACAGCCCACACACCTATCAATCATCAAACCGTGGGGTCTTATTTCATTACGTATTGATTTCTATCAACACGTAATGTTGTATCGATGTATATAGAGATACACTACAGCAAAAGTATTCTCCGTCGGGACTTCCTGCAACAACACCACGCCGTTATCTTGATTCTGATTGGCCAGAAGACATTATCAAAGATGTTCTATTGAGAAGACGATCACTACATGACAAAAGTTTTCAAAAACGTTTCTAGTCTTCGGTATTTCCAGACAAGTGGCTACTGAAAGGAATCTTACTAACTGCTGTCTGTGCAATTTACTCCGTGCGAGTTGGCGGACTTTATTTAGCTTACTTTAACATCATTTTTCATGGTGGGGCTAAGGTGGGGCTAAGCCATTTCTTGGTATGGCTGTAGCCTACCCCAGCCGTACCCTGGCACCGCCACTGGTACTCACAAAACATAAACTATTAGTTTTGGGTTTTTATTTATTATTAAACTGTGAATATTCACTCAAATAAATACAACATATAATAAAATAAACATTAAGGTGCAGCATTTCGATGAATTGAAATAATCTGTATTTGAACTGTACTGTACTAGTACCTAAGCAGCCAGCTTGACATTATGACTTGCTTGTCATTGTATTTTCATGTTTTTTTAAAGAAAGATGAACTTGTCCACATTGCTTGCCGAAAGGGCAGATCTGCTGGCACTAACAATGTCTCCTGCTGTGGAGAACAGCCTCTCGCTATGGACAGAGGTAGCAGATACAGCCAGGTAGCGCTTTGCTAACATGGCAACATAAGGATATTTGGCGTTTGTAATAGCTTTGGCTCGGTCTAAACTTTTTGCGAGTGGTGGAGGCTTAAATGCTAGTGGGAGTTGGGTTTGCACTTCAGTCTTTTGGTACCGGTGATATTCACGTTCGGGTGATGCCTTTTCAAATGAGTGTGCAAGTTTGATGTATTGCCAGCCGCGTAACCAATGTTAGTTGAACAATGCCGACAAACAGCTTTGGTTCGGTCCACCTGTCTTTGTCCGTCATCCTTGTACGTAACTGCGAAACCAAAATGTTCCCAAACCGGAGACTTCAATGATGCTGGAGGATTTTAGAGCTCAACTTTATCTGCGTTCGCCATTTCCTCAAATTCCTGACTACATTTGAACGCATCCCTCTGACCAGCTCTCATAGTATGCCTCTCGTCCAATGAAATGACTTGCTCGCTCTATGACACGTTGAACCCAATATGAGCAAATTACTCTGAATGCTGCGACGCAGCACCTGAGATTACTTCCAAAAAGTTGTTCACGTTCTCAATTTTTTACGTTTAACATTATATTCGTTCGGTACACTTCGGTACACACTTGTACCGAACCGAAGGGCCCGTACGTACACCGTTACACCCCTAAGATACTCAGTGAGGATCAGAGTGATATCAGCCTGATGTCACCAGCTCAGAGTCAACACAACTCTCTTCATCTCAGCACAGAAGTAAAAGATGGAGAACTGACCTGAGAGTCTCCAGTCTGCAGTCTGGATTCTTCAGAAAGTCACTCAGAAGCTCCACTTCATAATCCTGCAGTTTGTTGCCACTCAGATCCAGATCTCTCAGATGGGAGGGGTTGGACTCCAGACCTGAGGCCAGATAATAACAGCTCATCCTTGACAAGCTGCAGTCCTTAAGTCTGAATAAAGAAAACATGATGTCACTTTAGAAAACAATGTTCCTGTTTGAAATAACTCCAGGTTTAATAATAAGTTCAGATCTGAAGAAGGTTAGAAAGTGGAAAATCCAAACAGGTAAAAACTGTAAGAGTTTGAAAAGTGAAACAGTGAAAAGATCTCTCATTAATATTAAAGACAACGTGCTTCTACTTCAATAATAAAGAGATGACTTCACATCTGAAACTCTGCTCCATCTACACAAACTCATGATGTGCAGCCAGACCAATAAAACCCACAGAAACTGATTAAACTCAAGATCACAACGTTTACAAAGATCACAAATATTTCAGGATGAATTTTGAAGAAATCTGAAGAAAAACTTCCAGAATATTTCTTTTAGGAATAGTGGAGTCATCAAATCACAGCATCTTCAGTTTGAACTATTCAGTCAGTAAAAGCATCGTGTAGCTTCAGAAAACGTTTTAATATAAATATGTACTATATAATTTATTTAAAGCATGCTGCAGAATATAAGATGAGTTTCAGGTGTTTAAGATGAATGAATTATGCAGTGTAGGATTCTCAGCATTAAGATACTCTAGGGGTGTAATGGTTCACAAACATTTCGGTTCGGTACGTACCTCTGTTTTTAGGTCACGGTTCGGTTCGGTACGTTTTCGGTACAGCAGAAAAAATTATCACAAAACATAAAATATTTGTTGTTTTTTAAAAAATATTATTAAACTGTGAATAATGTATTCACTCAAATAAATACAAAATATAATGAACATTAAGGTGCAGCATTTCGATGAACTGAAATAATCTGTATTTGAACTTTACTGTACTAGTACTCACCAGTGGCGTCTCCAGAGTATTTGTGTTGGGTAATCTATGGTAGGGCTAACCCACACAGTGGTGGGGCTCAAGTCAGTTTTTGCAATGTAATTACATACACGCTCCCCTTGACAGTGAAACGCCACACGTGAGGTTTAGATTATTTCCCTGTCTCAATCCAAATTGAACTGTATGACATAAAAAGGCACATCTGTCTTGTTGTAAATAAAAAGGGCGACCTGGAACCAATCCTGCAATTTCTCCACAGGTGAAAGAGTAGACATGCTGAAAACCCAACCCCTGCAGCGGGGTCTGGGGGGATTGTCCACCAGGAGATTTTTTGAAATACTAACATAAAATACACATTCTGGTACTCTCTTGAGAAGCAAATAAATAAATCTATTACTACACGACATATTTAAAAAAATGAATGCCATTTTAGTTTTTTGTTACTTTGTTCTGAAAGCTGAACCTGCTGATCCTCACAGAGAGAAGAGGGAAGAGGCTGTGAATTACTTTACATTGTGGATAAGGGTGGATAGCCCCCATTGTTTTGTGCGTCAAAATGAAGACAGCCCACACACCTATCAATCATCAAACCGTGGGGTCTTATTTCATTACGTATTGATTTCTATCAACACGTAATGTTGTATCGATGTATATAGAGATACACTACAGCAAAAGTATTCTCCGTCGGGACTTCCTGCAACAACACCACGCCGTTATCTTGATTCTGATTGGCCAGAAGACATTATCAAAGATGTTCTATTGAGAAGACGATCACTACATGACAAAAGTTTTCAAAAACGTTTCTAGTCTTCGGTATTTCCAGACAAGTGGCTACTGAAAGGAATCTTACTAACTGCTGTCTGTGCAATTTACTCCGTGCGAGTTGGCGGACTTTATTTAGCTTACTTTAACATCATTTTTCATGGTGGGGCTAAGGTGGGGCTAAGCCATTTCTTGGTATGGCTGTAGCCTACCCCAGCCATACCCTGGCGCCGCCACTGGTACTCACAAAACATAAACTATTAGTTTTGGGTTTTTATTTATTATTAAACTGTGAATATTCACTCAAATAAATACAACATATAATAAAATAAACATTAAGGTGCAGCATTTCGATGAACTGAAATAATCTGTATTTGAACTGTACTGTACTGTACCTAAGCAGCCAGTTTGACATTATGACTTGCTTGTCATTGTATTTTCATGTTTTTAAAAAAAAAGATGAACTTGTCCACATTGCTTGCCGAAAGGGCAGATCTGCTGGCACTAACAATGTCTCCTGCTGTGGAGAACAGCCTCTCGCTAGGGACAGAGGTAGCAGATACAGCAATGTAGCGCTTTGCTAACATGGCAACATAAGGATATTTGGCGTTTGTAATAGCTTTGGCTCGGTCTGAACTTTTTGCGAGTGGTGGAGGCTTAAATGCTAGTGGGAGTTGGGTTTGCACTTCAGTCTTTTGGTACCGGTGATATTCACGTTCGGGTGATGCCTTTTCAAATGAGTGTGCAAGTTTGATGTATTGCCAGCCGCGTAACCAATGTTAGTTGAACAATGCCGACAAACAGCTTTGGTTCGGTCCACCTGTCTTTGTCCGTCATCCTTGTACGTAACTGCGAAACCAAAATGTTCCCAAACCGGAGACTTCAATGATGCTGGAGGATTTTCGAGCTCAACTTTATCTGCGTTCGCCATTTCGCCATTTCCTCAAATTACTGACTACATTTGAACGCATCCCTCTGACCAGCTCTCATAGTATGCCTCTCGTCCAATGAAATGACTTGCTCGCTCTATGACACGTTGAACCCAATATGAGCAAATTACTCTGAATGCTGCGACGCAGCACCTGAGATTACTTCCAAAAAGTTGTTCACGTTCTCAATTTTTTACGTTTAACGTTATATTCGTTCGGTACACTTCGGTACACACTTGTACCGAACCGAAGGGCCCGTACGTACACCGTTACACCCCTAAGATACTCAGTGAGGATCAGAGTGATATCAGCCTGATGTCACCAGCTCAGAGTCAACACAACTCTCTTCATCTCAGCACAGAAGTAAAAGATGGAGAACTGACCTGAGAGTCTCCAGTCTGCAGTCTGGATTCTTCAGAAAGTCACTCAGAAGCTCCACTTCATAATCCTGCAGTTTGTTGCCACTCAGATCCAGATCTCTCAGATGGGAGGGGTTGGACTCCAGACCTGAGGCCAGATAATAACAGCTCATCCTTGACAAGCTGCAGTCCTTAAGTCTGAATAAAGAAAACATGATGTCACTTTAGAAAACAATGTTCCTGTTTGAAATAACTCCAGGTTTAATAATAAGTTCAGATCTGAAGAAGGTTAGAAAGTGGAAAATCCAAACAGGTAAAAACTGTAAGAGTTTGAAAAGTGAAACAGTGAAAAGATCTCTCATTAATATTAAAGACAACGTGCTTCTACTTCAATAATAAAGAGATGACTTCACATCTGAAACTCTGCTCCATCTACACAAACTCATGATGTGCAGCCAGACCAATAAAACCCACAGAAACTGATTAAACTCAAGATCACAACGTTTACAAAGATCACAAATATTTCAGGATGAATTTTGAAGAAATCTGAAGAATAACTTCCAGAATATTTCTTTTAGGAATAGTGGAGTCATCAAATCACAGCATCTTCAGTTTGAACTATTCAGTCAGTAAAAGCATCGTGTAGCTTCAGAAAACGTTTTAATATAAATATGTACTATATAATTTATTTAAAGCATGCTGCATAAGATGAGTTTCAGGTGTTTAAGATGAGTGAATTATGCAGTGTAGGATTCTCAGCATTAAGATACTCTAGGGGTGTAATGGTTCACAAACATTTCGGTTCGGTACGTACCTCTGTTTTTAGGTCACGGTTCGGTTCGGTACGTTTTCGGTACAGCAGAAAAAATTATCACAAAACATAAAATATTTGTTGTTTTTTAAAAATTATTATTAAACTGTGAATAATGTATTCACTCAAATAAATACAAAATATAATAAACATTAAGGTGCAGCATTTCGATGAACTGAAATAATCTGTATTTGAACTTTACTGTACTAGTACTCACCAGTGGCGGCTCCAGAGTATTTGTGTTGGGTAATCTATGGTAGGGCTAACCCACACAGTGGTGGGGCTCAAGTCAGTTTTTGCAATGTAATTACATACACGCTCCCCTTGACAGTGAAACGCCACGCGTGAGGTTTAGATTATTTCCCTGTCTCAATCCAAATTGAACTGTATGACATAAAAAGGCACATCTGTCTTGTTGTAAATAAAAAGGGCGACCTGGAACCAATCCAGCAATTTCTCCACAGGTGAAAGAGTAGACATGCTGAAAACCCAACCCCTGCAGCGGGGTCTGGGGGGATTGTCCCCCAGGAGATTTTTTGAAATACTAACATAAAATACACATTCTGGTACTCTCTTGAGAAGCAAATAAATAAATCTATTACTACACGACATATTTAAAAAAATGAATGCCATTTTAGTTTTTTGTTACTTTGTTATGAAAGCTGAACCTGCTGATCCTCACAGAGAGAAGAGGGAAGAGGCTGTGAATTACTTTACATTGTGGATAAGGGTGGATAGCCCCCATTGTTTTGTGCGTCAAAATGAAGACAGCCCACACACCTATCAATCATCAAACCGTGGGGTCTTATTTCATTACGTATTGATTTCTATCAACACGTAATGTTGTATCGATGTATATAGAGATACACTACAGCAAAAGTATTCTCCGTCGGGACTTCCTGCAACAACACCACGCCGTTATCTTGATTCTGATTGGCCAGAAGACATTATCAAAGATGTTCTATTGAGAAGACGATCACTACATGACAAAAGTTTTCAAAAACGTTTCTAGTCTTCGGTATTTCCAGACAAGTGGCTACTGAAAGGAATCTTACTAACTGCTGTCTGTGCAATTTACTCCGTGCGAGTTGGCGGACTTTATTTAGCTTACTTTAACATCATTTTTCATGGTGGGGCTAAGGTGGGGCTAAGCCATTTCTTGGTATGGCTGTAGCCTACCCCAGCCATACCCTGGCGCCGCCACTGGTACTCACAAAACATAAACTATTAGTTTTGGGTTTTTATTTATTATTAAACTGTGAATATTCACTCAAATAAATACAACATATAATAAAATAAACATTAAGGTGCAGCATTTCGATGAACTGAAATAATCTGTATTTGAACTGTACTGTACTAGTACCTAAGCAGCCAGTTTGACATTATGACTTGCTTGTCATTGTATTTTCATGTTTTTAAAAAAAAAGATGAACTTGTCCACATTGCTTGCCGAAAGGGCAGATCTGCTGGCACTAACAATGTATCCTGCTGTGGAGAACAGCCTCTCGCTATGGACAGAGGTAGCGGATACAGCAATGTAGCGCTTTGCTAACATGGCAACATAAGGATATTTGGCGTTTGTAATAGCTTTGGCTCGGTCTGAACTTTTTGCGAGTGGTGGAGGCTTAAATGCTAGTGGGAGTTGGGTTTGCACTTCAGTCTTTTGGTACCGGTGATATTCACGTTCGGGTGATGCCTTTTCAAATGAGTGTGCAAGTTTGATGTATTGCCAGCCGCGTAACCAATGTTAGTTGAACAATGCCGACAAACAGCTTTGGTTCGGTCCACCTGTCTTTGTCCGTTATCCTTGTACGTAACTGCGAAACCAAAATGTTCTCAAACCGGAGACTTCAATGATGCTGGAGGATTTTCGAGCTCAACTTTACTGCGTTCGCCATTTCCTCAAATTACTGACTACATTTGAACGCATCCCTCTGACCAGCTCTCATAGTATGCCTCTCGTCCAATGAAATGACTTGCTCGCTCTATGACACGTTGAACCCAATATGAGCAAATTACTCTGAATGCTGCGACGCAGCACCTGAGATTACTTCCATAAAGTTGTTCACGTTTTCAATTTTTTTACGTTTAACGTTATATTCGTTCAGTACACTTCGGTACACACTTGTACCGAACTGAAGGACCCGTACGTACACCGTTACACCCCTAAGATACTCAGTGAGGATCAGAGTGATATCAGCCTGATGTCTGCAGCTCAGAGTCAACACAACTCTCTTCATCTCAGCACAGAAGTAAAAGATGGAGAACTGACCTGAGAGTCTCCAGTCTGCAGTCTGGATTCTTCAGAAAGTCACTCAGAAGCTCCACGTCATAATCCTGCAGTTTGTTGCTACTCAGATCCAGATCTCTCAGATGGGAGGGGTTGGACTTCAGACCTGAGGCCAGATAATAACAGCTCATCCCTGACAAGCTGCAGTCCTTAAGTCTGAATAAAGAAAACATGATGTCACTTTAGAAAACAATGTTCCCGTTTGAAATAACTCCAGGTTTAATAATCTGTTCAGATCTGAAGAAGGTTAGAAAGTGGAAAATCCAAACAGGTAAAAACTGTAAGAGACAAAAAGTGAAAAGATCTCTCATTAATATTAAAGACAATGTGCTTCTACTTCAATAATAAAGAGGTGACTTCACATCTGAAACTCTGCTCCATCTACACAAACTCATGATGTGCAGCCAGACCAATAAAACACACAGAAACTGATTCAACTCAAGATCTCAAAGTTTACAAAGATGACAAATATTTCAGGATGAATTTTGAAGAAATGTGAAGAAAACTATCCAGAATATTTATATTAGGAATAGTGGAGTCATCAAATCACAGCATCTTCAGTTTGAACTATTCAGTCAGTAAAAGCATCACGTAGCTTCAGAAAACTGAAAAATATTAGTGTTTGGGAATTTTAATATAAATATGCATTTGTTGTTTTTTTATATAATTTCTTTAAGGCATGCTGCTGAATATAAGATGAGTTTCAGGTGTTTGAGATGAGTGCATTATGCAGGGTAGGATTGTCAGCATTAAGATGCTCAGTGAGGATCAGAGTGATATCAGCCTGATGTCACCAGCTCAGAGTCAACACAACTCTCTTCATCTCAGCACAGAAGTTAAAGATGGAGAACTGACCCGAGAGTCTTCAGTCTGCAGTCTGGACTCTCCAGAAGATCACTCAGCCACTTCACTTCTGAATCCTGCAGTTTGTTGCCACTCAGGTCCAGATCTCTCAGATGGGAGGGGTTGGACTTCAGAGCTGAGGCCAGGTAATAACAGCTCATCCCTGACAAGCTGCAGTCCTCCAGTCTGAATAAAGAAAACATGATGTAAGATTAGAAAACAAAGTTCCAATTTGAAATAACTCCTGGTTTAATAATCTGTTCAGAGCTGAAGAAGGTTGGAAAGTAGAAACTCCAAACAGGTAAAAACTGTAAGAGACAAAAAGTGAAAAGATCTCTCATTAATATTAAAGACAACGTGCTTCTCCTTCAATAATAAAGAGGTGACTTCACATCTGAAACTCTGCTCCATCTACACCAGGGGTAGCCAACACGGTGCCGGCACTTAGTCTCCCACAGGGGCAACGTGAGTCGCCCGCGGGGTATGTTCTAAAAACAGCTCGCCAAGCAAATCCAAAATGTATAAAATACACAAAACAAAAAAGGAAATGTAATTCAAAGAATCTACCCAATGCATAAACAAAACCTAAATCATCGTGAACTCTATCTACTTACTACAACTCTATATCTATCTAACACCCCTCCTCCCCCACCCCCACAATGAATATCGACCAATCACGTTCTTGCTTGATTTGCGCGACCAGCGTTGCAGTCGGGAAGAAAAGCAATGTGGCAGCTCCCCGCTGATTTTCCTTCTGGCAGAATCTACACATCAGCCCCAGTGAACAGCCTATCATGCAGCCTATACAACACATGAGGGGCAGAGTTTTACTCTGTGTGTTGCAAATTGCATATATATGTATTGCACTTGACACACACACACACACACACGCATGGCGTAATCTCCACTGGGGACAGGGGGGACATGTCCCCCACTCTTTTGGAAATCCTGTTTGTGTCCTCCCACTTTACAAATATGTTTATTATTATTTTTTAACGCAAGCCGTCATCGCCACGGAGGAGCACACAGCCTCTGTGAGTGAGCGAGACAGGGAGGGAGGGAGGGAGAGAGAGAGAGCTAGGGAGAGCACACCTTTATCTATTTAATATAGATAAAGTAAGAAATCATTCCAATGTGTACTATAGGACAGTAAAAAAAAACAGTTTAAAAGGGGAGTGATTAGTAAAATATGCATAAATGAAAAGATAGAATGCTAACTAGGTAACATAAGATAAGAGTAAACAAGTTTAAATGACTTGTTATTGCTTGTGATTGTTAAGGTTGGGGAAAATAAGACCCAAATGCAGAATGAGGAGGGAAGCAGGTTTCAAAATGGAACAAAAGGCGAGCTTTATTCACAAAAAGCTGAAAAAACAAGAAACTATGAATAGGTACAAGGCACAAGGTAGCATCCAAACAAAAAGGGACTGTGACCAACATGAAGGGAGACATGAACGACAAATAATGAACCAACACTGAACACAGGAAGAGACAAGACTAAATACAGGGAGGGGTAATCACGAGACGAGAAACAGCCGGGCAGGGGAGGAGAAACACCAGGGCAACAGGTGAACACAACCAGACAACTAGACACACCAGGGGAACTAACGACAGGGAGGACAGAACAGCAAAATAACTCCAAAACTAGACACACAAAAACTCAAACCCTGACAGTGATCAGGCTTGGAATTTCGTCATTTTAGGGGCAAGCCCATTTGGCCTTTGGTGTCACAATTTTTTTCAGGGCATAGAGGCCACAAGACAGGGCACAAAGGCCATTGAGGTAAAAATTAGGATTTGGAGCTTGGAGACTTTTTTTAATGTCAAACATATCATCATATAGTCCTATGCCTCCTTTTAGAGTATTACTGTGTATACATAATAAAATACTCTACTTTGAATAATTAGTGTTTGGTATGTTTTCTATCTACTACTTCTCAAATTCAGAAATCCAAAATCAAATCAACATTTTTATTATTATTTTTAATATGTAACGCATATATTAAATTTCAGAGCAGAAGAAACAGCCTTCAAGGGTCAAACTCTGCACATAAATCATTCAGCAGTGCACAGTGAAGCTCAAACATTCAACTGTAAGAACAAGCAATACTTTGGAATGCAAAAGTGTGTGTGTGTGTGTGTGTGTACATGTACGAGAGAGTCTCTTTAATCTGACTCATCATCATCACTTGAGGATGGACATAGGGAGGTAGGTGGAGTAGGGCTAGCTGCCTGTGGGTCAGGGTTGAAGTTCAGTCTTGGCCCATATGGTTGAATGTTTGGTCTCTTTCTCAAGAGGCCAGCTGCCCACCATCTTGCCACCGCCTCCTCGCTCTCATATGCAACAGGGTCACAGCCCTCGGATTTGATCAAAAGGAGATCCTCGATGGTCGAGGTGTTCAGCCTTAAGTGCCAGTCTCCTTGCATACGCTTCATTGTGGAAAACTGGCGCTCCACTTGAGATGTGGAAACAGGGAATACCAGGACGATCCTGACGACGTGGAGTAAGTTAGGGTCCTTTTCAGTCAGCATTCTCTGCCAAAGCACAAGGAAAGCCTCCCTCTTGTGGTGTGTTGGTGCACCACCCAATGGCGGTGTTGGAAGGTTCACCTCTGATCCGCGCCATCCGTTGATGAGTGGTCTGCTATAAGAAGAAGGACTCAGACACCGAGATATGAGATAAGCAATAAGCTGTGTTTACTGGTAAAAGGCAACAGTACAGAAATACGTACAAAATACAGAGTACCCCGTACAAAATACAGAGTACCCCGGACTCAAGTTCTACCACCGTGCGATATACGTATCACTACAGCCAGTCAGAACAAGAGTGTCCAGTATTGAAATGTTACAGTATTTATACACATAAGCGGGGAGGTGTTGTGTCAATTGCTCCTCCCTTCATATCTTCTAATTCGTTGTTCACTCCTGGGCGACCCCCAAGCAGTGAGTTAGCTGGTGTTGATTTCGTCTGTTGCTCCATCTCCTGTGTGTGTGTGTGTGTGTGTGTGTGTGTGTGTGTGTGTGTGTGTGTGTGTGTGTGTGTGTGTGTGTGTGTGTGTGTGTGTGTGTGTGTGTGTGTGTGTGTGTGTGTGTGTGTGTGTGCAAGTAAGACGTCTCTTCCAAAGAGCACGTCCTGTTCTGAGTGAAACAGTCTCTCTTATCAAAGCTTAGTTACATTACAACATTTGATTAGGTCAGCTGAGACCCCCTTGCACCGTATGCAAATATCACACCCTACACAGAGCAGCAGGGAAACAGATAACACCTTATCCTAACTTCCTGTTGTGTCCTCAAACCCCCTTGCAAAAACATCCGTTGATCACTCACACACATTCAAAGGTCACTCCAGGGATTTGACCTAATCAGTCAAACCACATGACATGACATGACATTTTCAGAATACAGCTTACAGTCAGCAATGTTAATACATTTGATCTCACAATTTCCATAACAGATGTTTCACTATATGTTGCACATAACAGGTATAGTTGATCAATTATTATTTCGTTGTACAACAATCAAACAATAATGAGAAGTTACATCACCCACTACCACAGCAGCCAAACAGTAGCAACAATCATACAGCATATAGCCACTGCAATGAGCACACATAATTTATGGAATCTCATGTGATCTCTAAATGAATATAGAAATACGCTGAATTAAACTTTTTAATATAACACTATAGCTGGAAACTGTGAACACCTTTAGGTGTCGCACAATATCATATTTGGCTTTTAACCATTCCCTCTCCACCTCTGCCACATTGCAGCCATTACTGGTAAGAAGTGGCTCGAAATGCTCACAGAGCTTACGCAGCTCACTGTCTCCGTACTGCTGAATGGCACTGATCTTCAGCTGGCATGTTGACAGGATCGAAGATTTCAGAAGCCAGGAGCACAGGATCTGTGGAGAATGTGGAGAAACGCTGACCAATACATGCATTGATGGTGTTAACTATTTCACTCCTTTGGCGATCGAAGGCCTCAGCAGATGTTGATGAGGTGCTGATCTCCACTCCCTTGTAAATAAAGACACCAGTGCTGCCAGTGTTGGTGAAGGCAGTGATGACAGGGCGCAGGTAGGGACCAGGTTGTTCCTTCTGTTTCAGCAGAGCAGCCTGGGAAGCCATGACCCTACTCCTGACAGAAGAAAGAGACAGCTCATCTGCCTGGAAGTCAAGGGAGAGCTCTGCCAGGTCCGCCAGCAGATCCTGGTACAATGCCATGTAAAGGACAAACTTGGATGATGTTAGTTGCCGCCAGTAAGCCTTGAGCTTCTGCTGATCTGGTCCAGAATCCCCCTGCCTTTCCAGAAGGTGTGCTATGATGCACCTGTAGTTGGAGGCGAGGGAGGATAAGGCCTTTCGCCTGTGGTTTATCCATCTTGTGCCCTGAGAGCGACTTGGCTTCATGACATGCTCTTCAAGAGCCTCTCCAATGGCCTTGAGCTCCTTCCATTTCTTGCCCGAACGACGGTACAGGGAGTAGAGGCGCATGAGCAGCTCGTCAATCTGAGGGGGAAAAAACAACATAAGTGAATTATTCCATACTGTGACGGTGTAAATAATAGTATACAAGTAGAACATGTAGCAAAACCTTACACAATTTTTTCAAAATGTATTGTTAATTAAACATACCTGTGTGAAGCACCCTTCAGGCACAGCTCAAGCCTGTGGGCGATGCAGTGCACCTTGATCATCCACGAAGCAGTTTCCTGCTGGAGACGAGTAAGGACACCGTTTGTTGTCCCAAAATTGACAGAAGCCCCGTCAGCTGCCGTTGCAGTCAAGCAGTTACTGAGGTTAAGATGGTTCTCCTTACACTTTTCTCTAATGACCTTCAGTATTCCAGCAGCATCACAGGACTCTGGCTCTGTAAAACTGAAAAGCAAAAGCAAAAAAATATACCCAAAAAAAACATTATTTTATTTACATAAAGTGATTTAAATAGTTTCACGCTGAGAGGCAGGCAGCTCTTATTGTATTCAACTGAAATGAGAGTTGACTACAGAAATACAAAAGCCTTTTTGATTGATATCAAAAACATACCAAAACTAAATTATCACATGAATGTGAAGAATACAAATTAACTTCTTACCCAAGTAGTCTGATTGTTGGTGTGCCATTTTCAATTAACTTGATGCTGACCACCTCTTTCTCTGATGTGCTTTTGTCCATGCTTCCATCAAAGAGCAATGAGCAGTAGAATGGCTTACGTTTCACCAAAGCATGAAGATGGTCTCTCATGGTCCCCGCAATGTGCTCTATGAAGATGCGACAGGCTTTTGAGTTATGATACGTCACCCCCAGCTCCACACCATGCTTCCTTTCCACGGACACTAAGGTTTTAAACAGGCTGAAAGGCTGCTCACAGTAAGCCACAGTATATGCTATTTCAAATAGTTTGCACATCTTGTCTTTGGTCTTATCATGTAGCTTTTGTAGATTTTGCACTGTCTCACTCTCAGTCATGGTAACTGTTGGGGCTGTGAAAACTTGCCATGCTGTAGCATGGGTTTTGGACTTGTTGTGTGTATTGGCAGTGTCATTTTTAACATTTGTAGTCCCTGAAATATATGGTTCACTGCAGCAAAGTTTTTCTTGACTTGTGTGCAAAGGACCCTTTCCCTGACTCCTTTTGTAGTAGTCCCTACATATGCTACACCAGATTTTGGTAACGACACCGCTTTCTTTTTCATAGCGGAGCTACTCTTATCCCCAGGAGTCCACTGTATGGGCTGTTGCACTCCTGGTTTTCAGTTGTCCTGCCTGGTTTCCTGTCTGTGTTTCTCCTTGTGCTGCTTGTTGTGTCTCCATACTTTCCAACTGTACCTCTCGTTGTGTCTCTCCCTGTGGCTCTTGTTGACTTTTTCCCTGTATGTCTCTCTGTGCCTCTCCTTCTCTCCCCTGTTGTCTTAGTCCTTGAGCCTGACTGGCCTTACTGCAAAGCATTAAGGCATATACAAACATAAATGTGTTTCTTTTATTTAGCCTAGCCTCACTCATTGAAAAATTATAGAAATACATGTCAGTACAACCTAATATACAACTCGCTCTCTCTCACACACTCACTCAATCCCACTCTGAGAGGGAATTTAGCTAAGCTAACAGTAGTTGAACCATGGAAATGCAACTATAAAAACTCACAGTTTGACGAAGTCATCCAGTCGCATACGCGTTGCTGCTGAATCTCTTAAACGTTGTTTCTTCAGTTGCTGCAACCTCTTGACTCGCGGCATTGTTCTGAAAAGGCGAGAGTGCAGTCAGTGTTAGAATGCAAGATGGCTAATTAGCTTAGGCAATACTAAAGCACGAACCAGACAAGTGTAACATTAGGTTTCTAGCTTGCTTACCTGAATACTCGTTGTTGGTTCTTCTTTGTTGTTCTTTGTTGTTCTCAGTTGCGCTCCCGTTTTCAAATGCAATGTCTGATCATTTGAATGATGTGACGCCGCGTATCACGTGAGGTGCGCGCAACCAATCCAAGCTACAAGGAATAATGGTGCGTCATGGCCGCCGTGAAAGTCCTACCCTGGTTGTGATCATATTCTAAAGATGTTTGGATTATTGAAAAGTATAAAGCTCCCTTTCATCTGAGTGTTGAGAGCTGTATCCATCAATTCATGTTGTGCTCAAAGTGCACCAGATTGATGCATTTCACTTCAACATTTAAAAATAAATCTTCCCGGGGGAGCATGCCCCCGGACCCCCCTAGAGGAGGTGAGGACCCCCCTACAGGAGGTGAGGACCCCCCTAGAGGAAGTGAGGTCCACCCCCAAATAAAGCAGGTTCAAATAATTAAATGTAATACATGTTATTTTAGTAAACACTGAAAACGGGTCCCACAGACCCAAACAGCACACAAAGGTTAAAGGTAAGCACATCATAATGTTAAAATGTGCTAAATATATACACTGCAAAAAAACAAAAAAAAGAGCAGTGAAAGTAGCCCCCAACTTGTTTTATTTTTTTTAAAGTTGCCCTCACCCTAAAAAAGGTTGGTGACCCCTGATCTACACAAACTCATGATGTGCAGCCAGACCAATAAAACCCACAGAAACTGATTCAACTCAAGATCTCAAAGTTCACAAAGATGACAAATATTTCAGGATGAGTTTTGAAGAAATGTGATGAAAACTATCCAGAATATTTATTTTAGGAATAGTGTTTGGGAGTTTTAATATAAATATGCATTTGTTGTATTTTTTATATAATTTATTTAAAGCGTGCTTTAGAATATAAGATGAGTTTCAGGTGTTTGAGATGAGTGCATTATGCAGGGTAGGATTGTCAGCATTAAGATGCTCAGTGAGGATCAGAGTGATATCAGCCTGATGTCTGCAGCTCAGAGTCAACACAACTCTCTTCATCTCAGCACAGAAGTAAAATATGGAGAACTGACCTGAGAGTCTTCAGTCTGCAGTCTGGACTCTCCAGAAGATCACTCAGCCACTTCACTTCTGAATCCTGCAGTTTGTTGCCACTCAGGTCCAGATCTCTCAGATGGGAGGGGTTGGACTTCAGAGCTGAGGCCAGGTAATAACAGCTCATCCCTGACAAGCTGCAGTCCTCCAGTCTGAATAAAGAAAAAATGATGTAAGTTTAGAAAACAAAGTTCCAATTTGAAATAACTCCTAGTTTAATAATCTGTTCAGAGCTGAAGAAGGTTGGAAAGTGGAAACTCCAAACAGGTAAAAACTGTAAGAGACAAAAAGTGAAAAGATCTCTCATTAATATTAAAGACAACGTGCTTCTCCTTCAATAATAAAGAGGTGACTTCACATCTGAAACTCTGCTCCATCTACACCAGGGGTAGCCAACACGGTGCCCGTGGGCACTTAGTCGCCCACAGGGGCAACGTGAGTCGCCCGCGGGGTATGTTCTAAAAGCAGCTCGCCAAGCAAATCCAAAATGTATAAAATACACAAAACAAAAAAGGAAATGTAATTCAAAGAATCTACCCTATGCATAAACAAAACCTAAATCATAGCGAACTCTATCTACTTACTACAACTCTATATCTATCTAACACCCCTCCTCCCCCACCCCCACAATGATTATCAACCAATCGCGTTCTTGCTTGATTTGCGGGACTAGCGTTGCAGTTGGGAAGAAAAGCAATGTGGCTCCTCCCCGCTGATTTTCCTTCTGGCAGAATCTACACATCAGCCCCATTGAACAGCCTATCATGCCAGCCTATACAACACATGAGGGCCAGAGCTTTACTCTGTGTGTTGCAAATTGCATATATATGTATTGCACTTGACGCACACACACACACGCATGGCGTAATCTCCACTGGGGACATGTCCCCCACTCTTTTGGAAATCCCGTTTGTGTCCCCCCACTTTACAAATATGTTTATTATTATTTTTTAACGCAAGCAGTCATCGCCAAGGAGGAGTGTCTGTGAGTGAGCGAGACAGAGAGGGAGGGAGGGAGAGAGGGACAGAGAGAGAGCTAGGGAGAGCACACCTTTATCTATTTAAGGCGAGACACCCCAGGTGAATAGGGTAATTTTTTTAACTTAAAGGTATCAGCTAGAAATTTCTCCAGTTAATTACTTACAATAAGGCAATTGTCTTTTGTATTACAAGTTTTCTGAAATAGCATGTTTAAATATGCAAATTATCCATTATCTCATTAAATATGCACATATTTTAACACATTTCAGGAATCGAATTCTGAACTTTGGATAAAGCCAGGTTCAAAATTCTTGTTTCATTTTGTAGTCATATTAGTATCTAAGGCTTTTACAGAAGGGATATTGGATATCTCTCTTTATCACTCCATAAATCAGAAAATACTGTCAACAGCCCTAAAATATCAATTTTCGCCATGTTTTTAGGTATACAATGTTGTATAATTCAGGCTATGAATGATATATGAACAAACCCTTCTGTAAAAGCCTTCATAATATTGATAGGAATATAACTGGAAGGTTTGGTGTCTCTACGTGCTACTGAAGTTGAAATTTCGAACTCAGAGTAGGAGAAAAAACTCATTTTGAGAAAACGACCTTTAAAGATTGCAGTGAGGCGCTAGCTAAACCCTCCTGTTCTTTGGATGATAGCTTGCGCCTCGACGCACTCCGTGAAGGTATTTCATGTTCGGGGTCATTTGTTTTTTGTATAACCTTGCTTCGTGCAAGTGACAATTGTTGTCGTCTTCTCTGTGAACGTTTTTTTCGCCGTTCTTTTGTCATTTTGAGATCTCAATTTCGAGCGGAAAGCTAACCAGGAAGTGTTTTAGCACACCACGTGACGCATCTGAACGAATCACGTTGTCAGAAATTGACACCAGCCAATGAGATTTCGTTTCTTGGTTTAAGACCCCTTTGTGCTTTCACGATTGGTTGCTGATACAAAGGAAATGACCATATTTGGATCCGATGAGATTGTGCAGGAGAGACGGAGCTTTCCAACGATACCTCTGTTGACATGGTGCACATAGCGGCCGCGGTACTTTATGTTACGTTAGAATGCTAACTTTTGGTGAATTTAGGAGAAATCTACAGACGCAAATATACAAACTATAGTAAAATAAACACTTAAATGTGTATTTTGTACGTTTTCCTTCCAAAAGCCTGAAAGAAAACATGTTATAGAATCAAAATAGCACAAAATCTCAAAATTGACCAGTACTTGAAAAACAATGTTTTTGCCTGCCGTGTCTCGCCTTAATATAGATAGAGTAAGAAATCATTCCAATGTGTACTATAGGACAGTAAAAAAAACAGTTTAAAAGGGGAGTGATTAGTAAAATATGCATAAATGAAAAGATAGAATGCTAACTAGGTAACATAAGATAAGAATAAACAAGTTTAAATGATTTGTTATTGGTTGTGATCATATTCTAAAGATGTTTGGATTATTGAAAAGTATACAGCTCTCTTTCATCTGAGTGTTGAGAGGTGCATCCATTATGGGGTGTAACGGTTCACAAACATTTCGGTTCGGTACGTACCTCGGTTTTTAGGTCACGGTTCGGTTCGGTACGTTTTCGGTACAGCAGAAAAAATTATCACAAAACATAAAATATATATATATTTTTTTTAATTATTATTAAACTGTGAATATTCACTCAAATAAATACAAAATATAATAAAATAAACATTAAGGTGCAGCATTTCGATGAACTGAAATAATCTGTATTTGAACTGTACTAGTACCTAAGCAGCCAGTTTGACATTATGACTTGCTTGTCATTGTATTTTCATGTTTTTTTAAAGAAAAATTAACTTGTCCACATTGCTTGACGAAAGGGCAGATCTGCTGGCACTAACAATGTCTCCTGCTGTGGAGAACACCCTCTCTAGGGACAGAGGTAGCAGATACAGCCAGGTAGCGCTTTGCTAACATGGCAACATAAGGATATTTGGCGTTTGTAATAGCTTTGGCTCGGTCTGAACTTTTTGCGAGTGGTGGAGGCTTAAATGCTAGCGGGAGTTGGGTTTGCACTTCAGTCTTTTTTCTTTTGGTACCGGTGATATTCACGTTCGGGTGATGCCATTTCAAATGAGTGTGCAAGTTTGATGTATTGCCAGCCGCGTAACCTATTTTAGTTGAACAATGCCGACAAACAGCTTTGGTTCGGTCCACCTGTCTTTGTCCGTCATCCTTGTACGTAACTGCGAAACCAAAATGTTCCCAAACCGGAGACTTCAATGATGCTGGAGGAATTTCGAGCTCAACTTTACTGCGTTCGCCATTTCAACAGTTGCTCAAATTACTGACTACATTTGAACGCATCTCTGTGACCAGCTCTCATAGTATGCCTCTCGTCCAATGAAATGACTTGCTCGCTCTATGACGCGTTGAACCCAATGTGAGCAAATGACTCTGAATGCTGCGACGCAGCACCCGAGATTACTTCCAAAAAGTTGTTCACGTTCTCAATTTTTTACGTTTAACGTTATATTCGTTCGGTACACTTCGGTACACACGTGGACCGAACCGAAGGGCCCGTACCGAATAATATCGGTACGGGTACGTATACCGTTAGACCCCTAGTATCCATCAATTCATGTTGTGCTCAAAGTGCATCAGATTGATGCATTTCACTTCAACATTTAAAAACAAATCTTCCCGGGGGAGCATGCCCACGGACCCCTCTAGAGGAGGTGAGGTCCACCCCCAAATAAAGCAGGTTAAAATAATTAAATGTAATACATGTTATTTTAGTAAACACTGAAAATGGGTCCCACAGACTCAAACAGCACACAAAGATTAAAGGTAAGCACATCATAATGTTAAAATGTGCTAAATATATACACTGCAAAAAAACAAAAAAAAGAGCAGTAAAAGTCGCCCCCAACTTGTTTTATTTTTTTAAAGTAGCCCTCACCCTAAAAAAGGTTGGTGACCCCTGATCTACACTAACTCATGATTTGCAGCCAGACCAATAAAACCCACAGAAACTGATTCAACTCAAGATCTCAAAGTTCACAAAGATGACAAATATTTCAGGATGAATTTTGAAGAAATGTGAAGAAAAACATCCAGAATATTTATATTAGGAATAGTGGAGTCATCAAATCACAGCATCTTCAGTTTGAACTATTCAGTCAGCAAAAGCATCACGGAGCTTCAGAAAACTGAAAAATATTAGTGTTTGGGAATTTTAATATAAATATGCATTTGATGTAATTTTTATATAATTTATTAAAAGCGTGCTTCAGAATATAAGATGAGTTTCAGGTGTTTAAGATGAGTGAATTATGCAGGGTAGGATTGTCAACATTAAGATGCTCAGTGAGGATCAGAGTGATATCAGCCTGATGTCTGCAGCTCAGAGTCAACACAACTCTCTTCATCTCAGCACATAAGTTAAAGATGGAGAACTGACCTGAGAGTCTCCAGTCTGCAGTCTGGAGACTCCAGAAGATCACTCAGCCACTTCACTTCTGAATCCTTCAGTTTGTTGCCACTCAGGTCCAGATCTCTCAGATGGGAGGGGTTGGACTTCAGAGCTGAGGCCAGGTAATAACAGCTCATCTCTGACAAGCTGCAGTCCTTAAGTCTGAATAAAGAAAACATGATGTAACTTTAGAAAACAAAGTTCCAATTTGAAATAACTCCTGGTTTAATAATCTGTTCAGAGCTGAAGAAGGTTAGAAAGTGGAAACTCCAAACAGGTAAAAACTGTAAGAGACAAAAAGTGAAAAGATCTCTCATTAATAATAAAGACAACGTGCTTCTCCTTCAATAATAAAGAGGTGACTTCACATCTGAAACTCTGCTCCATCTACACCAGGGGTAGCCAACACGGTGCCTGTGGGGCAACGTGAGTCGCCCGCGGGGTATGTTCTAAAAGCAGCTCGCCAAGCAAATCCAAAATGTATAAAATACACAAAACAAAAAAGGAAATGTAATTCAAAGAATCTACCCTATGCATAAACAAAACCTAAATCATAGCGAACTCTATCTACTTACTACAACTCTATATCTATCTAACACCCCTCCTCCCCCCACCCCCACAATGAATATCGACCAATCACGTTCTTGCTTGATTTGCGGGACCAGCGTTGCAGTCGGGAAGAAAAGCAATGTGGCAGCTCCCCGCTGATTTTCCTTCTGGCAGAATCTACACATCAGCCCCAGTGAACAGCCTATCATGCCAGCCTATACAACACATGAGGGGCAGAGTTTTACTCTGTGTGTTGCAAATTGCATATATATGTATTGCACTTGACGCACACACACACACGCATGGCGTAATCTCCACTGGGGACATGTCCCCCACTCTTTTGGAAATCCTGTTTATGTCCTCCCACTTTACAAATATGTTTATTTATTTATTTTAACGCAAGCCGTCATCGCCATGGAGGAGCGTCTGTGAGCGAGCGAGACAGAGAGACAGAGAGGGAGGGAGGGAGGGAGGGAGAGAGGGACAGAGAGAGAGCTAGGGAGAGCACACCTTTATCTATTTAATATAGATAAAGTAAGAAATCATTCCAATTTGTACTATAGGACAGTAAAAAAAACAGTTTAAAAGGGGAGTGATTAGTAAAATATGCATACATGAAAAGATAGAATGCTAACTAGGTAACATAAGATAAGAATAAACAAGTTTAAATGATTTGTTATTGGTTGTGATCATATTCTAAAGATGTTTGGATTATTGAAAAGTATACAGCTCTCTTTCATCTGAGTGTTGAGAGGTGTATCCATTATGGGGTGTAACGGTTCACAAACATTTCGGTTCGGTACGTACCTCGGTTTTTAGGTCACGGTTCGGTCCGGTACGTTTTCGGTACAGCAGAAAAAATTATCACAAAACATAAAATATTTTTTCTTTTTTTTAAAATTATTATTAAAATTTGAATATTCACTCAAATAAATACAAAATATAATAAAATAAACATTAAGGTGCAGCATTGAGATGAACTGAAATAATCTGTATTTGAACTGTACTGTACTAGTACTCACAAAACATAAACTATTAGTTTTGGGTTTTTAATTATTATTAAATTGTGAATATTCACTCAAATAAATACAAAATATAATAAAATAAACATTAAGGTGCAGCATTTTGATGAACTGAAATAATCTGTATTTGAACTGTACTGTACCTAAGCAGCCAGCTTGACATTATGACTTGCTTGTCATTGTATTTTCATGTTTTTTTAAAGAAAGATGTACTTGTCCACATTGCTTGCCGAAAGGGCAGATCTGCTGGCACTAACAATGTCTCCTGCTGTGGAGAACACCCTCTCTAGGGACAGAGGTAGCAGATACAGCCAGGTAGCGCTTTGCTAACATGGCAACATAAGGATATTTGGCGTTTGTAATAGCTTTGGCTCGGTCTGAACTTTTTGCGAGTGGTGGAGGCTTAAATGCTAGCGGGAGTTGGGTTTGCACTTCAGTCTTTTTTCTTTTGGTACCGGTGATATTCACGTTCGGGTGATGCCATTTCAAATGAGTGTGCAAGTTTGATGTATTGCCAGCCGCGTAACCTATTTTAGTTGAACAATGCCGACAAACAGCTTTGGTTCGGTCCACCTGTCTTTGTCCGTCATCCTTGTACGTAACTGCGAAACCAAAATGTTCCCAAACCGGAGACTTCAATGATGCTGGAGGAATTTCGAGCTCAACTTTACTGCGTTCGCCATTTCAACAGTTGCTCAAATTACTGACTACATTTGAACGCATCTCTGTGACCAGCTCTCATAGTATGCCTCTCGTCCAATGAAATGACTTGCTCGCTCTATGACGCGTTGAACCCAATGTGAGCAAATGACTCTGAATGCTGCGACGCAGCACCCGAGATTACTTCCAAAAAGTTGTTCACGTTCTCAATTTTTTACGTTTAACGTTATATTCGTTCGGTACACTTCGGTACACACGTGGACCGAACCGAAGGGCCCGTACCGAATAATATCGGTACGGGTACGTATACCGTTAGACCCCTAGTATCCATCAATTCATGTTGTGCTCAAAGTGCATCAGATTGATGCATTTCACTTCAACATTTAAAAACAAATCTTCCCGGGGGAGCATGCCCACGGACCCCTCTAGAGGAGGTGAGGTCCACCCCCAAATAAAGCAGGTTAAAATAATTAAATGTAATACATGTTATTTTAGTAAACACTGAAAATGGGTCCCACAGACTCAAACAGCACACAAAGATTAAAGGTAAGCACATCATAATGTTAAAATGTGCTAAATATATACACTGCAAAAAAACAAAAAAAAGAGCAGTAAAAGTAGCCCCCAACTTGTTTTATTTTTTTAAAGTAGCCCTCACCCTAAAAAAGGTTGGTGACCCCTGATCTACACTAACTCATGATTTGCAGCCAGACCAATAAAACCCACAGAAACTGATTCAACTCAAGATCTCAAAGTTCACAAAGATGACAAATATTTCAGGATGAATTTTGAAGAAATGTGAAGAAAAACATCCAGAATATTTATATTAGGAATAGTGGAGTCATCAAATCACAGCATCTTCAGTTTGAACTATTCAGTCAGCAAAAGCATCACGGAGCTTCAGAAAACTGAAAAATATTAGTGTTTGGGAATTTTAATATAAATATGCATTTGATGTAATTTTTATATAATTTATTAAAAGCGTGCTTCAGAATATAAGATGAGTTTCAGGTGTTTAAGATGAGTGAATTATGCAGGGTAGGATTGTCAACATTAAGATGCTCAGTGAGGATCAGAGTGATATCAGCCTGATGTCTGCAGCTCAGAGTCAACACAACTCTCTTCATCTCAGCACATAAGTTAAAGATGGAGAACTGACCTGAGAGTCTCCAGTCTGCAGTCTGGAGACTCCAGAAGATCACTCAGCCACTTCACTTCTGAATCCTTCAGTTTGTTGCCACTCAGGTCCAGATCTCTCAGATGGGAGGGGTTGGACTTCAGAGCTGAGGCCAGGTAATAACAGCTCATCTCTGACAAGCTGCAGTCCTTAAGTCTGAATAAAGAAAACATGATGTAACTTTAGAAAACAAAGTTCCAATTTGAAATAACTCCTGGTTTAATAATCTGTTCAGAGCTGAAGAAGGTTAGAAAGTGGAAACTCCAAACAGGTAAAAACTGTAAGAGACAAAAAGTGAAAAGATCTCTCATTAATAATAAAGACAACGTGCTTCTCCTTCAATAATAAAGAGGTGACTTCACATCTGAAACTCTGCTCCATCTACACCAGGGGTAGCCAACACGGTGCCCGTGGGGCAACGTGAGTCGCCCGCGGGGTATGTTCTAAAAGCAGCTCGCCAAGCAAATCCAAAATGTATAAAATACACAAAACAAAAAAGGAAATGTAATTCAAAGAATCTACCCTATGCATAAACAAAACCTAAATCATAGCGAACTCTATCTACTTACTACAACTCTATATCTATCTAACACCCCTCCTCCCCCCACCCCCACAATGAATATCGACCAATCACGTTCTTGCTTGATTTGCGGGACCAGCGTTGCAGTCGGGAAGAAAAGCAATGTGGCAGCTCCCCGCTGATTTTCCTTCTGGCAGAATCTACACATCAGCCCCAGTGAACAGCCTATCATGCCAGCCTATACAACACATGAGGGGCAGAGTTTTACTCTGTGTGTTGCAAATTGCATATATATGTATTGCACTTGACGCACACACACACACGCATGGCGTAATCTCCACTGGGGACATGTCCCCCACTCTTTTGGAAATCCTGTTTGTGTCCTCCCACTTTACAAATATGTTTATTTATTTATTTTAACGCAAGCCGTCATCGCCATGGAGGAGCGTCTGTGAGCGAGCGAGACAGAGAGACAGAGAGGGAGGGAGGGAGGGAGGGAGAGAGGGACAGAGAGAGAGCTAGGGAGAGCACACCTTTATCTATTTAATATAGATAAAGTAAGAAATCATTCCAATTTGTACTATAGGACAGTAAAAAAAACAGTTTAAAAGGGGAGTGATTAGTAAAATATGCATACATGAAAAGATAGAATGCTAACTAGGTAACATAAGATAAGAATAAACAAGTTTAAATGATTTGTTATTGGTTGTGATCATATTCTAAAGATGTTTGGATTATTGAAAAGTATACAGCTCTCTTTCATCTGAGTGTTGAGAGGTGTATCCATTATGGGGTGTAACGGTTCACAAACATTTCGGTTCGGTACGTACCTCGGTTTTTAGGTCACGGTTCGGTCCGGTACGTTTTCGGTACAGCAGAAAAAATTATCACAAAACATAAAATATTTTTTCTTTTTTTTTAAATTATTATTAAAATTTGAATATTCACTCAAATAAATACAAAATATAATAAAATAAACATTAAGGTGCAGCATTGAGATGAACTGAAATAATCTGTATTTGAACTGTACTGTACTAGTACTCACAAAACATAAACTATTAGTTTTGGGTTTTTAATTATTATTAAATTGTGAATATTCACTCAAATAAATACAAAATATAATAAAATAAACATTAAGGTGCAGCATTTTGATGAACTGAAATAATCTGTATTTGAACTGTACTGTATAAGCAGCCAGCTTGACATTATGACTTGCTTGTCATTGTATTTTCATGTTTTTTTAAAGAAAGATGTACTTGTCCACATTGCTTGCCGAAAGGGCAGATCTGCTGGCACTAACAATGTCTCCTGCTGTGGAGAACACCCTCTCTAGGGACAGAGGTAGCAGATACAGCCAGGTAGCGCTTTGCTAACATGGCAACATAGGGATATTTGGCGTTTGTAATAGCTTTGGCTCGGTCTGAACTTTTTGCGAGTGGTGGAGGCTTAAATGCTAGTGGGAGTTGGGTTTGCACTTCAGTCTTTTGGTACCGGTGATATTCACGTTCGGGTGATGCCTTTTCAAATGAGCATGCAAGTTTGATGTATTGCCAGCCACGTAATGAAGTATTAAAATAACGTGTTATAGCAGGAAGTTTAATTCAAAGTGTAATTCTGGCATATTCATTTTTATGTCACCTGATATTCCATAAGATGTGTGTTTCTGAATTGGGTCACACACAGTTAGAGACAATGGTCCTTTTGATTTATCAATAGATGCATTCATTTTAAGTGAGCTAACTTTGGAGTGGAAGGAAGTTCAGAGACGGCTTTAGGGCATGAGGACAGTTCATCTTTGTTAGTTAACCAAATCCTAAGGAGGTCATGAGATGATGACTGTTAAATCTATACAAGCATAGCTTTCAGAGGGGAAAACATGTGACTGTTGTGTGATAGGCTACATGATAAGATGTGTGCGTTCTGTTAAAGAGTCCTCTGTCTGTAAAATTCTACTACTCCAAAGCATGACTGAGGGCCTGAGGGCGGGGGGACAAACACACACACACACACACACACACACACACTGTAAGGAGATGGAATCAACAAACTGCTGACTCATTGCCTAGGGTTCGCCCAGAAGTGAAACTGGCCAATGGAGAACTACCAGCTCACTGTCTTGGGCTCGCCCAGAAGTAAAATTGGCCAATGGAGAACTGCCAACTCACTGGCTAGCTTGCCCAGAAGTGAACTCGCCAATAACAAACAGCTAGGGAAGATGAACGGACACAACTCCTCCCCGCTTATGTGTATAAATACTGTAACATTCTTATGCTCAGTGCTCTCTTCCTGACTGGCTGTCGTGGTACGTATATCACACGGTGGTAGGAATTGAGCCCGGAGTACTGTTGCAGAGTGCTCCGTATGGTGTATTGTTATTTTCTACCATTAAAATAGATTATTGTTTAAACCTTTATCCTGGTGCTTTGAGTTCCTTCTTTTGTAATTTGACTAGCTCATCAGTCATCAAGGGACGCGCGGAGCAGAGGTGAACCTTCCACCACCGCACATTGGGTGGGGCTCCAACAAATGGTGACCGCGACGTGATGAGATGATGACGTGATGAGATGATGACGTGATGACATGATGAGTGGGCTCATGGAAGGAACACCAGTAGCCAACGGACGAATGGTCCAGGGAGGACACCTAGAATAATCTCTGACAACTAAAACCAGGGTACCCTACAACTAAAAGGTGAGCAGACACCTGTTACACTCAAAATCTGTGATTGACTATAACCACATTTTAGTTGTCAGGGACATTTTCCAGTGTCATAGTCATGACGGTAGAAAATACAATACATATTTTAGTATAGGTAGGAAAGTTATATAAAATAAAAGTGAATCAACGAGGTGTGTAAGACGAGGGTGAAAGGCCCCATAGATTTTTCAGAATCATATGGCTAAAACTCGTTGGGGAAGTTCAGTGGTTGTCTAGATAGAGACTCCATCCAGAGAATTAATCAGAATAACAATTCCGAGGCTCATAGGAATCAAGGTTGAGTTATATGTAAAAATTCCAAGAGGAGAAAACGCGACTTTCAAAAGCCATTTGAAACGACCGGAATCTCACTATCTCTTGTTCTGTTGGGTTAAAATCTAGAAGGCTAAACGTGACGATAAAGAGATTCTGTAGACTTGGGTTTCGACTCCATGCAAGGGCCACATCGCCGCAAGGCGGTGTTGAAGCGCCTTTTGAAAGTCTCGTAATCTGTTGAAATAAACATCGCACTATAAAAGCTGGATAGACTGTACGGGGAATAATTTTCTGTGAATAAAAAGTATAAAAGGTGAACATAAATCAACCTTAGTCAGATAAAGAAATACGAAGTCATAATGGGAGGAGAATTTGAACGAGAAGAGCGTGAGTTAGGAGCCCAGTATCAGGGACCCTTAGGGACCAATGGGCTCAAGCAGAAAAATTTATTAGCAGTGGGATTAAAACGGCGGATCGGAAAAAGTCCTCCACAGATCTCCGTTTTCTACGCAATAAAATGATAGCAGAAGACAGAGTAGGGGCCGACTAGACATTCGGAAATCTGTTTGTTGATTGTTCTGTCTGTTGGTTGTCATTGTTGATTCGTAAAGGTCTTGTTTTATGTTGATAAATGTTTTGGTAAGACCATAGTTTGTTTAATTGTTGGAAAAAGCCCCCCCTTCTCTTGGAAAGGCTGAGAGCTCCAGCCGGGGTGTCTGTCTTTGTCTGTGAAAATACCTCCCCCCTCTTTCTGATTCTGTCGAAGAGTGGACCCTTTGTTTCAATCAGCCGGGAGAGCAGTCAATGTGTGATTTGATGTAGTAAGATATATTGTAGTAAGATATATTGAAATAAATAAGAAACTATAATATGTTGTTTTTAGCATAGTTTTTGGAGGATACAGTTACGTCACATTGTGGTTTTTATGAGAAGTTTTGAGAACTGAATGTTACCATTGCATTGCAAATTTCGTGGTGTTTGTCATTCAATCAATCAATGTTTATTTATATAGCCCAATATCACAAATGTTACATTTGTCTCAGTGGACTTCACAGTTTGTACAAAATATCAGTATGACAATATGACACCCTCTGTCCTTAGACCCTCACATCGTACAAGGAAAAACTTCCGAAGAAAACCCAGTTTTAATGGGAAAAATGGGAGAAACCTCAGGGAGAGCAACAGAGGAGGGATCCCTCTCCCAGGACGGACAGACATGCAATAGATGCCGTGTGTAAATTGAAAAGATAATACATTTGCAACATAGGTAGTCCAAATGTTTGGAAATGCATGTGTGTATAATAGGAAGATGAATCCACGAGGATATCCATCCAGGACCTATGATCCATGACCACAGCCACGACTCAAGATCCAGGGCTCGCGATGCAGGACACAGGACCGCAGGATCATCCATGACTCCGGATTCCAGCGTATATAGACACCAAAAAGAAAGAAATTTGGGGAAGCTGGGTTAATCGGAACATGAGAGTACACAGGTATAGACAGAGAGAAGGAAGAAGAAGAAGAAGAAGTGTCCCCCGACAAACTAAGCCTATATCAGCAAAACTAGGGGCTGAATCTAATCAGCCCTAACTATAAGCTTTATCAAAAAGGAAGGTCTTAAGCGCACTCTTAAAAACGGATAGGGTGTCTGCCGCCCGAACACAAATTGGAAGCTGATTCCACAAATGTGGAGCTTGATAAGAAAAGGCTCTGGCTCCCATTGTACTTTTAGAGACTCTAGGAACAACCAACAACCCTGCATTCTTGGAACGCAATGCCCTAGTAGGAAAGTAGGGTATAATGAGTTCTTTAAGGTAAGATGGCGCCTGCCCATTAACCTGTTAAGCCCCAAGTTCCCCGCCGGCGGGGACCCTGTTTTTTTTTTTCACGACACTGTGTCTCAGGTTATTTTAATATTTAAAATCCTATTAATGTGTTATACCAGATTAACGAGAAGAATCTCAGCTAACTGACCATACGAACCATTTTTACTGAAACAAAACACAAGTCTCACAAGAAGCGTTAGCATTAGCCCTTAGCTAAAACGGGCAGATGCTACTTCCAGTGCTAACTGGCAAAAACGATCTTTAAAACTTAATATTTTCTGCACAAACTACATATCATCTGGAAAGCTGATACTCCACAGATTATTTTGTTATAAGTATCATCCCTGTAGGACACAAACTCACTGAGCTAGCAGCCAAAACAGAGAAGAAAAAAAAAAAAACAGTTTTTAAAAACATAACAATAATTATGTCTTACCGTTGCTGTTTTGTGATCAAAGCTCGTGTTCAAGGGAATAAAAACGCTGCTCAAGGTTAATCCAATGTCTCTTAGTCACTTTAGAATTGTTCCTGATAATCTATCATTACATTCATGGCAGCAGAGTAGGTATAAAGTTTCGCAGTCCCAAGCTAATGCTGTCTCACGTGCTGTTTACGCAAACCTCTCTCTACTTGACGTAAGTGTTTAGCGGGATTTACTAACTGTCACTCGATTCTATTGGCTCTAACGGTTCAGAAAAGGTGTCGATCACCCAAATCGACCAATGGGTTCCAAAGATATGATCCTGCGTAGTATAAACTACGCCTGCTCCGGCTCCATTACGCATTACGCAGCAGGAGAGCTTCGCAGCAGCAGAGCACCGCACCGCAGCAGCAGAGCACCACAGAGCACCCGCAGCAGGAGAGCACCACAGCACGCAGCGACGATAGCAGGCAACAGGTAACAGAGCACATTTCAAGGACGTTGATTTCTTTGCTTTTAGATCTTTTTCTTGTGTATCCTCTTTCCATTTTAGCAAATAATGGCAGCCAGAAGGGAGAGCTTCACCACCGAGCAGGTGCTAGAGATGCTAGCTGACGATAGTGGGGCTATGATCATACCAGATGACTCTTCTTCGGATGATGAAGATCTCCTCCAGCCAGACCTGGATCCGGACAGTAGTGACTCGGATGTTGAACTTCCACCACGGGAAAGGTATGTAATCTCTCCGTTTTTATATATTACTTATGTGTTTGGTGGAACTGCATCACAGTGCTAGCTTAGCCAAGAAGCTACAGGAATGATTGGGCAAAATGCTAAATAGTGTTACTTGTCTTTTTGGAGTTACATTTTCTAAATGAATGGCCAGTGAATGAATATATATATGTGTTTACTTATTTATTTGGTGTAATATTATTCATTTATAGTCCAATATTATCCTTTTTATATATTACTTTTGTGTTTGGTGGAACTGCATCACAGTGTTAGCTTAGCCAACAGGAATGATTGGGCAAAATGCTAAATAGTGTTACTTGTCTTTTTGGAGTTACATTTTCTAAATGAATGGCCAGTGAATGAATATATACATGTGTTTACTTATTTATTTGGTGTAATATTATTCATCTATAGTCCAATATTAAGTATAAACCAGTGAATTAATCTAATGTCTTTGTTTTTCCACATTTGTTTTCAGTGATGCAGTTGAGTTTGAAATGGCTTCTGGACCCCCATCTGCCACTCAGCCTGTCTCAACAACGCCACGACCATCCACCCAGCCTTCCCCACCCTCACATCCACAGCCGTCTACTTCCACTCAGCCTGCCTCAAGAAATCCACGACCATCCACCCAGCCATCCCCACCCTCGCATCCATCAACGTCTGCTTCCACTCAGCTAGGCCGTTCCACTCGAAGGGTTTCTGCTCCCCCTCCTCAGCCATCATCTTCTGATTCAGAGACACCCAAAGAGCTGCCATACAAAAGGAAAGGAAAAACATCTCTAAAACCCAGGAAGCGTGGCCGAGGTGGGTCTTCCTCTTCCAGAACAACAGAGGAAGAACTCAGGTGGTTCAAGATGAGGAGTGACCCCAGCAGGACAAAGCCACACACCCAGAAGACTTTCAGGGAGCAGCTTGCTGCAGAATTGTTGGAGTTTGCTGAAGGCCCTGCACCTCCACCACCCCCTCCTCCACCACTCACATGCATGCCCGAGTATTATGGGGAAGATGCCACCAAGGTCAGGAAGAACTGCAGGAGGTGCCTAGATGCTGGACTCAAAAGGGTGAAGACACCTGTGTACTGCAGGAAGTGCCAGGTCCCTCTGTGCTTCACTACCAAAAATAACTGTTTCAGGGAGTGGCACGACCTAAATACTGGAACATTCAGGTAGGTATAAAGTTCAGGTAGGTATAACGTTTTGCGAGTGTTTATTTAAAAAAAAAATACTGTTTTTATATACCTAGTGTGATTTTATTGTATAGTACGTTGGTAAAATGTTTGTTGTTTTTACAAACCTACAGTGGTTTTATTGTATAGTACGTTGGTAAAATGTTTGTTGTTTTTACAAACCTACAGTGGTTTTATTGTATAGTACGTTGGTAAAATGTTTGTTGTTTTTACAAACCTACAGTGGTTTTATTGTATAGTACGTTGGTAAAATGTTTGTTTTTACATGCCTATAGTGTTGGTAAAATGTTTGAAATAAATCTGCCCCAGTTGGAGTCAAATGTTACCTATGTTTCCGTTTTTTTGTATTGTGCAAGTACACCTACACACACTGACCTACAGTGTAGTTTTATTGTATAGTGTGTTGGTACACACACACACACACACACACACACACACACACACACACACACACACACACACACACACACACACACACACACACACACACACACACACACACACACACACACACACACACACACACACACACACACACACACACACACACACACACACACACACACACACACACACACACACACACACACACACACACACACACACACACACACACACACACACACACACACACACACACACACACACACACACACACACACACACACACACACACACACACACACACACACACACACACGCTACATACACACACACACACACTACATACACACACACACACACGCTACATACACACACACACACACGCTACATACACACACACACACACGCTACATACACACACACACACACGCGCTACATACACACGCGCTACATACACACCTACACATACCCACACAGCTACACTTACACACCTACACATACAGCTACACTTACATACCCACACAGCTACACTTACACACCTACACATACAGCTACACTTACATACCCACACAGCTACACTTACACACCTACACATACAGCTACACTTACATACCCACACAGCTACACTTACACACCTACACATACAGCTACACTTACATACCCACACAGCTACACTTACACACCTACACATACCCACACAGCTACACATACACACCTACACATACCCACACACACACCTACACTTACACACACACCTACACTTACACACACACCTACACTTACACACACCTACACTTACACACACTGACACACAAACAAATATTAAAAAAAATATATATTTAAAAAATATATTTATTTATTTTTTAAATATTTTTTTGTTTTGTTTTGGGTGGAATGAATACCTATAGTGATGATTCAATGTAATACAATGATTTTTATAGTCTGGTACCTGAAAAAGGTCAAATGGCACTGATGGAACCAAATGTGCCCAAATGTGCCCAAAGCTTATTCCGCCTGGACTTTATTTTCATAAACCTCTCTAAAAAGGTCAAATGTCACTTGTTTTGCCTCAATCTTGATACAGGGTACTTATTATATGTTATACTTTGGATTCCTAAAGTTTTTAGGCTACTAACCCATCATTCAAGGGTGGTCTTCACTATATGTAATGGGTTTTCTTTAGGCGGAGACAGGAATTTACATTTTTTTGCTATGTTCCATCTGAATTTACTCTGACACAGAAAAATCTATATTGATTCTGACACTTCTACATCCAACTCACAGATGTAACCTTGCTTTGATAACAAAAATTATTCATATAAACCTTTTAGAAGTGAAGTTATAGTCATTTATTCTGGGAATGTCATTTTCGAGCCTGAAACCTGAAAAACAGGCTCGGGGTTTAACAGGTTAAGGGCTTTGTAGGCGAGAAGAAGAATTTTAAATTCTATCCTGTGTTCTATAGGGAGCCAGTGTAAGGCAGCCAGAACAGGAGTAATGTGGTCCCTTTTCCTAACTCTGGTTAGTACACGAGCTGCAGCATTTTTGAATCAGCTGAAGCGACTTGACTGACTTCTTGGTACACCCTGATAATAAAGAGTTACAATAATCCAGCCTTGAAGTAACAAATGCATGGACTAGTTTCTCTGCATCGTTTTGAGGCAAGATATGCCTGATTTTTGCAATGTTACGTAGATGGAAGTAGGCGGTCCTTGAAATTGATTTTATGTGGGCGTTAAAGGATAAATCCTGATCAAATATAACACCAAGATTCCTTACAGTCTCACTGGAGGCCAAATTAATGGCATCCATAGTTAGTATATCTTTAGATAATTTGTTTCGTAGATTCTTCGGGCCAAGTACAATAACTTCAGTTTTGGTCGTGTTTAACATCAAAACGTTTAAGGTCATCCACGTTTTTAAGTCCTTGAGGCAGTCTTGAATTTTATTTAGATGATTAATTTCATCAGGCTTGATTGATAAATATAGTTGAGTATCATCCGCATAACAATGAAAGTTTACAGAATGATTCCTTATAATATTTCCTAACGGAAGCATATATAATGTGAACAAAATAGGTCCGAGCACTGAGCCCTGTGGCACTCCATGGCTAACTTTGGTTTGCGTGGAAGATTCATCATTGACACATACAAACTGAGAGCGTTCAGATAGATAGGACCTAAACCAGCCTAAAGCAGTTCCCTGTATGCCAACTAAGTGCTCTAGTCTTTGCAATAAGATATCATGATCGATAGTATCAAATGCAGCACTGAGATCGAGCAAAACAAGAATAGAGACAAGTCCCTTGTCAGAGGCTATTAGAATGTCATTTATGACTTTAACCAGAGCTGTCTCTGTGCTATGATGTGTTCTAAAGCCAGACTGAAAATCTTCAAATAAATCATTGTTTTTTAAGTAATCACACAACTGTTTTGCGACTGCTTTCTCAAGAATTTTTGAGAGGAACGGAAGATTAGAAATAGGTCTATAATTGGCTAAAACCTCTGGATCGAGGTTGTGCTTTTTAAGAAGCGGTTTTATCACTGCTACTTTGAATGATTGTGGAACATAGCCTGATAATAAAGACATATTCATAATATTTAATAAAGAAGTGCTAATTAATGGAAAAACTTCCTTCAACAGCTTAGTTGGAATTGGGTCTAACATACACGTTGATGGTTTAGAAGAGAGAATCATTGAATTTAATTGTTCAAGGTTTATGGCTGAAAAGCATTCTAGTTTACTATCTAGTGTAATATTAGAACTTACGTTTCCGGGAGCTGTTGATAACACTATACTGGTCAAAGGCAAGAGGTCATTAATTTTGTTTCTAAGAGTAACAATTTTATCGTTAAAAAAGCACATAAAATCATTACTACTGAGTGCTATGGGAATAGAAGGCTCAATCGAGCTGTGGCTCTCTGTCAGCCTGGCTACAGTGCTGAAAAGAAATCTTGCATTATTCTTATTCTCATCTATTAATGAAGAGTAGTAGGCTGCTCTCGCTTTACGCAGTGCTTTCTTATATTCATTGAGAGTAATATGCCAAATTAAACGAGATTCTTCAAGTTTAGTGGAACGCCATATCCTTTCAAGTTGTCTCGACTTTTGCTTTATTTTTGCGGGTTTCGGCATTATGCCATGGAGCTAATCTATGTTGTTTTATTTTCTTCTTTTTCAAAGGAGCAACAGAGTCTAATTTTATTCGCAGCGCATCTGTAGCACTATCAACAACATGATCAATTTGGGGTGGTGTACATTTTGTATAAGTTTCCTCCCCTACATGCAGACATGCTATCGAGTTAAATATTGGTGGAATCTCTTCCTTAAATTTGGCTATAGCACTAACAGATAGGTTTCTGCTGCAGGAGCTTTTGACTAATGCTTTGTAGTCTAGTAACAGTACTTCAAAAGTTACTAAGAAATGGTCGGATAAAGCAGGATTATGCGGTCAATTTCAATACCATAAGTCAGAACAAGGTCGAGAGTGTGATTATAGCAGTGGGTTGGTTTATTTACACTCTGACAGAAACCAACAGAATCTAATATAGAGTTAAATGCAACGGTAAGGCTATTTTTATCATCGTCAACATGAATATTAAAGTCACCTACGATAATTACTTTATCTGTTTTAAGAACCAAAGTTGATAAAAACTCAGAGAATTCTGATAAGAATTCTGAATAAGGACCTGGTGCACGGTACACTGTAACAAATAAGATTGGCTGCAAAGTTTTCCAGGTCGGATGCGTAAGACTAAAAACGAGACTTTCAAAGGAAGTATAATTTAGGTTTAGTATTGATAAGTAAACTTGAGTCAAAGATTGCTGCAACTCCACCTCCTCGGCCCACGCCTCGGGCAATATGAGTATTGATATGGCTGGGTGGAGTGGCCTCATTTATGCTGACATATTCTTCATGTCTCAACCAAGTTTCAGTGAGACAGCATATATCAATATTATAATCTGATATTAAATCATTTACCAATATTGCTTTAGATGCTAGAGATCTTATGTTTAAGAGACCACATTTAATATTCCTGTTTTGTTGCACTGTAGTAGTTGTTACATTTACTTTTATTAGGTTATTATGTATTACACCTCTATTAGGTTTTACCTTAAGTTGTCCTTGGGCAGGCACACACACCGCTAATATTGGGTATTTTATTGGGTTCGGGATTCCTATGGATGACTGCCTAGGAGAGAGCGCAGAGAAGCGTGTAAGACTGCGACTCCGCCTCCTGGTCTCAACTCCAGTTTGTCATGGATTAAGTCCACAAAGCCCTGACATGTTTGCCGAAATGAGATTTGCACCTTCCAAAGTAGGATGAATGCCGTCTCTCTTAATCAGACCAGGTTTTCCCCAGAAGGCTGTCCAATTATTTACGAAGCCCACATTGTTTGCTGGGCACCACCAAGACAACCAGCGCTGAAATGATGACATGCGGCTATACATGTCATCATTGATCAGATTGGGGAGGGGACCAGAGAAGATTACGGTGTCCGACATTGTTTTAGCATAACTACACACCGACTCCACATTAAGTTTGGTGCATTCTGATTGGCGTAAACGAACATCATTACCACCGACGTGAATAACAATCCTACTGTATTTACGTTTATTTTTAGCCAGCAGTTTAAGATGCGCCTCAACGTCGCCCGCTCTGGCCCCCGGAATGCATTTGACTGTGGAGGCTTCGGGCTCTAGATTCACGTGTCTCATAATAGAGCTACCAATAACCAGAGTTGGCTTCTCAGCGGGTGTCTCGCTGAGTGGGGAATATCTGTTAGATACGTGAACGGGTTGGTGGGGACCTGCGGGTTTCGCGTTATGCCCCTTCTGAACAGTCACCCAGTCTCCCTGCTGCTCGGGAGTTGCCGGGGGACGGCTAATAGGAGCTATCTTTTGCCGGTCTGCACCGGCTAACATGGGCTTTACCAGGGTTGCCAACTCTCACGCATCTGGCGTGTGACACACGCTTTCACTGTCAATCTCACGCTCTCACTCTGCCCAAACTATTCTCACGCCAAAAACAAGATGAACCAGCGATCGTTTTTGGTTGGTTATTTACAATGTTGAGTTGACAGCTGCTCAAGCTGTCGATCCGCTCCCTCCCCGCCCCCACCACTCTTAACAACGTTAACAGACAGCAGAGCAGTGGGAGCCGGTTGGTCAATCCCCGACCCGTATTGCGCATGCGCAGATCCGTCTTAATGCCAGGCTTTTCATCAGTCGACGGCGAACTCTACAGAAGGAAAGGTGGGTTTGCGCAGTGCACTTTATCGATATCGTTGAATATGTTTGAAAATATGATCAAATCAAATCAAATTTTATTTATAGAGCACATTTAAAAACGATTTTGGTCGAGCCAAAGTGCTGTACATGTCATTTAAATACATAAAAACACATTACATCACAATAAAACACAATAAATCACAACAGATAAAACAACACATGGAACAGTCAGGAATCGTGACCCCACTCTAACTAGAAGGCAAGAGAGAAGTAGTGAGTCTTCAGTGAGGATTTAAAAACCCCTAGGGTCTGGGCCGACCTCACATGGAGGGGAAGAGTGTTCCAGAGCCGGGGGCCAGCTGCTGCGAAGGCTCGGTGCCCTCGGGTTTTGAGCCTAGTTTTAGGCACTACCAGCAGCAGCTGGTCAGCAGACCTTAAGGCTCTGCCTGGGGTGTAGCGCTGGAGGAGTTCAGCTATATAGGCCGGAGCCAACCCATTTAGGGCTTTGAAAACAAATAAAAGGATTTTAAAATCAATTCTGAACCGGACTGGAAGCCAGTGTAGTGAGGCCAGAATTGGGGTGATGTGGTCACGCTTTTTGTGGCCAGTCAGGAGACGTGCAGCTGCATTTTGGACTAGCTGCAGGCGTTTAATTGATGCCTGGTCCATACCCACATACAGAGCGTTGCAATAGTCCAGTCTAGAGGTCACAAAAGCGTTAATAACCCTTTCCAGGTCTTTAAAAGATAAATACGACTTGGTTTTGGCCAATAGTCTTATTTTAAAAAAGCAGGATTTTACTACGGTGCTGACCTGCTTGTCGAATTTAAAAGTGCTATTGAAGGTCACTCCAAGGTTCATGACAGAGGTGAGGATGTTTTTACTTAGGGAGCCCAGAATATCAACCGGAGAGGCTGGAGGTTGGGGTCCAAAAAAGATTACCTCGGTCTTACTCTCATTGAGGTTGAGGAAGTTTTTGCTCAGCCAGGATTTTATCTCTGTTAAGCAGTCCTTCAACTGCTGTAGTGAGTTGACATTTGCTTTGAGAGGCAGATAGATCTGTACATCATCTGCGTAGCAGTGGAAGGGAATATTGTGTTTCGTAAGAATTAAACCTAGGGGCAGTATGTACAGTAAAAAGAGGATGGGGCCCAGAATTGAGCCTTGGGGGACCCCACAGGTAAGAGGGGCTTTGGCAGAGGAGAAGGCACCTAGCTGCACTAAAAAGCTACGGTCTGTCAGGTAAGACCTGAACCATGCAAGGGCAGAGCCTGTGATGCCAGCGGACTGTTCAAGCCGTGACAACAGGATGCTATGGTCCACAGTGTCAAAGGCAGCTATCAGGTCTAACAGCACCAAGACAGCAGGGCTACCTGAGTCGGCGGCTAGGAGCAGATCATTAAAAACTCTTAAAAGGGCTGTTTCAGTGCTGTGCATGGGTCTAAATGATTAGAGTAAGATAACCTATTCTATAAAGGCCACATTATTGTTTATAAAGTTTGTTAACATTTTAGATTTGTTTGTTTAAACTTTAGAATGTATAGCACATTAAAAGATTGTCACTTGACTTTTACGCTAAAGTTTTAATTCAGTCCCCTAAATAGCTTAAGCTATGTTAACAGCTAGCTTTTAAAGAATAAAAGCAACATATATTATAACAATAATAATAATGGTGTTTTATTATGCAAATGATTTGCTAACTACTATGTATGTATGCATTCAAGACAGACTTTGTTAAATAAACTGTGGTATTCCAGATGGAGAGCTTTGTGAAATACTTTAAGAAGACTAAAGAGAGAGAAAGAGATGAGGGACTGGCATTAGCCAACAACAGTTCAGAGGAAAACAGGGGCAGAGGCAGCAGTAGCGGAGTATCCTCAGAGGAGACAATGAGGGAAGATGAAGATGAGACACAAGTGCAGGTAACTTGGCTAGTTCACAATATCATACCCCAAAGGTTTCACAGGTAGCCAAGGCTGCTAGCGAGCTGTTTTTATTTTATTTATTGTAACATTTGCTTGCAAATAACTACACAATTGTAGATTGCTGTTTACACATTTTGATTCCATTATGCTTGTTATTTGTTATGATTTGTAACATGTTAAGTCAGTGTCTACACTTGTGTTCAATAAGCTAATTCAATATCTAAATCTAAAAAAAAGGAAGAACGCAGGGGCAGCCTCATATGGCTCCAAGTTGAATTCCCAGTGGACCAAGGAATGGCCATTCATCACGCCTGGGACTACATCTTTTCATTTTTGGTGTTCCATATGCAGGCATGAATTAGAATGCAGACACCAGGGCAGAGCTGATGTGATTCGCCATATCAATAGGGAATCACACTTGAAAAAACAAAAGATGGTTGAGAGCTCTTCAAAAATGAATATGTTCATACAAGGAACGCAAAGCACTGAGATGGGTCAGCTTGAAACACAGGTGATGATTAGTATACAAGTTGGTTAAGTACAGTGATGTTATGGTTATTTAGTGGGGTTTAAGCCGCAGTGATTGGGGTTACATAAACTTTGCCTAACCTGTAAATCATTAAACTGATTGATCAAATACGTCAAAATAATATGAATGACCTGACAGCAGCATACTCACCTATGTAGGTATATGATTGTGTTTACTATTTTATATGTCATTACACAACCACAGACCAGAAGAGCCGAAGTGAAGGTGGCCATGACAATGGTGCAGCACAACATCCCATTGGCTTTTTCGGATCACCTTAGTCCGCTGTTCAAGGAGTGTTTCCCTGATTCCAAGATAGCCCAAAAGTATTCCTCAGCCAGGACAAAAACAACAGCCATCATAAACAAGTGTGTAGCCCCCTATTTTATGGATGAGCTTGTGAAAAATCTGTGTGATCATCCCTTCTCTTTGGCCATGGGTCACACAGAATTAAGTAAGTAAGTGTTGAATACATTTGTGTCGTCACAGGCAGAGAGAAGTTGAATCCACTGACTGTCAACATTTGGAGTTCACAAGGTGTGATTCAACGATTTCTTGACATGGGTCTGACATCAGGAACCAGCTGTGGCACTGCTGAGGCCATATTCAACTAAATGAATGAGGTGCTGGAAGGCCACAGTATCCCATGGGCCAACTGCGTGGCCCTTGCAGTTGACAATGCTAGTGTCAATCTGGGAGCCAGGAATTCGATTAAGAGCAGGGTCCTGGACCAAAATCCATCTATCTACGTTCTTGGCTGTCCCTGCCACATTGTGCACAATAATGCACACGCTGGTGGCTTGGTGTACTCCGAGGTAATGACTTGACAGTCACAACTGTATTTTTTTCATTTTTACTGGGATGGCCACTTTGTACATATTGTAAAAGTATTAACACTAACACATTTATTTTGCTAACCCTCCAGATGTCGGGCTTTGAAGTCGAAGATTTCTGCGTCGATCTTGCCTACTGGTTTAAATCCAGCACCAAGAGAAAGAACATGCTTCATGGCAAGTTATCCTCACATAACACATTTATTCTACTCAAAAGCATTGATTCAGAAATAGTTTGAAAGGCCAATCTAAAATACATATTTTGTTTTATTCAGAATTCTGTGTGTTTTGTGACACCACGTACATGGAGGTACTTCAGCATTTTAGCATTAGGTGGCTCAGTTTGGATCTGGCTGTCAACCTCATACTCCGTGTCTACAAGGCCCTGACAAGCTACTTCAGATCCACTGGTTTGTAGTCCCATATTCATTATTGATGAAAAATGCAAAACTACAATTTTCTATTTATCATTTTTGAACGTTTTTGTCTTTTAGACGATAAGCAAGCCAGGTGTCTGCGGCTCCGTGCCTTATTTGAGGATCCATTGACAGAGGTTCATCTCCTCTTCTACCAGGCACTTCTGCCTACATTCTGCCAGTTTAATCTGTTGTTCCAGAGGCAGCACCCATGCATCTATCTTCTCCATGGGCAGGTACATCATTTTACTGTTTAAGTTAGTGTAATGGTAATGTCAAATAGTATAATTGATTCTTATCTTAATGTTCATGGATGGGTGGGTTGTATATTTTCTGTATTTCAGGTGAGGGCATTCATCCGAAAGCTAATGTCCAAATTCTTGAAGCCTGCAGCTTTCAGAACAACAAGCTTGGAGAGTGTTGATCTTCAGGATCAAGAAAACCAACTGCCAGGTGAATACAATTGACTGTTATAGCCTGCCCTATATTATTTGACCCTTTTATGACAACTGAAATAATCTACAGGTATATAGTATGGGCTAGGGGTGCAACAACTAATCGACTTAATCGATTAAAATCGATGACCAAATTAGTTGCCAACTAATTTGGTCATCGATTCGTTGGTGACGTCATCACGTGTGTTTTACGCGCCGTTAAACTCCAACGTTATCGGTCTTTTTATCGGTACTGGAGACATTAAAAAAATATATGTCATGTATTATTGCTACATAAACATTATATCGCAGTCTTAGTGTCACCAACTCGTTTCTAATATGCAAAAAGACAAAAAAATGCGTCTTATGTATTTTCGATCTTTCCAATCGAGATGAGATCTCTCTCCCCGTATGTGTGCGAGGGGGCGGGGCAGTTTACACACACGCGGCTGCTACATGGCATGCATGCAACACACGGCGGGGATGGCGGAGAGAAGCGCTCCAAGGTGTGGTTAAATGTTACCCGTCTCGATGTGGACAATGCTCTTTGCCAATAGTGCAATAAGAGTTTAGCATGTAAGGGCGGTAACACGAGCAATTTGTCTAAACATTTAGCAAAAGTGCACCACATTCAGACGGAGGAATGCACCGGGCTCGACTGTCTTGCTCTGTAGCCCCCCCATCCACGAGGAACGTTTCCAAGTCAGTAACACACAGAGTTAACAAAATTATACAAACATGGATTAATGATTAGAGGTAACTGAGTTATTTATTTTGTTAAAGTTTCAGCTATTCTGTTTACAATTATGTTATCACATTATTTAATACGATTTGTTAAAACATTGTTGTTTCTTTTTATGCGAAATATTATTTATTTAATTTAAATAAAAAGCATTAGTTGTGTTCACAATTTGTTAAGTTAATTTAATAATATATGTATTTTTGAATCAAGTATTCATCTTTATTGTCTTCATTGCTAGTTTCCACATGCCTAAAACAACCTCAAGCTAAATCTAAAAGTTGATGGCTAAATAAGAGCGTTTGAGAAATTGTGCAAGGCAGACAGTAATAGTCCGAATAATCGATTAATCGTTTCATTAATCGATAGATTAATCGTTTATCAAATTAGTCGTTTGTTGCAGCCCTAGTATGAGCAAAATAATGCATGGTAGTCTTTTTTTCCTTTCAGACACCCAGCTTGGCATTGGACTGACTACAAAGTCCACACTGATAAGGCTGCATGAAGCTGGTGAGATTCCCTCAGGTGATGTCACCAAATTCAACAAGACAGCAAGAGGCTTCCTGCTTCGGTCTACAGAATATACACTGAAGAAGCTACCTCTCAATGACCCCCTGCTGCCACATGCTGAGTTTGTGGACTTCAGTCAGAGACAAAACTCCCATGTGGATGATGTGCTCTACTTTGTCCAAAGGTACAATTACTGAACCCTTATTTTCACTTTACCATTACTGCATTTAAACAACGTGAGAAGTTAATTAAAGATAAATGGTGATTTTGACAGGCTTTACAAGCAGTTGAGATGGGTGAACAAATACAGCTTGCTTAGATATTACATTGGAAGATTCTGTTATTGTAAAGGATTATTTATTTCTATCTGGATAGAGAATTGGTTATTGTTTTATGTATATTTATTTACAGAATTCAATAATCTAATGGCAAAATAAATGTCTGAACATTTGTTTTCTATTATAAATAATGTTGTTGCAATTGTCTTTGCCCAGATACAAACACCTTCTTCCTTTTGAGGACCCAAGGGAACAGGACAGGATTTCGGATGAGTTCCTGGAGTACCAAATGCTGGAGGAAACAGATATCCCTGACATGGTCTGGAAAGGTGCCCTGGTGAGTGTTGGAGAGGAAGAACAATTCCATCGTATGGACATGGTGTGGGCACACTTGACTTCGCAGAAGAGCCGAGTAACTGGTAAAGAACAGTTCCCCAGACTTGGGAAGGTGGCCCAGCTTGTCCTATGCCTACCTCACTCTAATGCGGATGCAGAACGAGTCTTCACAGTAATCGGACTGAACAAAACAGAGTGTCGAAACAGACTTGCACTTGATGGGACACTGTCATCCATTATGTGTATCAAAGGAAGTCAGATTGAACCATGCAGCTTCAAATACGAACCACCAGTAGAAATGATAAACAAGTCAAAGTCTGCTGCTTATTGTTCTACTAGGCCAAAATAGAGTCACAATAAAACAGTGGAAACAAACATGTGTTTGACTTTCATTAGTGAATGAAACTTTGTGCCCTTTATAGTCTATGTCCAATATTGTGTATTTGTATATATATGGTACGGTCCCGCTACGGACGCGATAGCAGTCATTTAGTGTGCATACGTGTAATTAAACCCATGATATCAAAATCTCACTCCAGCCAGGTACCCAAAGTTGGCAACCCTGGCTTTACTGTAGCTGAGTTACTTTCTAAGATGCGGAGCCGGGCTTCTATGGCTATGATTCCCGCCTCCAACCTAACAACTATACTACATTTAACACATGTATCGGTACCAGTAAAGGAGGTAGGGAAGTAACCAAACATGAGACAGTTAAAGCAGGGAATAGCACCCGAGGGTGGGGAAAGAGCCATGGCTAGCTATCAAGCTAAAGTAGCTACCGTTAGCAAACCCGAAAAGAGTGTAGACAACTGTGGAGTTACAGTCGCTAAGAGAAGGAGAGTTGTGAGTGCTTAAGCTGTAGTAACGTGTGATTACAACGTCAGGCAGTTGCCGTGATCAAGAGTTTTAAAACGATCGATTAAGTTAAGATAATAAGCTATCAGCAACAGAACAGGCACACGGGATACCCGGAGATGACAATGACAACAACAACCTGGAAGTTACAACATGCTTACCGCAATAGTGGTCCGTGTAGAAACCGGATCAAAACAGAAAGTAAACAGAAGGTTTTATAAGTTTGTCAGTCAGAAGGAATCTGTTCATGACAGAGGTGCTGCATGAACGAGGTTGATTGATGAGAGAAACTTGTGCAGGAGCAGGCAGCTGCAGGAGAGAGAGAGAGAGAGAGAGAGAGAGAGAGAGAGAGAGAGAGAGAGAGAGAGAGAGAGAGAGAGAGAGAGAGAGAGAGAGAGAGAGAGAGAGAGAGAGAGAGAGAGAGAGAGAGAGAGAGAAAATGTCATATTGTTTTGTGAAGTAAACATGCTTATCTAGGTTAACAGAAAATTGCTATTAACCAGTTTCAGCTGCAACTATCCTATCTGTGTTCTAAAGAGAACATACGTTGCATTTACAATTCATATTAAGAAAGTTCACAATTGATACCATTAAAAACCGTTTTGGATTAATAGGGCGTGTCTGTCATAAACATTAGTGCTCAGATGGAATGAAGTGTTGAAATGTTCTCAAGAGTGGGAGTTTTCACAATGCTTTTTAGTTTTTATTGAAACAATTAAGTGGTAAGGACAGAAAACTGTTCCGTGATGATTTCTTTAGGTTTTAGCTTTGGTAATGAAGATTACATTTTGTGAGGAAACTTTTCCACCAATAATTCCTTTAAGTGTTTCAAAAATATATTCATTAACTATAATCAGATTACTTGTTTTTAAAATATAGCGCTAAATGCAGTTAGTATTCTGTTACAAATCTAACCATGCTTGTAACACAACTTAGATACACAATTTGAAAAAGAATAGAATAAGCAAGTAGATAAAAGATGAATCTACTGTGGTTAAGGAGGGTTTCCTGTTTTGCTCATTTGATTTAGAACTGAAGTAAGGAAGAATAGTGTTTTATGAGAACTGTCATTCCTCATGGTTTTTAAAGATAAATCATCAGTTTTATGGACTTTGATGAAGAAATGGATCATGGTGGAGAATGAAGACCTTTTTGGTTTCAAATTAAAGAAGATTTTAAAGATGAAGTTTATTTTATTTTTCTGACTAGAATTTTAGAAGCAGGATGTCAACTAGACAAAAGAGATTTTACAATGTAGTTTTACCACTTTTAATAAAGTAAAGAATCTGGGTAGACTACTACCATTAGTTTGTTTTAACATTCACATGTTTCAGCATTCCTGACCATATAGACACTCAGCCATTTTGTTTTGTAACCCTTTGGGGGAGAGATTTAAATTGAGTTTTTCTCCAGTAGCTGATTTGCTGTGATTACAGCAGCACTGGGTAGTTGTGCGCCACCTTTGGGTTGTACTCTGAATCAGTGTGTTAGTGAAGAGTTGCTTACTACAGAAACAGAAGAACTGTGCAAAGAACGCATCTCTGAGGAGGTTTTGACATTTTGCTTGTGCCTCGTTGTCAAGGCAACAGTGGTGTGAAGAGGAACTGCAAGTTTTTGGGGATTTCTACTGTGCAGAGGACAACATGTGTCTGCTGATTGTATCACATTGATCCAGAGGTTTCTTCCCCCTCAGGACATCCTAGTGCCAAACAAGAGTTTCATTGATCCAATTGACTACAGCTGCAGAGCAACACATCACTGACTGTTCTCATTATGACAAGATTTGGAGACAGGCTTGTCTCAGGCTGGTCAGACTCTGAAGAAATTATGCAATGATTTTACAGCATAACTGTGCAAGAGTTTTCCAGAAGGTGGTGTAACATTAGGCTTAGTGTTTGAGAAGGGAGGCTGATTGTTTTAAAGATGGTTTGGAATACTGAAAAGATTAAAGTTTAATATCCTTGTTTAACATACAAGACATCTGATTATTATGTCACACATAATAATCTTGACATAGAAACTAGCTAGGGGTAAAACGTGTGGTTGTTATGCCATTGTTATCATGAATACAAAATAAATAGGGAAATAGTATCTGGTTAAACATTAATGGATTTCATATCCTAGAGAGGGTTAGTTATATTGTGAATACTTCACAAGGTATTTACTAATGTATTTTGAAGAACACATTTTGTTTTTAGATTAAATTGTCCATTACCAAAACTGTTCACCTTAGGTCGCGCTTTAGACTTTGATAGGAAAGAAGTATTTAGGCTTATTTTTATATATCTGACATTTTTTAAATATGTTGGTTATTCACTAGATAGACATTTGTTAAGAACATTTCTGAAGATTGAATATTTGTTCCATTTCTAAATATTCCTATTTAAAAAAGTAATTTTAGAGTAAAGAAGGCTGATGCTGAAATTGGAAAACATGTGGGAAAAGATTGTCCCACTCTTGACCTAACAATCAACATCGGCACCTCTGTTGTTTCCCCGACTCAGACTGCAAGGAATCTGGGTGTGACCCTAGATAACAACCTGTCCTTCACTGCAAACATCGCTGCTACAACCCGCTGCTGCAGATACACGCTTTACAACATCAGGAGGATACGTCCCCAGCTGACCCAGAAAGCGACGCAGGTTCTGGTCCAGGCTCTCGTCATCTCACGCCTAGACTACTGCAACTCCCTCCTGGCTGGTCTACCTGCATGTGCCATCCGACATCTGCAGCTCATCCAGAATGCAGCGGCTCGTCTGGTCTTCAACCTTCCTAAATTCTCCCACACCACGCCGCTCCTCCGCTCCCTCCACTGGCTTCTGGTAACTGCTAGAATCCACTTCAAGACAATGGTACTTGCGTACCATGCTGCGAATGGATCTGGCTCTTCCTACATCCAGGACATGGTTAAACCGTACACCCCAGCACGTGCACTCCGCTCTGCATCAGCCAAACGACTCGCTGCACCCTCGCTGCCAAGGGGACCCAAGTTCCCATCAGCAAAAACACGTGGGTTTGCTATCCTGGCTCCAAAATGGTGGAATGAGCTCCCCATTGACATCAGGACAGCAGATAGCTTACACACCTTCCGGCGCAGACTGAAAACTCATCTCTTTCGACTCCACTTCGAGCGATAGAACTATTAACAAAGCACTTATATACTAATAAAGGGCTGGCTTATCTAAAGCCAGTTGAGAAGCACTTGAAATGTTTTTGCTCTATGAAGCCTGATGTACTTATATGATTGTTTTCTTCAAGTTTCTATTTTGTTGGTCGAACGCACTTCTTGTAAGTCGCTTTGGATAAAAGCGTCAGCTAAATGCAATGTAATGTAATGTAATGTAATGTGTTATTGGTCTGCATGTCGTAAACAAAGAGGCTTTTTTTGTTCAATCACCAGTTACATCTGATACAGTAATAATGATCTACTTCAGTGCCTGGTACTGTAAAATGGTTTGGTATGGTTGATTTGGCTAAAACTTAGTTTAACATCCTGATGTAACATTATGAGATATGTTCACTTCTAAGGGTAAAATAATTGATGAAAAGGACTATTATTATTATTATTGATTAATTTGGAATATTAATTAAAAAGGCCGTTATCCACAGGTTCACTTAGGAATGCTTGCATGAACATTTGTAAGGCTTTGTGTTTCCTAGGGGCAGTACATTAATAAAGTGTATTGATAATTTGTTTGTTTAAACATCTGAAAAAAATTGTGCTGCGAACACAGGAAAAACTTTGTTGCATTGTTTGACATCAACACAATGATGTCACTCGTAAAAACTCCAGCTGGTAGAATATCAAAGTGCACTATAGGACATGAGATCTCGAGACTTAGACTTTGAAAAGACTGAATGAATGTGAATTGATTTGTCAATTTCTGACTGTTACAGTAACACTGACCCACTGACAAAAGGTGATTTTATTTTTGCAGTGGATTTCTGACTATGCCATGTTAGTTGAACCATTGTGAGACATGACGCATGAACTTTGTCTGACTCTGCATGATCCCTGCATGACTTGATGACTGTGTAGCTTGATTTCTAACATTGCTGATTATTTTCGACAGGTGAAAGTTTTCCTGATGATGAGTCATAGGACTTTGAAATAGCTTTGTATGTGAAGATGAGTACTCTGAAGTATCTTATTTGGGAAACATGGTCTCTATAGTTTGGAGGACAATGTTTCCAGGAGGGGTATAATGGGTTTATTGTTCAATTTAGTAGTTTCATTTTAAGAACCATGACCTACGCACAGTAGAACAGTCTTTAGGACTAAGACACAGTTTCAGAGCCGTCTATCACCCCCAATCTCAGGGAAAGGTAGAAAGGATGAACCAGAACATCAAGCAGAAACTCAGCAAAGCATGTGAGGAGACAGGCATGAAATGGTTAGACACCTTGCCTCTAGCCCTTATGTCAATCAGGAGCTCTATTAACAGAGGGACAGGTTTCTCCCCATTTGAGCTGACCCATGGCCATCAGTTCCCAGGCCCAGGAGCCCTGAGTGTAGGAAAGGAGGTAGAGGTCATGAGTTCAAAGCCATATTTCCAGCAACTTAAGGGGTAGGTATCAGACTTCTCCACACAGGTTGCTGACGCCAAAGGGGGGACCCGAGAAGCAGGAGGCCAACACAGCGGAGTTCGGTAAAGGAAAAGCTGCGTCCCCCCCTCCCTATCAGATGCCCTTGTTGACGTATTCCTCTGAGGGGGAGGAGGACCCTGATGATTCACCAACACAGGGATGCTGCTTTCTAGCACTCAGGTTATCCCTCTAATGGTTCCTTCACTGCCATGGAAAGTGGTGTTCTGTCCCCATGAAGGTTTCAAGTACTCTAAATCCCAGCTTCTGATGGATTTATACAATGTTGGGGGACGGACGCAGTAGAAAAGAATGACAGTGGATATGTTTCAAAATGCCTTGTGTATGTTGATCTCTTGACATTGAGATCAAACGGGGGAATTGAAGTATTAAAATAATGTGTTATAGCAGGAAGTTTAATTCAAAGTGTAATTCTGGTATATTCATTTTTATATCACCTGATATTCCATAAGATGTGTGTTTCTGAATTGGGTCACACACAGTTAGAGACAATGGTCCTTTTGATTTATCAATAGATGCATTCATTTTAAGTGAGATAACTTTGGAGTGGAAGGAAGTTCAGAGATGGCTTTAGGGCATGAGGACAGTTCATCTTTGTTAGTTAACTAAATCCTAAGGAGGTCATGAGATGATGACTGTTAAATCTATACAAGCATAGCTTTCAGAGGGGAAAACATGTGATATTGTGTGATAGGCTACATGATAAGATTTGTGCGTTCTGTTAAAGAGTCCTCTGTCTGTAAAATTCTACTACTCCAAAGCATGACTGAGGGCCTGAGGGCGGGGGGACAAACAAACACACACACACACACTGTAAGGAGATGGAATCAACAAACTGCTGACTCATTGCCTAGGGTTCGCCCAGAAGTGAAACTGGCCAATGGAGAACTACCAGCTCACTGTCTTGGGCTCGCCCAGAAGTAAAACTGGCCAATGGAGAACTGCCAACTCACTGACTAGCTCGCCCAGAAGTGAACTCGCCAATAACAAACAGCTAGGGAGGATGAACGGACACAACTCCTCCCCGCTTATGTGTATAAATACTGTAACATTCTTATGCTCAGTGCTCTCTTCCTGACTGGCTGTCGTGGTACGTATATCACACGGTGGTAGGAATTGAGCCCGGAGTACTGTTGCAGAGTGCTCCGTATGGTGTATTGTTATTTTCTACCATTAAAATAGATTATTGTTTAAAGAGCCTGTGACATGAGTTTCCCCCATCATCCAAACCCATCAATTTGAGTAAATATTGTCCCCTTGAAAACCGTTACTGAACTGATTTTGGATATTTGTACTTTGATAACCATTAATCTGCCCTTCAATGTTGACCATTTTCTGGATCTTCTCGGGGATTCTTCAAGTCCCGCCAAATGATGTGTGACGTCATTGCGGGCACAGCGCTCCAGCTGCACCGTTCAGGATCCCAGCATCTGCATGTAAACGCACGATGGCGCACACAGCAGCAAGCTCAGACAGCGATGACAGTTTAATTTTGAACGTGTCTGAGAGCTCATATGAGGCTGAAGGATCGGTTTATGTTGTATCTGTTAGAAGTTTAGGAATTAGGTGCGTCAATATGGGCGATCATACGGTCATGTAGCCAGTGGTGGAATGGGACTAAAAATCATCCCGGGACTCTCGACCGGCCCACTTCGGTACCGCTAGTAAATTGTCAACGAGGGGAGTGGGGGATGTCAGGGGCGGCGGGTGCTGTAGGCTAGGGAAGGCTAAGCCTTCTGAAATATTTGTGTCACTGCATCCTGGTAAAATACAAATATAATGTATAATGTCTGTGTCTTTGACATTAGCACTGCTAGCCACCTGTGCCCTGTACTACGAAGCCAGTTCAACATACCCTGGATATGTTTGAGTAACAAACTAACTAACAACAACAAACTAACAAACGAGATCTCGCTAAGCGGTCCTACGACGCTGGTTATCAACTCGGTAAATCAAGCCAGGGTTTCTCTCTCCAGCTGAGAGCGCGTTCACGTGAAAGGGGCGGGGCTAGCTACATTTGACCAATCACAAACAGGGACAAGTGTACTGACAGCGCAGCGTCATAATTCATTAATGAAAAGTAAACAAATATTAGACAAATATGAGCCTTAAACATCCATGACTTAAACATATAATCCAGGATACAAGCCACAGAGTTGCACCTGCAAGGAGAATACAGAACAACTGGTTAAAAAATAACTAGGCCTACGGAGTGTTTGAAAGCGTATAGTTTTATGATATCACTGCCCCATCTAAGACACGAGTGGATCTGACTTTTAATTACTTCGAGTGTTTCGTCAACATAATGTGTTGCTTAAAATAATACTTCTGCATACAGTATGTGACACTGTAAGTGTTGCACGGCCAGATACGGCTGGAGAAGCTGACTCAGATAAGGAAATATATGATATATTATGATATTATATGATCGATGATCTGATTGATGATGTAATATGAATGATAAGTGCGACACGTCGGCGTCTTCTCTGCATACGGCAGTTTAAACTGTATTTCCTTTATCCTGTAATATGACTTGAGAGATTTAAACTCCGCACACTGAGTTGATCTCTTTTCTATAGACGCCGGAGGCGGGCAGCGTCAGGTAAAAGAAGTTATTTAGCCTTCCCAAACCTGAGCCTCACGCGCCGCCTATGGGGGATGTGCTAGTGACTTATCCGACCGGCCCACTTCGGTACCGGCCCATCGGGATTCGTCCCGATGGCCAGTCCGCCACTGCACCCAGCCCACGTAAACTGTCAACAGGGGGAGCCTCGCTGCGGGGAAACGGTGGACCTAGTGTCCCGATCGGAGTGGGAATAATAATAATAATCCGTGCATTTTATCCATTAATTTCCCCAACATTGTGGTAAAAAAACACACGTTTAATCCATGTTGGTGTACTACAACTACAAAAAGCATCGGTTTGTTTTCTCATCAGGAAATGCAGACCGGCTCAAACAAACGATTTTTAATCATCATCCTCACGATCATTTAATGTATCATATGTTCGCCGAATTGACATGAAAGCACTAATAAATGTAGTTTCATCCACTTGAGTTTACAACTACAAAAATAATCGATTTGTTTTTATATCACATCCGACGGGAGGAAATTCAGCAGCTCTCACTACCGATTTTTAATCCTAATTTAATCATCATCTTCACCACGATCATTTATGTTTATGTTCGCCGAATTGACATGCAAGCACTGACAAATATGAATATACTGTAGTCAACTTAATTAAAACGTTATTAACGTGCCTAAACTCAGTAATTCACCATTTCTATGCATGACAACACACTTTGTCCGTGTTTGGCTCTCACGGTGCACAGTGAAGCGTTCCCGCATTGACGTCACTTCCGGCTTCCCCCAAAACTTCAAAATGAGTCGAAGGAATTCTCGAAATTATTGATATTTATCGGAACGGTATCGCACCTTCTTTTTTAAACTGACGGTTCGAGATGACTAGTAGCCCAATATTTCATTGCACAACAGTTGTTGCGATGCTGTCACAGGCTCTTTAAACCTTTATCCTGGTGCTTTGAGTTCCTTCTTTTGTAATTTGACTAGCTCATTAGTCATCAAGGGACGCGCGGAGCAGAGGTGAACCTTCCACCACCGCACATTGTGTGGTGCTCCAACAGTAACCAATTTTAGTTGAACAATGCCGACAAACAGCTTTGGTTCGGTCCACCTGTCTTTGTCTGTCATCCTTGTACGTAACTGTTGTTGAAGCAAACACAGTAGTGGTGGCTTAAAGCCCACCTCTGCTCCGCGCCGTTCGTTAGATGAGCCTGGTCAGATTAATAAGAGAAGGAGTTCAAAACACCGGCATAAAAGTTATAACAATAATCTGATTTTAATGGTAAAAAACACCAATACAAATTACAGAGTACTCCGGGCTCCCAGCTCTACTGCTGTGCGATACAGGTATCGGGACCAGCCAGTCAGAAACAAGGGGGGGGGGGCATTTTGCATGAATAAACAACAGTATATATGGACATTTTTGGGGCGGAGATGTGGGTCGGCTCTTCCATCCCATTTTACTCCTAAGTGAAGCGTGAGAGCCTCGGAACTAGTCAAGGTCAGAATCACTTTTTATCTTCCACCTAACTTCACTCCTTTACTTTCCCAGGGAAGATTTCACACAAACTATTCTTTCCCAAAACAATCAAACATTGTACACAGATATATTGGTGCTTGAGATTATACTGGCCCCAGGAAGAACCTTGAATAAGAACATGTGCATGTGCTGGTGGGGGGGAAAGTGTATGTGTGTGTGTGTGCTGATATCTGGGTCAGTGAGTGTATGTGTGTGTGCTGGAGACAGGAGGTGTAAGTGTGTGTGTGTCAGGGTATCTGGGTCATTGAGTGTAAGTGAAAAGGTTATATATATAGGATTACTTTAAAACAGTCCCAAATAATACATGTTCACTTCAATACAGTTCAAGATAATACCTGTTTACTTTAATACAGTTTAGAACAATATCTGTTTGCTTTAACCCCTCTTTTGATCTCACCTTCAGAGATCAACTTATACACAGCATTTGAAACATAACCACTGTCATTCTTTTCTACTGTCTGTCCCCCAACATTTATATAAATCCATCAGAAGCTGGGATTTAAACCTTTAGGAACAGTCCACCATAACAACTTCTTATGACAGTGGAGGGAGACCAAAATATGTTAAAAAATGGTCCTTGTCGGCTGAGTCATCGTGCTCGTCCTCCTCCGACGCGTAAGCCAACAAGGGCATTTGGTACGAAGGGGAAGGGGCAGCTTCTCCCTCAAAAAATGGGATATTAAAACAAAGTTCCTCAAAAAATGGGATATTAAAACAAAGTTCCTCAAAAAATGGGAAAAACAAAGTTCCTCAAAAAATGGGAAAAACAAAGTTCCTCAAAAATGGGATATTAAAACAAACTCCACACCGGCTATATCAACCTGTTTCAGCGGAAAGTGTAGTCCCCTGTGCCGTCCTGGCTTGCCGTGTCTTTGTCCCCCCGATCCTCTGACGGCGGCTTCTGGGCTGCCTGCTAGAGAGATGTCTTCTGGATCCTCCTCCTCCGGCCCGCTGATGGCGGCTTCCCGGGTCGACTGCTGGAGAGATGTCCTCCCGATCCTGCTCCTCCAGTCCGCTGATGTCTGCTTCCGAGTCGACCTCCTCGTCGAGGGCCACGTCCGTCCTGATGTCGTCCACGGTCCAAGCAGGTGGTTTCCCCGCCGCACACTGGCTCCAGCTGTCCCCCTTTCCTCCTAGACGGACGGCATGAGAGATCCGCTGGGTCACTCGGTCGGGGCCGGAGAGCCTGGGGTTGAGCCACTTTGTCCTGATGACCTTCAGCCAGACGAACTCTGCTGTGTCGGCCTCCTGGGTCCCTCTTTGGCGTCACCAACCTGTGTGGAGAAATCTGATACAAATCCCTCAAGCCTACGCTCAGGGCTCCTGGGCCCTCAGCTGTTTGGAGCCTGTTGGTGGGGTGTCTTAAAACAAACAGCCCTCTGTGAACAGGTTTTCTAAATTAATTGTAGACCTCCTGTCTGCCAGTGCAGCTTCAGAATCTTAATACTTGGACTGTGGCAACAAAACAAAACTCCAACATCTCTAGGTGAACCAAATAACATATTTCAATAGCTCTGAATTTCTGACAAGCATCTGTGTTATTCTTAAATCAAATCCTTGAGATACCATTTAAAATCTAAATATAATATGAACTGCTAATGTTTCTGGTAAAGAAACACACTAATGTTATGGATTCAAAAACAACCAAAATCATGATGCTGACAAAATGAATGATTTCCTGGTGATACTGCTTTTACCTGTCAGTGCTGAGATATTATCAAGATCACTCACAGTAGCCCCTTGGCCACTGATTCTGCATCTGTGTTACCTGTTATAACTCAATCAATATTAGAAAACATGTCAACATTCATCAAACAGTATCTTATCCCCAGATATGGAGCAGGTCCATTCTAAAACTGTCAATCAATGGTCAGATTGAACATCCGAGTTGGGGCAGCAGGTTCCTTTCAGTCCCTAAATGAAAAATGTACATTGTGAATTTTACACTCCCCCTTTTTACACATGAACCTCATGTGTAACCATGGATTATAAGAAAATACCAAACATTTTCCCAAATGTACATCCATCATTTCCACAGTAAAACACTTCAGTGAAATGAAGTGTTTCTCTCCATCCTTCAGTCCTAAAAGAAACAGAATCTTCATGTTTTAGTTTGAGTTTCACATTCTGCAAACTGCCACCTCCTGTGGGAGTAAAATATCATCAAGTGGACTAGAAACGGGTAATAATATGTTAGTCCAAAAACATGCTTGGTTAGTTATTGTTTAGAATCATGCAGTTACACTGATCACATGCCGGCATTCATTCACACTCACACCGTCTGTCAGGTTGTAAAGTCTTGGTCTGGTCAGAGTCACCCCAGAGTCAGTCATTGACAGTGCCTTCTCAAGTTACACTGTCGGTCAGGGTCAAAGGTCAGTTGGTCCTCAGTCTTTTTGGCCATGTGTGTGCTCTGCAGAGACTTCGATATTTCAGCATAGGCCAGTATCCTTTGTCTACAAAAATCTGTCATATATGGAGCGCCATCATTTATTAATTCACGATTACAACTATAATTTTCCAGATATCTCTAACTTTTCATCGGAACAGCTGTTCCCCACATTCCCTGAAAAGTGTTAGCCAAAAAAATGTCACTTCCTCATAGTACTACTACTGCAATTCATTTACACCTAATTAGTATTAAAATGTCTAATAGATCTATTTCAGAAACTTGTGCACTTAACTATTATCTTGTGTCAAAACATTACTTGGATCTGTGTAGCTCTGCATTTCATAGCTCATTATACCCATTTATCTTCAATTCTGGTCTACTTAAAAACAATGTTAAATTCTTTAGCAGTGAGTGGAACCTTGGGTGTCCGAACATGCAACAATTACTCCCTCCTTTATCAAGGATTTAAAAACAGAAGTAATTTCATCAATGGTTTGTAGTTGAATTTAGGAATGATCACTTATGGTAGGTATGTTTTTACTTTTTAACATCTCTAAATGTCAGTTAATTACTAATTAAATAGATGTCCATTAGGAGGTAGTGACGCTTGTCTTTTAAACTCATAATCTGGTGCCGTGCGCTCCCTGTGAAGCTGCAACTAAGATTTTAAAAACCACTGCAGGGTGGGTCAAGTGACCCATTCTCCCTATTGGTCATCAATAATATGCACCTTTACAATGGGTGATCCAAGGCCCCACATTTGTTTACTTCCAATTATATTGCTTTTTCAAAATTAAATTAGCTGTTTTTAATTTTAATTTAATTTTAAACTCTACATTTTGGACGACAAACAACAGTTATTTCCCCAGAAAAAGTTCTCCTGTAGTAATATATGCCACAATGGTGAAACCAATACCTCAAATTGAAATACTATATTTTGTTTAGAACTAACTTTCCCTTCAACATGGCCTATATAAATAAATATTTGTCTGATCTTATAGAGATGTTACTAAAACTCTCCCTTTGAACTGATCAATACTGTAACAAATTAAAACACTACCAAATTCACACAATAAAAACTCTTAAAGAATAATTTGTAAACATGATAAAATATTGAAGAATATGGTTCTACACTGTACTCTCCCCCTTTATCCCTCAGTGTGTTTTAGGATGGTTCTCATTTCACTTTCACAACTTTTTATCTTTACTTATTTATCAAGTCAATTCAATTTCTTTAAATTTGGTTCTTTAAAATACATTAGTAGATACCTTGTGGAGTATTCACAATAACTAATCCTCTCTAGGATATGAAATCCGTTCATCTTTAAGCAGTTACTATTTCCTTATTTATCTTTTGTTCATGATAACAATGGTATAACAACCACACGTTTTACCCCTAGCTAGTTTCTATGTCAAGATTATTATGTGTGACATAATAATCAGATGTCTTGTTTGCTAAACAAGAATAATAAACTTTATTCTTTTCAGTATTCCAGACCATCATTTAAACAAGCAGCCTCTTATCTAAACACTAAGCATTAAGGTTTCTACACCACCCCCTGGGAAACTCTTGCACAATTATGCTGTAAAATCATTGCATCATTCCTTCAGAGTCTGAACCATCTGAGACAAGCATGTCTCAAGATCTTGTCATAATGAGCACAGTCAGTGATGCAGCTTGTAGTCAGTGGCAGGGTCCCCAAAAAAGCTAGGACCGGCCCTGGTCAGTGGCCTTCAAGGAAACTCCCTGGCATTGGGATGAGGGAAGGAATCACTTGGCAGACACACGTTGTCCTCTGTACAGCAGAAATCCCCCCAAAAACCGCAGTACCTCTTCACACCACTGTTGCCTTGACAACGAGGCACAAGCATAATGTCAATATCTCCTCAGAGATGCGTTCTTTGCACACTTCTTCTGTTTGCAGTGAGCAACTCTTCACCAACACACTGATTCAGAGAACCCAAAAGGTGGTGCACAGCTATCCAATGCTGCTGTAATCACAGCCATTCAGCTACTGAGAAAAACTCAAAAAAAAAAAATCTCTCTCCCAACGGGTTACAAAATAAAATGGCTGAGGTCAGGAATGCTGAAACAGGTGAATGTTAAAACAAACTAATGATAGTAGTCTGCCTATTCTTTATTACTTCAGTTCTAAGTCAATAGGCAAAACAAGGAAACTTTCCCTAACCACAGATTAATCTTTTATCTACTTGGTTATTCTATTCATTTTCAAATTGTTTATCTAAGTTGTGTTACAAGCATGGTGAGGTTGTAACAGAATACACAAATAACTGTATTCAATCCGCGCCGTATTTGAAAACTGTAATGAATTAAAATCAATGTTTAACGACGTAATATAAGTTAAATATATTGTTAAGCTAATTACTGTTTTATTGTGAAGGCATCTCTGGTGAACAGCGGCCTGTGGCTTTTATTTTGAAAGGCCGTTCCGGAAATATACTCCGTAATGTGAACAGTGAGCTTGACTTCTAGAAACACGGAAAGTTACGATAACAATCGTTCTAATGCATTAAATAAAGTCATGAAAGAGACAAGGAGGGGAAAAGGCGTGTGGAAGTAAGCAATGAACTGAAAATGCCACAATCCTCCGTTTTAACCATGGTTTTTAACGTGATGGCGGACATTGAAAACCGAAGCGGGCATAAGTACCCCTGTCATACATAACCACTTTTTACTTTCCCTTAACGTTACTGTATGTAATATAATTTTTTCTTGAAATATAATTAAGTACAATCCTTAGTTCATGACAAATACCATGAAATTCACAATGTAATGCAATGGTACCAATCAGTTCTCAAAACCTCTCATAAAACCACAAAGGTGACGTAACTGTGTCCCACAAAAACGGCTAAAAACACAAATTATAGTTTCTTATTTATTTTCAATATCTACTTCCTCAAATCACACATTGATGAATTAATTTTCAATGTATTCACTCCAACTTCAGATCACTCGATCTTTCACTTCTTCCATGATTGACTTCGTATCTTTTATCTGACTGGGTTGGTCTGTGTTCACTTGTATTTATCAATACACTGGAGAAATCTTGTCGTTACTCTTAATGTCCTTATTGTTATTTATTTGAATGTCCTGTTAATTCAGACGTGCACACAGCATATGGTTGTACACCCTGTTCGCCTCCAGAGGGCAGCAGCTGACCACGAATGAACTTCCTCTGTCTGATGAAGCTCCCAGCTTCTGCAAACCTTCTCCTGTCACTATGTTTCTGCTCTCTCTTCTCAATTATTACACAGATTCGACGTAAAAAATGACACAGTTTATTACAGAATTTCCCCAGCGAGTCAGCCGTGCAGGACTAGACTACCTCACGGAGACCTCACTGGTTCACTTTGCTAGGTCAAGAATGCTCTACTTGACTCTACAAACACTTTCTCAAATATAACTTGATGCCCGGTCCGGAATGCCCTACCGGACTCTGAGCACCGACTTTGCTTTTAATGAGCTAAGGACTGGAATGCAAAACCAGACTCTTACACACCCTTAGTGCCATATAGGTCCGGAATTTCCTACCGGACTCTTATACACACTTAGTGTCTTATAGGTCAGGAATGTACACCTGACTCTTATACAAACACTTTCTTAAGTATTGTATTTTTTACCGTGACTAAGAACACTGAGAACGCCACTGACAACTCTAAAATTTTGTAGCAAAGCCAAATCACAGATTTTGGTAATCAACAGGTATCTGTTTTACCTTTGTATTATGTAGGACGTCCTGATTTAGTTGTCAACGGTGTCCCGGGTGTCCTCCCCTGGACAGAAATTCGTCCGCTGGCTGTCGGTGGTCCTTCTAGAGACCAGCACTCATCACGTCGGGAGGTCACCAGATTGTTGAAGCAAACACAATAGTGGTGGCTTAAAGCCCACCTCTGCTCCGCGCCGTTCGTTAGATGAGCAGAGTACTCTGGACTCCCAGCTCTACTGCTGTGCGATACAGGTATCGGGACCAGCCAGTCAGAAACAAGGGGGGTGGGCTTTTTGCATGAATAAACAACAGTATATATGGACATTTTTGGGGCGGAGATGTGGGTCGGCTCTTCCATCCCATTTTACTCCTAAGTGAAGCGTGAGAGCCTCGGAACTAGTCAAGGTCAGAATCACTTTTTATCTTCCACCTAACTTCACTCCTTTACTTTCCCAGGGAAGATTTCACACAAACTATTCTTTCCCAAAACAATCAAACATTGTACACAGATATATTGGTGCTTGAGATTATACTGGCCCCAGGAAGAACCTTGAATAAGAACATGTGCATGTGCTGGTGGGGGGGAAAGTGTATGTGTGTGTGTGTGTGCTGATATCTGGGTCAGTGAGTGTATGTGTGTGTGCTGGAGACAGGAGGTGTAAGTGTGTGTGTGTCAGGGTATCTGGGTCATTGAGTGTAAGTGAAAAGGGTTATATATATAGGATTACTTTAAAACAGTCCCAAATAATACATGTTCACTTCAATACAGTTCAAGATAATACCTGTTTACTTTAATACAGTTTAGAACAATATCTGTTACACCCCTAGTATCCATCAATTCATGTTGTGCTCAAAGTGCACCAGATTGATGCATTTCACTTCAACATTTAAAAATAAATCTTCCCGGGGAGCATGCCCCCGGACCCCCCTAGAGGAGGTGAGGACCCCCCTAGAGGAGGTGAGGTCCACCCCCAAATAAGGCAGGTTAAAATAATTAAATGTAATACATGTTATTTTAGTAAACACTGAAAACGGGTCCCACAGACCCAAACAGCACACAAAGGTTAAAGGTAAGCACATCATAATGTTAAAATGTGCTAAATATTTACACTGCAAAAAAAGAAAAAAAAGAGCAGTAAAAGTAGCCCCCAACTTGTTTTATTTTTTTAAAGTAGCCCTCACCCTAAAAAAGGTTGGTGACCCCTGATCTACACTAACTCATGATGTGCAGCCAGACCAATACAACCCACAGAAACTGATTCAACTCAAGATCTCAAAGTTCACAAAGATGACAAATATTTCAGGATTAATTTTGAAGAAATGTGAAGAAAAACATCCAGAATATTTATATTAGGAATAGTGGAGTCATCAAATCACAGCATCTTCAGTTTGAACTATTCAGTCAGTAAAAGCATCACGTAGCTTCAGAAAACTGAAAAATATTAGTGTTTGGGAGTTTTAATATAAATATGCATTTGTTGTATTTTTTACATCATTTATTTAAAGCGTGCTTCAGAATATAAGATGAGTTTCAGGTGTTTAAGATGAGTGCATTATGCAGTGTAGGATTGTCAGCATTAAGATGCTCAGTGAGGATCAGAGTAATATCAGCCTGATGTCTGCAGCTCAGAGTCAACACAACTCTCTTCATCTCAGCACATAAGTTAAAGATGGAGAACTGACCTGAGAGTCTCCAGTCTGCAGTCTGGACTCTCCAGAAGATCACTCAGCCACTTCACTTCTGAATCCTGCAGCTTGTTGCCACTCAGGTTCAGATCTCTCAGATGGGAGGGGTTGGACTTCAGAGCTGAGGCCAGATAATAACAGCTCGTCTCTGACCAGCTCCAGTCCTTAAGTCTGAATAAAGAAAACATGATGTAACTTTAGAAAACAATGTTCCTGTTTGAAATAACTCCAGGTTTAATAATCTGTTCAGAGCTGAAGAAGGTTAGAAAGTGGAAACTCCAAACAGGTAAAAACTGTAAGAGACAAAAAGTGAAAAGATCTCTCATTAATAGTGCTGCGTACCGGTACGCCGAACCGGTATTGGACTTGTAAAAAGTTTCGGTTCAAGTCCGGTTAAAACCGGTACTTGGACTCGCAAAAAAACTAGCACTTACGTATATTCTCCTTTTTGTTCTAAACCATCTAAAACCTTCCATAGATTGAGAAATTTGCGCTGAGAAAAGACGAAAAACATCGTGTTGGCTTCTGATATGACGGCCATTACTGAACTCACGAAGTCTCGCAAAATATCGCAACTGCTCGCGAGATCTGTGTGACGTCAAGGGAAGCTAGTGATGCGATTGGCTTAGACATAGTGGACAGCGTGGTCGAGTAGTAGTCACTACAGTGTATACTGTATAGTAGGTGTGTAACAGTGTAATGCGTATAGTCTACTCTACACTCTACCTTTCAGCAACGTTTTAGGGATTTAGGCTCAGTCAGCTCAGGGACTGTTTGGTTACTTTAGTTTGGTAAATGAAATACATGGTTGAACTTTGTAGTAGTTCACTGTAGTTGCTGTCATAAGTCATTTGTAGACTAAGTGTCAAAAAGCTTTTTTTTACATTTGTACTTTGTAGAGAAATGTAGACACAAGTTGGAAGGGAGCACAATAAACCTGACGAGTTTGAATTTGAGTTGATTATGAGTTTATTTTCAATTGATAATTAGCTCACAATAAGTTCACTTTAGTTACTCACACAACTTGACACAAGCCATGGGTTCAGGTCCGGACTTATAAGTCCGGACCTGAACCTGAACCTCTGGACTTGAGTCCAGACCTGAACCTGAATGTGAGTCCAGGTACGCAGCACTACTCATTAATATTAAAGACAACATGCTTCTACTTCAATAATAAAGAGGTGACTTCACATCTGAAACTCTGCTCCATCTACACCAGGGGTAGCCAACACGGTGCCGGCACTTAGTCGCCCGCAGGGGCAACGTGAGTCGCCCGCGGGGCATGTTCTAAGAATAGCTCGCCAAGCAAATCCAAAATGTATAAAATACACAAAACAAAAAAGGAAATGTAATTCAAAGAATCTACCCTATGCATAAACAAAACCTAAATCATAGTGAACTCTATCTACTTACTACAACTCTATATCTATCTAACACCCCTCCTCCCCCCACCCCCACAATGAATATCGACCAATCACGTTCTTGCTTGATTTGCGGGACCAGCGTTGCAGTCGGGAAGAAAAGCAATGTGGCAGCTCCCCGCTGATTTTCCTTCTGGCAGAATCTACACATCAGCCCCAGTGAACAGCCTATCATGCAGCCTATACAACACATGAGGGGCAGAGTTTTACTCTGTGTGTTGCAACTGGCATATATATTTATTCCACTTGACGCACACACACACACGCATGGCGTAATCTCCACTGGGGACAGGGGGGACATGTCCCCCACTCTTTTGGAAATCCCGTTTGTGTCCCCCCACTTTACAAATATGTTTATTATTATTTTTTAACGCAATCCGTCATCGCCACGGAGGAGCGTCTGTGAGCGAGTGAGACAGAGAGACAGAGAGGGAGGGAGGGAGAGAGAGCTAGGGAGAGCACACCTTTATCTATTTAATATAGATAGATAGAGTAAGAAATCATTCCAATGTGTACTATAGGTCAGTAAAAAAAAACAGTTTAAAAGGGGAGTGATTAGTAAAATATGCATAAATGAAAAGACAGAATGCTAACTAGGTAACATAAGATAAGAATAAACAAGTTTAAATGATTTGTTATTGGTTGTGATCATATTCTAAAGATGTTTGGATTATTGAAAAGTATACAGCTCCCTTTCATTTCAAGTCTGAATAAAGAAAACATGATGTAACTTTAGAAAACAAAGTTCCTATTTGAAATAACTCCAGGTTTAATAATCTGTTCAGAGCTGAAGAAGGTTAGAAAGTGGAAACTCCAACAGGTAAAAACTGTAAGAGAGAAACAGTGAAAAGATCTCTCATTAATATTAAAGACAACGTGCTTCTCCTTCAATAATAAAGAGATGACTTCACATCTGAAACTCTGCTCCATCTACACAAACTCATGATGTGCAGCCAGACCAATAAAACCCACAGAAACTGATTCAACTCAAGATCACAACGTTTACAAAGATGACAAATATTTCAGGAGGAATTTTGAAGAAATGTGAAGAAAACTATCCAGAATATTTATTTTTGGAATAGTGGAGTCATCAAATCACAGCATCTTCAGTTTGCAGGGTTCCTGCAGGTTTCAACAACTCAAATGTAAGTATTTTTAAGACATTTTTAAGACCACTTTGTATAGAATTTAAGATCTATTTCACGGCAAGAAAGTATGAAGGAAAATTGCTATGAAAGAAGAAATACATCCCATAATTACTTTCAAAGTAAATGTATTCACGTTCAACATAAGAACGATGACTGAACATAACAGCATAACAGTACACAGAACTGTGTTAGCGTGTTAGACGAAAACCAGAAAAAAAGAAATGCCTAACCGTGAAAGTGTGTTTGTGTATGTCTCTGTGTATGTACAGTTGAGGCCAAAATTATTAGCCTCCCAGGAGTTATGGAACATTTTCCTAAAATTCTTCCCAATGTTTGCAGCATTAATAAAACTTGATATAATCAAACATTCACCAGTGCTATTTAGTAGCTTTTGGTATATTTTGGAAAATAAAATCTTCCGTTTTTAGGGTTGCTTCATATCAAATATAGTGAAAAATGGGTTGGTCAAAAATATTATCCCCCATGTGATTTTTTGCTTTCAAACCACACCTAATCAATCAATCAGCTTTCAAACCACACCTGAGCATTCAATCAGCATAAAAGGACTCCAAGAAACAGGCACTTGAATTCCTTATTGAGAGGGACTATACTACTACTCCTACTCATCATGCCAAAGTCAAAGGAAATCAGTCTTGAGCTCAGAAAGAAGATAGTGGAGGCTCATGATAAGGGAGAAGGCTATACTGCTATTTCCAGGCGCTTCACAGTGTCTAGAACTGCTGTACGTTGCATCATTGCGAAGTGCAAGGAGACAAATTCTGTAAGAAACAAACCTGGGCGTGGTCGAAAGCGCAAGATTTCAAGAACTCTGGAGAGGAAAATAGTCAGAGATGTCAGCAAGAATCCCTGGACATCTGCCAAGATGATTGTTGCTGACCTGGCCTCTTCTGGTGTTGATGCTTCAAGGAACACAGTGGTGGTGGGCTTCAGGGCCATCGTCCCAGAAGAACCCCTTTACTCAAAGAGCGGCACATCAGAGCCAGACTGAGGTTTGCCCGTGAACATTTGAAAGGTAAAGATGAGTTTTGGAAGTCTGTGCTTTGGTCTGATGAGACTAAACTGGAACTGTTTGGGCACATGGATGTTGCTCATGTTTGGCGAAGAAAGGGAGAGGCCTTCAACCCTAAGAACACATCATGCTGTGGGGCTGTTTTGCAGCCTCAGGCACAGGGAGCCTTGTTCGGGTGCAAGGCATCATTAAAAATAAAAATTATGTTGACATTTTCAGGGATAACATGAAAACATCTGCTCTTAGTCTTCGCTTAGGTCGTCGCTGGGTCTTCCAACAAGACAATAACCCAAAGCACACATCAAAATTGGTCCAACAGTTCCTAAAGGACACCAAAACCAAGGTGCTGGAGTGGCCGGATCTTAATCCTATTGAGAATCTGTGGCGGGTGCTCAAAGTGAATGTCCATGCTCGGAAACCACGCAATTTGGACCAGCTGGAACTGTTTGCAATGGAAGAATGGGCCAAAATCCCTCAAGAGACCTGTGCCAACCTAGTAAAGAACTACTCTAAGAGGTTGTTGTCAGGTGTGACTCAGAAAGGGTACACTATTGACTATTAATGGCCTGGGAGCTAATATTTTTTGACCAACCCATTTTTCACTATATTTGATATAAAGCGAGCCTAAAAACTTATTTTATTTTCCAAAATATGCCAAAAGCTACTAAATAGCACTCGTGAATGTTTGATTGTATCAAGTTTTATCAATGCTGGAAACATTGGGAAGAATTTTAGGAAAATGTTCCATAACTCCTGGGGGGCTAATAATTTAGGCCTCAACTGTAAGTCCGACGGGTCAATCCGGTTCTATATGGACCACCGCAGGGCACTGCTCGCTTTTACACAACGCAGGATTTAACCAAGGGCTATTGGCAGATTCCCCTTTCTCCAGAGTCTAAGGAAAAAACGGCCTTCTCTACTCCGTATGGTTTGTACCAATTTATCACACTTCCTTTCGGGTTGTTCGGAGCTCCAGCCACCTTCCAGCGGCTCATGGACCGGGTGCTGCGTCCGCACTCTGCATATGCTGTTGCTTACTTGGATGATGTCATCATTCACAGTGAGACATGGGAGCAGCATATGCAGCAGGTGGGGGCAGTGCTCGAGTCCCTGAGGCAGGCGGGGCTCACGGCCAACCCGAAGAAGTGTGCGGTTGGACGGAGGGAGGTACGGTATCTGGGGTACCACTTGGGCGGCGGGCAGGTGCGGACACAGATAGAGAAAATAACCGCCATTTCAGCCTGTCTGGCGCCCAAGACGAAAAAAGAGGTCAGGAGGTTCATGGGGCTGGCCGGCTACTACAGGCGGTTCATCCCGTCCTTTTCGGAGCTGACCGACCTGACCCGAAAGGGTGCTTCAGATCCGGTCCAGTGGACGGAGCGGTGTCAGCTGGCGTTTGAGAGGGTTAAAAAGCCCTCTGTGGTAAGCCGCTTCTGTATTCTCCTGACTTCTCTCTCCCTTTTGTGTTGCAGACCGGGGACAATGGGGTGGGGGCCGTTTTGTCCGAGCAAGTAGAGGGGGTCGACCGCCCCGTACTGTACTCGCCCAGAGGGAGGTGAACTACAGTACGATGGAAAAGGAGTGCCTCGCCATACGGTGGGCGGTCGGCGCCCTGCGGTACTACCTCCTGGGGCGCCCTTTCACCCTCTGGTCGGACCATGCCCTGCTCCAGTGGCTCCACCGCATGAAGGATGCCTACGCTCGGATCACTCGGTGGTATCTGGCATTACAGCCTTTCAACTTCAAGGTGATCCACAGGCCGCGTAACCGGATGGTCGTGGCTGATTTCCTCTCTCACTCGGCGGAGGGGGGGGGGAAGTCAATCAATCAATCAATGTTTATTTATATAGCCCAATATCACAAATGTTACTTTTGTCTCAGTGGACTTCACAGTTTGTACAAAATATCAGTATGACAATACGACACCCTCTGTCCTTAGACCCTCACATCGTACAAGGAAAAACTTCCGAAGAAAACCCACAGTTTTAAAGGGAACATGGGAGAAACCTCAGGGAGAGCAACAGAGGAGGGATCCCTCTCCCAGGACGGACAGACGTGCAATAGATGCCGTGTGTAAATTGAAAAGATAATACATTTGCAACATAGTCAGCTTGCGGCCGGCGGGATCCCGACCTGAGTCTACAATGACAGAGAAGAGCCTGTCAAGTTTGGCTGTACTCAGCATTGAATCAAAACGCACTAAAGCTTTAGATCTTAATAAGTTTGTGAGGCGTTTTGCTGAACAACAAGGTAATCGCCACATTCTGCCATAGCCGCGGGAAGTGGGGAGGGGGGCCGCTTACATTTTTTTTAAAGAAGGCGGTGCCGGGCCGGGCTCGGCTGTCAGCGATACGGGTTGCATAAATTGTTTGTTAAAGGCGAGACACGGCAGGCAAAAACATCGTTTTTCATGCACTGGTCAATTTTGAGATGTTGTGCTATTTTGATCCCATAACATGTTTTCTTTCAGGCTTTTGGAAGGAAAACGTACAAAATACACATCTAAGTGTTTATTTTACTATAGTTTGTCTATTTGCGTCTGTATATTTTTCCTAATTTCACCAAAAGTTAGCATTCTAACGTAACAAAGTAGGCCTACCGCAACCGCTGTGTGCACAATGTCATCAGAGATATCGTTGGAAAAGTCCGTCTCTCCTGCACAATCTCATCGGATCGAAATATGGTCATTTCCTTTGTATCAGCAACTAATCGTGAAAGTACAAAAGGGTCTTAAAACAAGAAACGAAATCTCATTGGCTGGTGTCAACTTCTGACAACGTGATTCGTTCAGATGCGTCACGTGGTGGTGAAACACTTCCTGGATAGCTTTCCGCTAGAAATTTAAATCTCAAAATGGCAAAAGAACGGCGAAAATAACGTTCACAGAGAAGACAATAACAATTGTCACTTGCACGAAGCAAGGTTATACAAAAAACAAATGACCCCGAACATGAAATACCTTCACGGAGTCACTCTAGACTCTGCAGTGACTCTGCAGTGTGTGTGTGTCGCGTCAATTACGTCACTATCCCACGACCTACGACCTAGATGACTAAAAATAAATTCAAGCCACCGGACTGATACAAATATATACTATGACTATTATATGCTACTGTATACAGCTAATTTTATTTTAAGTAAAATCATAACTATTTTATGTAGTTTAAAGGGAAATGGAAACACTTTTCAAACTGCTTTCCATGCGACAATATTCCCATTAGGAAATGTATTTATCTAGTCTATTTCCAATGTAAACGATCGAGATACGCAAATTTATTTTTTGAAATACGTGCCTAATGACCATGGGCGCTTCCATAGCTCCGGGACTTTCCCAGTGACGTCACTGTGTGGGTACGGCTTCCTGGGTCAAAGCTCAATAACAAACAACATGGCGTGCAATGCACCAGTAGTTTACAACAAAAGAAAACGGTCGTCGTCAGGAGCGTATTGTATTGCCCCAGGCTGCACAAATGGATTTTATACGAAGAAGGAAGAAGTACATTTCCATAGGCTGCCACTAAAGGATGAGAAGCTGCTCAAAGCATGGGTTATTTCCATGAAACGGTCCGATCCGCCGCTGAATCAGTACGCACGTGTGTGCAGCGAACACTTTAAAAATGACGATTATGTCCACAAAATGAGGTTTGATGAGTCTGGATGCCTGGTTCAATACAAAACATCGGATTTGAAGCCAGGATCTGTTCCCACAATATTCGATTTCTCAACGTATGCAGTCGGGAACACCGACCGTCCCAGCACGTCGGCCGCGCAAGACAATGACAGTGTCAACAAACGTGAAGTTCAAGCCACCAAACGAGTTGCTTCAGCTGCCGAGAGAGAGGTAAATATTGCAGCACTACCAGATTACTAGCTCACACATGTATTTACTGACACAGTGTGACCTTATTAATTAACGCAATCGCGTCCAAACTAAATGGTAGCTATTATTATGACGTACAATGGAGAATTGGGGTGTTCTCTAGCTCAACTAATTAAACTGGCATACACACGCTCATCTGTCGAAAACAGCCCTAAAAAGGCTAGTATTGCTGGACTAGGTGTTCAATGGATGGTATTGCCAAGATGTATGAGGTGTTGGAAAATAATACAAAATATATGTCAACTGACCACTGGTACATGTGGATAAAACCAAGGTAATGCTCTTTTCAAAAGCAAAAATATGGTATCCGGTATGGATACCCGGAGCGAGGACCCACACAGTGACGTCACCATTTGGGACTCCCCTAATGGCAGCGGCCTGGTCCCGGAATTCCCCACCCGGCCGGCGGATAATTAATTTTCTTTTGGCGAGTAATATCATATACAATAAATATTACGATCAATATCCATTGTAAAATGAATAAACTACCGGAATATTAAAGCTGTAATGGTGTTTCCTTTCCCCTTTAATCATTTGTATTTAGGTGGTCACTCAGTTTAGGTGGTCACTCAGTTGTTCAAATGTACACCACTCGCCAAGAGAAGCACCCCTACTTCCCGCGGCTATGCATTCAGCTGAAATAGGCATGCCAACTTGATGCTCTGCTCACGGATGACTCGATGAGCATAAAAAACTGTTGATTTAACTAGGCCAGTGACCTTATGTTTTAGCTGAATACACGTTTTCTAACCCTAACTGATGCAGTTAGTCACTTCTTTAAGGTTTGTTCTGTTCTGTTCATGTTGATGAAAGGGAAATGACAGTTTCCCTTTCATCAACATTGAATCATCCATCCATCTCATCCCAGAATTTTAAGGAAATCAGTGGGGATATTGAAAAGGAAACATTTCAGTCAAGGGGCATCATATGACCAATATAGACAGAAGAGCAACATTTATTTGAACATTTAAGTCAATGATACCATTTCTAGGTGAACTTAACATCTGTATGGAGTCAGATCAGTCTCAATATTAATAAATGCTCACAGAAGGATTCACAAATGTATTTTGCGATTTATATATAAATGACTCTCAACAACAATATCTCTCAATGCACTCACAAATATGTATTGTTGTATATAAATGTACAAAAAATGGGCATTTAAACTGCTTTTTATTAATTCAAAGACGGCTCTGAATTAATAATCAAATATGTTTCCTTTCTTTACTACTGGATGAAATTACAAAATGTACCCATCATTTTCCTCATGCTAGTATAGCCACATAAAAGTATCAAACCATCTGATAAAATGCACCAGAATACAGGAAATCTATTTTATTTCGTGGGGGAGGAACCCCACACCCCCCTTTAAAAATGTCCCCCCCACATTCAGGATGCTTCCTACGCCCATGCCCGCAGGCCATATACGGCCCGTTGGGCTTTTGAATTCCGGCCCGCCAAATATTGGTACAAAATTGTCCAAATTATAGTAAAGACCGCATTAATTTTGCCTTTTTCCTGCAATACCCGGCATTTCAGTTGATCCCACTAGATGGCGCACTCTAGACACAATTTACCTTTGCTGGAATCGGCAACCCGGCAAGATCTAAGAACCAAATACGTCACGCTTACATTAGAGGGGGTCGAGATTAACCTGAGCAATAACAGTTCATGGCGAAATACAAGTTGTAACAAGCAGTAGCGCTGAGCAAAGTGACTAGAACGCAACCACACACACTTATGAAAAACACTTATATAAAGTCAGGCAACACTAACCAGGCTTAGTGTGATTCTGTTTATTTGACCTTACTTTAATGACCATCCGTTCGCTGTTATTGACCATTGTGAAGAGGCAGACGTTTTCCTGATTTGTATTATTGCAGCTATCGGATGGAATCAATACATGGGCTACATGTGGCCATCAAAAGTAAAATCATAACGAAAACTACGCCGGTAAAATATGGGTGTAGAAAACGGCTTATGCCACAAAATGATAGCAACAAGTAGTCAAGATAGTCTGATTAGCTTCGGTTGCTATGCTAACATCACCTGTAGAATCCGAGAGAAACTTTCATAACCGCGTTGTGATGCCAAAGAGCGTCAATTCAGACTGAAACACATTCACTTATGGGGATGGGGGATATGTATCAGCTGCTTGTGTGACAGTCGGACAGTGAATACTTTACAGCAGCCGCTGCCACGAGTTAACAGACTAAACTCCGGTGCACGAGCAGCACTGCAGCGGGCGATAATGTAGCTGAATCACATTAATAAACAATGAACCACGGCACTCTGGAGAAAGGTAGCCTATATGGTTAGAGAAGTAGTTCTTTAATTTAATCTGGTTTCGTATGATTAAAAACTACCCGACGCAGTCCTCTATTGATGTTGTTGTGAGCGGTGTTTTACAGAGAAAATCAGCGACGTAAAACGCTGTGTGGGTCATAAGAAGGCACGTAAACGGTTACGTCATGACGCAAACGAATAATTCACCTTTGAACCTAATTCCCCTTTGCACCTGCATCTGTAACAATGAGTGGAACAAAGAAAAGAAAAGTCGACAATGAGTGTCGAGTGTTTAATGAGGAGTGGACAGCTACATATTTTTTCACCGATCTGCTACTGGCCCGGCCCGTCTGTCAAATTTTAAAACTCATAGTGGCCCCCGAGCCAAAAGGTTTGCCCACCCCTGTCCTAAAGCATGATATATATCAGGATACAGCCGTTGTGTATTTTATTATGTGAAGCACTAAATGTTTTTAGAAAAATATCGTCTCTTTGTTTGTAGATATCTAAACTAAAGCATACAAATAAAGAGAGTAGGCCTGTTATACTGAGTGATATATATTGTACACACTGCTCTGCTTTCTGCACGGACCTCACAGCTGTTCTCTCTGGAAACATCGCGTCGCGATGAAAGCAGTTAATAAAATAATATCCAGGGGATGCATGCAGAGCTGTCATTGGCTGAGATAAATCCGGCCGTGCGTCACGACTCTTGTAAACATCACCGTTGCCGGAAATACATTCAAGGAGGATCCGGAAATTAGTGAAATGAGAAAGGGCCCTAGGCTGAAGTCGAATAGTCCATTTAGCTTAGGAACCTTCCTAACCGAGTGAAATGACCCGGAAGTCCCGGAGTGGCAGCCATGATAAGTGCCGCTCGAATTCTCTACATGATAGGAAAGGAGGGCTGCGGTCGGATAATCCAAAAATCAGCTCCTAAATTCTAACCCTATCGTCTATTCCTTGACCTCTGAGTGAAAGGTCACGGGGTTAAGGGATAGTGGATAGGAGAATTCAAAAGGACTTAGGAGAAGAGACTGCGGTACTTTAGAGAATCCGACTGCACTTTCACTATCCGACGTGTTTATGATGCGCCAGCGGACGTCCTGAATGTGCGTCTGCTGCTGTGGGGAAACTATGGAAACTACAGTTTTCTATAGCGGACTACAACATGGATGTTCAATAAGAACGAGGGACTACTGTAAACTCATCTAGAGACTCTGCACCGTGCTCTGATGCTGTTGCTTTGCTTTATGAACGGGGACAACAGAGAAACATATTCTTCATGACCAAAGTTGGAATTGAAATAAAAAAGGAAAGTGAAACTTCTGCTCGTCACCCTCTCCCTCCGGTCCACATTAATACAAATGATCTCAATACGTATGATTGTATGAACTATGAAAATATCTTAAAATCAATACAAATGTATTTATTATAAACGTTAGTCCTTAACATCTATCACTGTGTATATCACCATTCAAACATCTTTAAAAAGTTGAACAAACTCCACACAGCTCAGTAAAGACTGTGAAATGTTTACTTTATTTGATCATTTCAGTAAAAGCTAACGTTCATATTTCTCTTTTTGATTATAATACTGATGAACGTTCAGAACAAAGCACTTTGGCAACTTACCACCTACGTTTTAAAATGCTTAATAAGCACCGTAACTTTCATGATATAATTTCTCGGTCATAATCGGTTGTTTCCGTGAACGGCCGACTGTTGAGTGACAGCAAATGCTGCGGCTGCAATGCATTGTGGGGCAGCATTTTCTCCTCTCCTTTCGTCGAGGGAGGTCCAGTGGTTCCTAAGCTAAAGGAGGTTATAAAGGAAGTTAGAAACCTCCTTTCCTATCATCTAGAGCAGTGCTTCTCAAAGTGTGGTCCGCGGACCACTGGTGGTCCGTGTGCACCCCCTAGTGGTCCGTGAGTATATTGGTAACATTTGACATTTGAAATAAATAAATACATTTCAGTTTTCCGCACTCTCGCGGGAATATCTCCGCAATGGAGCGAGGTTAAGTTTCACTTTCGATTGCATGATATAGCCCAGCGCAACACCTTCATCACACATGTTGTCATTTGTTTGTACCATTTTCAGGCGATTTGTAATCTGTTATAGAAAAACAATGTGTCTTTTGATATTTGTGGAGTTAGGTGGTCCGCGAGTGTTTTTTTATTGGTTAAGTGGTCCTTGGTATGAAAAAGTTTGAGAAACACTGATCTAGAGCAGTGATTCTCAAATGGGGGTACGCAGACCCCTAGGGGTACGTTGGGGTACTGCAGGGGGTACGTGAGGTAAACAAAATAAAAAGGTTAATTAAAAAAATACCATGCATGATTACAAAAATAATCTTAGTACAATCATTTTGTTCATTGGTTTGTTAAACATATATTAATTCAATTGAAAAACTCCTTGGAAAAAGTCTTTTTTTTCATGCATAAAGATGAAAATATCCTTAGTTTGTTGTAATTCATGCATTAAGGAGTTAATAAATCAAACACTGATGGAACATCACTATATTGTAATTATTTATATTGGCTTTTTCTGTCAAAAATGTCCGGGGTCGGTCAGGGGGTACTTGGCTGAGAAAATGTTTCAAAGGGGGTACACTACTGAAAGAAGTTTGAGAAGCACTGATCTAGAGAATTCGAATGGCACTTATCATGGCTGCCACTGAGGGACTTCCCGGTCATTTCACTCCGTTAGGAAGGTTCCTAAGCTAAATGGACTATTCGACTTCAGCCGAGGTTTCAAGCTTCCTTTATAACCTCCTTTAGCTTAGGAACCACTGGACCTCCCTTGCCGAAAGGAGAGGAGAAAATGCTGCCCCACAATGCCTTGCAGCCGCAGCATTTGTCGTTACACAACAGTCGGCCGTTCACGGAAACAACCGATTATGACGGAGAAATAATATCATGAAAGTTACGGTGCTTATTAAGCATTTTAAAACGTATGTGGTAAGTTGCCAAAGTGCTTTGTTTTGAACGTTCATCAGTATTATAATCAAAGAGAGAAATATGAACGTTAGTTTTTACTGAAATTGTCAAATAAAGTCAACATCTCACAGTCTTTACTGAGCTGTGTGGGGTTTGTTCAACTTTTAAAAGATGTTTGAATGGTGATATACACAGTGATAGATGTTAAGGACTAAAGTTTATAATAAATACATTTGTATTGATTTTAAGATATTTTCATAGTTCATACGTATTGGGATCATTTGTATTAATGTGGACCGGAGGGAGAGGGTGACGAGCAGAAGTTTCACTTTCCTTTTTTATTTCAATTCCAACTTTGGTCCTGAAGAATCTGTTTCTCTGTTGTCCACGTTCATAAAGCAAAGCAACAGCATCAGAGCACGGTGCAGAGTCTCTAGATGAGTTTACAGTAGTCCCTCCTTCTTATTAAACATCCATGTTGTAGTCCGCTGTATAGAAAACTGTAGTTTCCATAGTTTCCCCACAGCAGCAGACACACATTCAGGACGTCCGCTGGCGCATCATAAACACGTCGGATAGTGAAAGTACAGTCGGATTCTCTAAAGCACCGCAGTCTCTTCTCCTAAGTCCTTTTGAATTCTCCTATCCACTATCCCTTAACCCCGTGACGTTTCACTCAGAGGTCAAGGAATAGGAGATAGGGTTAGAATTTAGGAGCTGATTTTTGGATTAACCAACCGCAGCCCTAGTCAAATTCCTCGTATGTGTGAACCTACCTGGCAATAAACCACACACACACACACACACACACACACACACACACACACACACACACACACACACACACACACACACACACACACACACACACACACACACACACACACACACACACACACACACACGTGTTCAATGCCTTGAACACGCAGCAGACCCTGGTGTTAACACTCACCCTGTTTTCTTCATCCTGCTCTGTCGAAGTGTATAATGGAGTCTGGCAGTCTGACTTCACATTTTCACTTTCAACGCCCTTACCTGTCTGCAGCTCCTCCCTCTCTTCAACCAGCCCGATCAGCTGAACAGGAACACATAGGGATTATTTTCAGTAAAATAGAAATAGACATGCAGCTAAAAACAAACAGAACAGAGTTATTAAATAAAAAACCAGTACAAGTAAACATCCTGTATTTAAAACCTCACTAAAGTTAAAGTGTGCAGGTGTATTGCTGCATTTATTGAGTTTACTGCTCTAAATGTTTTAACTCCTTAATATACTGTTGGTTAGATTAATCTGCAGCAAGGTTGTATAGAGTAATTAGCCTTTAGCTTGCGAGAAAATAGCTAGCAAAAAAGTAATGTCCGTGTAACATGCCTTCAATCAATGAAAACAACTTTATATTTTGTAATATGTCATCGCCACTGTCAGGTTAAGAGGCCATGGAAAGTTCTACACAACCTCTCTGAAATGTACCTACAAACATAGTTACCGTTTGAAACTTGAATGTTAAATAAGAGTATGAATTCTTGTGAAATATTTATACATATTTAGTTAATGATAATCCTCTAAAGCAGTGGTTCTCAACTGGTCAGGCCTCGAGACCCACTTTTTTCCTTTGTCAATAAATCACGACCTGACATTTTGAACCACTCAAATCTATTCAACAAAAAATGGTGCTGTAATATATACGCTTTTCAGCATACGAGATTACGACCCCCTCCAATGTAAGCGTGACGTATTTGGTTCTTAGATCTTGCCGGGTTGCCGATTCCAGCAAAGGTAAATTGTGTCTAGAGTGCGCCATCTAGTGGGATCAACTGAAATGCCGGGTATTGCAGGAAAAAGGCAAAATTAATGCGGTCTTTACTATAATTTGGACAATTTTGTACCAATATTTGGCGGGCCGGAATTCAAAAGCCCAACGGGCCATATATGGCCTGCGGGCATGGGCGTAGGAAGCATCCTGAATGTGGGGGGGACATTTTTAAAGGGGGGTGTGGGGGTCCTCCCCCACGAAATAAAATAGATTTCCTGTATTCTGGTGCGTTTTAACAGGTGGTTTGATACTTTTCTGTGGCTATACTAGCATGAGGAAAATGATGGGTACATTTTGTAATTTCATCCAGTAGTAAAGAAAGGAAACATATTTGATTATTAATTCAGAGCCGTCTTTGAATTAATAAAAAGCAGTTTAAATGCCCATTTTTTGTACATTTATATACAACAATAAATATTTGTGAGTGCATTGAGAGATATTGTTGTTGAGAGTCATTTATATATAAATCGCAAAATACATTTGTGAATCCTTCTGTGAGCATTTATTAATATAGAGACTGATCTGACTCCATACAGATGTTAAGTTCACCTAGAAATGGTATCACTGACTTAAATGTTCAAATAAATGTTGCTCTTCTGTCTATATTGGTCATATGATGCCCCTTGACTGAAATGCTTCCTTTTCAATATCCCCACTGATTTCATTAACACTCTGGGATGAGATGGATGGATGATTCAATGTTGATGAAAGGGAAACTGTCATTTCCCTTTCATCAACATTGAATCATAACAAGTCATACTGAATGTAAATACAACTGACTCTAAAGTAAGTCCCAGTCTGTGACATTGGACATTTTGAAGACTCAAAGTCCCAAGCAGTAGAATATTAGCTATCTATGTAATGTGCACAGAAAATAAACAGTTAACTGAATACTGGGATGGAAATGGCCTATAAGCACTCAGTAAAACATAATCACACACAAAAAGCTTCTGAATGATAAGAAGTATAATTAAAACATAATGCAAATTACCATTTTGAGACATCCCACCCACATATAATGGCTGCGACGCCCATGGATTTGACCCGAACACAACAGGAGGGTTAAAAAAGGAAACACACAAGTCATCTGTTGCACACAAATTAGGTTTTTTTAGGGACTAATCTTTGCTATTTTTCCTGTGAATTACTGCATAATTCTACTTCTTTGGAACCTTAAATATCAAAATAAAGAAAAGAAAATCACTCTTTGGTTGAAATGGTCGAGTGTTAGACATTTACATCATGTTTGTAATTATACATGCCTTATTTTAAAGGGTTACAAGCCGACAATATTTGGAACCAGTGATCAGTAGGATGTTATGTCAAGGTATTTGGTTTTATGGACAGAATCATTATATTCTGTATAAATTCATGAAAGCAAAAACAAAAAATAACTTATATAATATTGCCAGAAAAAGTATATTCTGAATGGCATTGCTGCTCAGCGGCTCAAACTAAGCGTTAAAATAGACTTCTTTACATCACAAACACATCCTTTATGCTCACATTTTAAACATCTTTTTCACAGGTATAGTTAAAAGGGTTATCACTGTTTAGCTCGCTGTAATAATTAGTCTTATGGTTGCATTCGCTGGTATCTTCCAAAGATGGCCGACATGATGTTGATGCTGTCACATTCCCAGTTGTTGTGAAACTAAGGCAGTAAAAATAGACTATCATATTTTGTTTTTTAAAGGATGAAACATCTCAATGATTGAAACGGACAGTGAGACAAAGCTCAGCTCCAGTCTCAAACTCTAAACACATGTTCTACTTTGGAAACAATTTACAATTCACCGTGTCTTTATCCAGAGCCAGTCTCAGCCTGGTTAACACCCCACTGCCTCGTCCTGAATCCGACACGTGTTTCAGTGTTGTCAATAAAACCTTGGCTTACCTCCTCTCATTCCCCATGCCATACATTTGCATGAATTAGATGTGCTATCAAGCTCCTAAATTCAACTCTTCCATACCGTACTTCCTGTTTTTGCTATTTTATAAGCTTATTTATTCATTGTTTCTCAGGAACCCAACAGTATTCACCAACTTACATATTTAATGTAAATATCATTATTTTGTACTATATTAGATATGTTCTTGCCATTTTCCCTCCCTTTTTTTCATAGCAGTAGTATTTTCTAAAAATAGGATTAATTTCCTTGTCTAACCTTATGCCAACAATACTGCAATAAACTCTACAGTGAAGACTCACAAATGATGTGATTTCTGATTTCCAAGCTGATCTGCAATCTGTGAAAATCTGTACATATTCCTTTAGGATGCTGTTTCCCACTCCCAAATGACAGAATAAGACACGTTCTACAATGGAGTAGTATATGTTGAACTGTTTCGTTTATAACAGTGTGTGCATTCAACTGCAGTTGGGTGGGTTAGCAGATGGTCATCTTTGGTAGACACTCTCCTTTCTTATTCATTTGGGATTTGAACAGTAAGTAAGGGATAATGTGCAGCGAGGCTGTCATTATGGGGAAAAGAACACCCGACAGGCTCATCAAGGATCTTGACCAATTGACCAATCAGAATCGAGTATTCAACTAATAATTCAACTAATAATTGGTAATAAGTTCTGGTCCAATTCCTCCAATTTCTGTTTCAAAGTCATATTTTTCAACAACAAACAAACGGTTGCAACAGATCACTATATAGTATGCAAGGTGTTTGCAACATCTATTCCGTTGTACTATTTCCTTAACATGTGCATTTTCAATGAAACAATCCAAACTTGCTTAACACATAGTTTGCACATGCTAGTGTGTCTGTGAAATTGTGGAACTGTTGACAACCAGCAGATGGTCTAAAAGTCTCTGTGAGCAGTAATATTAGATGCAGTTCATATTGTGAACGCCAGGGGTCATTATCACTATGTGAGTGGATCATTTTGATATGGAAGAAGCTTTACCAGTCAGAGCAGTTTCCTCTGAAAGAAGTTGCTGTCTGGCAGACCTCAACTTTAAAGTTCAGTTTGCTGGCCTATAATTATAGTGATTTATTCCATTCATGGCAATGATTATAAAACTAAATATGTTCACTTTAGGAACTTTTCTCTTTTTGTGTAGCCGATGATGGAAAGGAGCAGGGAGAAGCATGCATCAATGGTTGAGCTTCAACTCCCTGAAAGGAAACTAGTTTTCCCACCTGAGTAAGGAATGAGAAAATATTTGGAAATATGTTGCGGTACTCTCGTCATAGTTCAAAGGCTTTGTTAAGGACATTTACATACCTCTCCAACTCCTTTTGTATTGATGGAATAACATGCAGTTGGACATCATGGGTGGAAAGGTAAACTTTTCAAAGTCTCTCAACTTTTCTAACTCACGGAGCAGAGCTATCATTAAACAATTGTACGTGCGCACTTTAGTTTTCCCTTAAGCCCCGCCTTCGATCTCCCACTCTCCGCTTAGCCAGATTTGTAGTTTGTTTTTTTCCACTCGTGGCAATTATTTTAAGACCAAACATGAAAAGATAAGCAGTTTGTTAGTCCATGATGGAAAGGAGCAGGGAGAAGAAATTCTTATTTGACCCCTTTCTCAAAAATCAATGGTCTGTCAATCACAGCTGCTTACAACCAATACTAACAGTAACATGAAACCAAAAACACAATCAATAGTCAACACAAGAATCTACCATCAGAGAAACAGGTTAGCTGACCGCTTCATACTGTTTAGTTATTCTTTCTATATACATTTTCTTAAACCCAAATATGTTCATACAGGCCTTAAAATATTTTGGTAAAGATGAATGGAGAGGGACAATAACTCTGGATGCGGCTTTTAGGGCATTTTACATATTTAAACCCCTCATGATTCAAATAAGGGCTATACCAGTGTTATTACTGGATAGTGTATTTAGCTGGAAAAAAAGTACACCCTGATTTACAGACTTTAAGTCGATGGGAACAAGTATTTTTGGGCCCAATGACGTCACAGACTGACACGGACGTTGTAGTACCCACGTTTGGCTACTGCAAAACATGTGAAACAACTAGTAATATTTCAATTGACAGAAAATGTTTTGCCAAATAATAAGATTATCAACATATTGTCTTGAAATTTAAAAAGTGTGCTTATTCTGGAGAAAGGCTTTGTGTGAGGGACTCAGCTGACATGATGAAATCTGACATGGAGGGAATGTGTAATTTAAAGTTCAACATTTCTAAATTATGACAAAACGATGCCTATTTTGACTTCAACATGTAGATGACACAACTCATTTAAGTTATATTTCACATTGATATAAAATGCATTACCAATAATTTGACTATTGGTTCAATTTTTCTGAAAATATCCTAAATGTCCTATTGTAGCTCCTCTAATGAGTTCAGATTCTCAGTTTGATGTCATTGTATTCTCTCTCTATATATGTAGGTGTCAGACTGTTGACCAAACAAAACAGACAGTTGAAAACGTCCCCTAAGACTCCTCAAAAAATCATTAAAGATCAAGGATGTAGAACAATATTTCAGAAAATAATAGAAGTTTAATCAATAATAAAACATTGTTGCTGGTATCAGGCTGAATTGCAGGGTAATGGAAAGGTACTGCATTTATGAATCAGAGAAACACAGTTTGGTAATATTCTGAAATGAACATGACCATAACTCAGGGCTCTACTTAGTTTTTTTCCATATGGACACTTGCTTGACAAGTACGAACACTCTTGCCTAAGGTCTTTGGCTAATGAGGATTATGCTACAGAACAAAATAATTGTTTGGGTGCATGTGGCCCCTGAAGTAAAATCAGTTTGACCCCCCTGTTCTTAACACAAAATTGAAAATGTTTGAATATGTTTAAAGATTGGCAACTTCAACAAAATGCAAAAAACAGAGAAACAGAAGTTTCAAACCCTCTTAAAATAAAACCACTTTTTGTTTGGGGTTACCTTGCCTTACCCAAACACTGTGATCAAATAGGAGAAAGGAAACCTATAGCTCAAACTACTATAGTTACACAACTAAAGCGTCATCCTTTCAGTGGAAGCCAAACAGCAGCTGGCTGCCGACCACACCTCCTCCATCTGCTGCTCAATAAAAGAAGCAGGCTTCCCCTCACTCTCTGTGTTTCAGAGTATTTATAGAAAATCAGAAAGAAGATTACAACTGTTTTTTTGTTTCTATCATCAGAGTGCTATAAAAGGCGTGAACATAGGTCTGAACTAAATAGCTCTTTGAGGAACTGACATTCATTTGTACTGACATGGATTTCCTACAGCAAGGTAGGATACATTTTAATGCCACTCTATTTGATACACATTAAGTGAAGATGTGAACTAGACGTGATATGTATACAGTAAAGTGTATTGTTGCAGCTCTTCTGTTTGAATGTTTTCATCAGCAACCAGACCTGGATATGATAAGGCATTCATGTAAAGTGTATATCATATGTTCATTCAAATTAAACGTGAGAGTTGAAGCTACATTTTAATTAGAGAAACAAAACATAGGGGAAAATATGGTAATGTAATCAATCGTAAAAAACGTATAGTGGCATCCTTAATTACAGGCTAGAAAGAGCTACAGCATTTAGTGTAACACTGTGCTGATCTGCAAACAAGGCAACAGCTATACTGTATCTGAGATGTGTTAGCAAAATTCCACTTTTTTCATAGCATTCCTTGAATGATATAACAGAGACAAATAACGAACCATCTTCTAAACAGCAACAATACTGGACATTAGTGTGATGATTATGATTACAATTACAATCTCTCATATCTAAGTATATGAGGTTTAATGCCAACGACCTGTAATTTAACCAATTTGGTCCTAAGGACACATTTCACTAACCAAAAAGCATTAAAGCAAACATACCCTTACATTGGGGGTTAGCAGGCAAGCTGTCAGGCCATTTGAATAGAAAATGTAGGTGATTTGATACGACACAAAGACGCTTATATGCTGCCTGCTTGTGATAGACAGTAGTGAGTATATTGCAAGGTGTGCAAAACTAAAAGCGCAAGATATGAAAATGACTTTGTGAGCTTCATCTCAGAACAACTCTTTAAATGAAGGAGAAGTCGGTCCTTTACTTGCTACTAGTTCCTCAACGTGTACGTTTATTTCAACTGTGATGAAACGTTACGTGTTTTGTACTTTCAGACATAATAAGTGCTACATCAGCTGGCAAGGAGAAGCAGCAGGCCTCGGCAGCAGTGAGAGACAATGGACAGACACCTGCTGACTTCAGCAGTATCTACAGCAAAGGTGAGAGAGAAAGACGTTTTTGGAACTGACAGCTATTTATCACTTCTGATAGCTAAATGCTTATGCAAACATTTCTCCAGGTGAGGCAAAGTTAATTTGAAAGAGAAATACTGTATATGTATGTGTGTGTGTGTGTGTGTGTGTGTGTGTGTGTGTGTGTGTGTGTGTGTGTGTGTGTGTGTGTGTGTGTGTGTGTGTGTGTGTGTGTGTGTGTGTGTGTCAGTGTGTTTGGTTAGTCCTTGAACTAGATTATCAGATTGTTGGTCCCCATCGAGAATAAAAACAAGTCTGTCTGTGCGCATTTGTTTTTTTGTTTGTGATTGTGCGCATGTGAAAGGTTGGTCCCTGCAAGTGATGATCAGAGTTGTGTCTCCAGTGAGATTAAAAACCAGTATGTGTGTGTGTGTGTGTGTGTGTGTTTGGTGCACAGATCTGCTCCCAGCTGCAGGAGGCGAGGAGATGACCAGAGGGTTCCTGCAGGAGCTGGTTCACATCCTGTTGACCTACATCAGCAAGTCCAGTCAGAGGAGCTCCAAGGTGCTCACCGGCTTCAAACAGCAATATGGTGTTCAGCGGGGTTACTGTAGGATCCTGAACAGTATCTTAACCCTTTGTACTTCTATTGGCTGGAAAGGGAAAATAAACAAATGGGTGCAGATGCTTAGTAATGGTTTTAAGGGAATTTAATGAGTAGAAAACACTTTCCTATGGTTTCAGTAAACACTGCTGATACACATGGAAATCAAATAAAGACTAAAGAGGGAAAAATGAATGGAAAAAGCTAAAGATTAAGACATTGCACATGTGCATTCCATGTTGTCCCAAAAGTGTATTTTCTTTAACAGAGTTGGATATGAAAATCCAAAGCATAATAGTGACAGATTTTGGATATGGGCCTGAATAGTCACGGAAATGTGGTTTCAATAATGTTAAAAAAGGTTTGTTAAATGTTCATTCAAATTAATAAGCATGTGACACAGGCAATTAAACAAATATTTCTCTTTGTGTTTTAGGTCCTTGACTTCCACCACCCTCACCAGCTGAGGGAGGGGCTGGACGGCTTCAGCCTGGAGCTGCCCGACCAACCAGAGAATCTGGAGCAGATCCTGGTGGACTGTAGAGACACTCTCAAGTATGGTGTCCGTACAGGTGTGTGTGTGTGTGGGTGGGTGGGTGTGTGTGTGTGTGTGAAAGGTTGGTTCCTTACAAGTATTGATCAGCTCTTGGTCCCCAATGCAAATACAAGCGAGTATGTGTGTACGCACATAACAAATGTAATGTTTTCTTAACCTTGTTATAGTTTCATTCATGACTAATAATAACAGCATATTTTTTTAAAGAAAGTATAACAATAATCTGTTTAGTGTTTACCCACTACTACAACATTTTCCCTGTAAACAAGCATTATTATTATTCACAGTTATATGTATTGCATCAAGGTAGTGGTACAAGGAAGTGAAAGGTTTTCAATTTGTTTCATTTAAGTGCGTTACATGTATATTAGACATGACAACTACAAATATTGTGTTTGCATAACTTACAGTTAAAACAGCACACAAACTCGAACTAGACAATTAAACTCATTTCACAACACTTTTAAACAGCAACGCGTACTGGCAATAAGACTTTCATTGTGCGTCATTTCATCACTTCCTCTTCAAGTCATGGACAAATACAACTCTAAGAAAGATGTGTGTATGCGTGTGAACACATTTACATTTGGCAGCACTCAAAGAGATTACATTATGATATGTGGAATCAGCTTGTGCTCTCTTGGTTTCAAACTGAGAAATGAATTGTGGGTTATTCATCTTGTACAAACATTCTTTATTCAGGGTATCAGTCACCTGAGTCACTGCCCTACACAAGTGGCTCTTTGTTTCTTCATATATATTTACTTATATAGCTTTGCTCTAACAAACTCTCTTGTGCAATATTGTGCAATGCTTTTGAGTAAATGTGGAAAGAAATCCAAAATGGACATGCAGTTGCAGGGTAGCTTGTGAATTTACTCCAAATGTCACTAAAGTCTTATTTAAGTGTTGAATATAGTTCAAATTGTTAATACAAATGTGCAAATTAACTACATTTATAAAATGCAATGTAGTGGTAGAAGTACACGATGTATCTCAAAATGTTTCCTAAGTACAGTACTTGAGTAAATGTACTTAGTTAGTTTACATCACTGCTTAAACTTCAAATTTTTTTGTCTGATGCTTCAATTAATTTTAAACAGACAGTTCAACAAAAGGATACTGAAAAAATGTAATTTTATCATTTAAATATTGAATTGTTCTCTCTTAGTAAGATCCCATTTTCAATCAAATGGTGGTCTTACCTTGACTTGAAGAGGAAGTCCATTTGCCTATCCTTCTGGACAAAAATCTCTATTACTTTTTTGTAAAAGTCCTCGTTATCTTCTTATCTATCTAGTTTCAAAAGTCGAATCATAAATCTAATCGATAGATTTATGATTAGAAAATTATAAAAGTAGGGTAGACATGTGGATATTATCCGGCTGAACAAAAACGTGCATTTATCAAACAGATACGTTTCCCACAGATCTTATTTCGAGCTGTTTTCTAAAATCCTATGGAGAAATCTCATTGCTTTTTTGTCGAGGGAAGCCATGCGGGTTTTAGGACGTGTCACTGCACCTCTCTCATCTCCTCTTCACACACCACACTTTTCGCGGCACACGTACTTACAGCCAATCAGCTCTGAATGATGTGAGATGACGTATGGTGGGGATGGCAGCTCTATGCCCCTATGGTCATTATTTTTTTGCCACACACATTAAATAGGACAATACTCTGAGCATCAGTGTAGTTTTTACAGTCACCGTTCACTTAGACAGAGTGAGGGAGGGGCATGATCGGGTTTTGTCCCACATGGCTCTTAACAGATCAATAGGCACACACTGTAGACACTAATTAGAAGAACAGATACTAAAACAGCAATGAGACGAATCAGATGATTAAACATGATCTTAAAATATATTTTATATATATTTTTGTAATACTTTCTGCTGACACTAGGTCGGGCTGTGCCCCTAATGACCAGTCCCCACTGCTCATACCCCTCTTTTGCAGCCCTGTTAGAGAAACGCGGATTTTGGGTCCTTAGCTTGAAAAAAAAAAAAAAGAGGAGGCGGAGCTAATGCCTGATCAGAATTCTACAGGAGATAAAGTTAAATTCTGCTGTGATAAAACGCCAACCTGTTCTAAACCACATCAAGGATTATTACTGGAACAGTATGGAGCTTAAATGCTTTTTCTCTTGCTGGTTTATCATAAGGCGAGTTCCTTTTTATTTCCTGCTTTTTAAACACACGTGCTCTCCAGTACAGGTTAGCTCTGAGTGTTAGCGAGGCTTGCTAATGTAAACAAAGACGAGATTACGTCCAAAACACGTCAGGCATTGTTTCTGATACAGCAACTTTCTGTGGGTCCGCCGCCGATTTGACGTCATATCGGCATCAAATCTGTATCCGCTCGTTGGACCCCCGTTTTAAGAGATTTGGGTACGGAGGAAAAGAGAAAGGGTTTTATTTTCTGACGCTGAATGAGTTCCCCGACACACCGGGGACACATGTTTATGTATAAAAGACATCAAAGAGTGCATTTTGCATGATCATTCTCGTATTACTTTTTGTTCAGGTCATCCCCGTTTCTTCAACCAGCTGTCTTCAGGTCTGGATGTGATTGGTGTAGCAGGAGAGTGGTTAACCTCGACAGCCAACACCAACATGTAAGATCTCAACAATAAAGGTTTACTCAAGGACTCTACCTTACGCACTTGTGTTTTACTTGAGAATTGTATGTTTACTTCTTCTTATCGAATTCAAGTATTTATACTTATTAGATGTATTATGTCAACAGATTTCACAAAACTGTATTAGGTTAGTTGAAAGCAATAATATTAAGTTCAAACTAAAATATTAGGTTCAACTTAATATTATTGTTTTCGACTAACCTAATACAGTTATGTGAAATATGTTGACATACAGTAATACACTTAATTAAAGTCAATGGTTCAGTTTTTTCAGTGTACAGCTTATGAAATAAAATCCATATTCTTAGAGTCTAGTTGGGTCCTCATAGCATGGTGCAGGATTTCTAAAACCTAAAAAAAACAAACATTTAAAATCAAAATGTTGGATTTCTTTTTGATATTTCCTCAAATGTGATAGTGGGGTTAGATTTCATCCAGACTGTCATTGTTAAAGGGAAAGCTTTTAAGGAAAAAAAGAAAGAGCCAGCACGTGCACTCCGCTCTGCATCAACCAAACGGCTCGCTGCACCCTCGCTGCCAAGGGGACCCAAGTTCCCATCAGCAAAAACACGTGGGTTTGCTATCCTGGCTCCAAAATGGTGGAATGAGCTCCCCATTGACATCAGGACAGCAGAAAGCTTACACACCTTCCGGCGCAGACTGAAAACTCATCTCTTTCGACTCCACTTCGAGCGATAGAATTACTAACAAAGCACTTATATACTAATAAAGGACTGGCTTCTCTAAAGCCAGTTGAGTAGCACTTGAAATGTTTTTGCTTTATGAAACCTGATGTACTTATATGATTCTGTTTTCTTCAAGGTTGTATCTTCTTGGTCGAACGCACTTATTGTAAGTCGCTTTGGATAAAAGCGTCAGCTAAATGCAATGTAATGTAATGTAATGTAAGTCAGTGTCTCATGTGACTGCTGGCCATTAAAGGAGGCACGAGTCCTGAAAGACGGAAATTAGTTAGCATTTTGATATTTTTGGTAGAGGTAAACATTTTTGTGGTTAACAACATTAAATATGTCAGTAAATACCCCACTGGCTAATGTCTGAAGCTTGAATTTGTGACTCACTGATCTAAACGTCATTACGCCGAACGTTAGCCACCTTTAGTTTAGTGGTGGTGATGTACAGACATGTGACCGTGGTGAGGTTCCTTTATAGAAACAAATGTTTGCAAGAACCCAGTTATAAAACGAGTCTTTTGTCTTTTCAGTATAATACAACTCAATGTTTTTCTTTTCCAGGTTCACATATGAGGTGTCTCCTGTTTTCATCCTCATGGAGGAGTTTCTGCTGAAGAAGATGCAAAGCATTGTGGGGTGGTCTGCGGATGTGGGGGATGGAATCTTCTGTCCAGGTAATGGATGCAGGAATGAATGGATGGATTGGAACGTATTTTGAGAAACATTTGAAAGATTTAGGTGTGATGCTGAACATATCAAGAAACAAAAAGTTTAAGGTATGATGTCACATTTATTTTGCTTCAGAAGTCAGGAGCAAAGGGTAGTCGGTATGTCACCCGTAAAGCAGGTTATAGAAAGTTACTTTTTAAATGAAATTATGATTTATTTACTTTTACAAACAGTGAAGCAATCGGACAGATGTCAGATATTTACATGACATATGTTGGACACATAAGGCGCTTTCACACCGGAGCACTTTTCCCAGGAATAGTTCTGATAGTTCTTGGGATTTTGGTTTCACACCAAAAAGATCTGGAACTAGAACCTAGTTTGTGCAAACCTTTTCACCCATTTTCAGTCCCTGCTAGAGAGCAGGGGCTTTCCTTGGGAGAAAAAGGTTCCAATTTCTGATTGGCTGGGCGAATTGCAAACCACGCCCCGTAAAACTCAGAAAGGTTTTGTGAAGCCGACATTTTATTTGCTGGCATTAGCATTATTAGCATCATCATTAGCCCCGCGCACCAACGGAGAGAGACTAACTTATGGCAACACAAAAAAACATGGGAGCGGTGGGGATGAGGACGTGTCGGCGCTTCTGGCGATTTACTCGGAAGACGCTAACCAGCAGCTTCTACTGAAGCCAGTCCCCAACTCCAGGGACTCCGGGTGGCAGTATACGCCGTGAAGTTGTTTGCGGCCTGCCAGTAAACCCAGAAGAAGAAGAAGTGACGTTCGCGGCTTCATTTGCGTAATCCTCCCTCAGGGACATATTCCGGTGTGAATGCGATTTACTAGGACAGTTCCAGGGACTAAAGAGTTTGGCGGGACTAAGTACGGCAAAGTACTTGGTGTGAAAGCGGCTATAGGCTGTATATGGTTGGACACTGTAACAGTAGAGGAGCCCGGGGGAATTGCACTACCTAAGGCAAGGCAAGGCAAGTTTATTTATATAGCACTTTTCAACACAAGGCAATTCAAAGTGCTTTACAAAAAATGAAAAACATTAAGAAAATGGCATTTACAAATCTGACTAAAGGTTTTCATGAGGTCAGAAATGTATTTTGGGCCTAAACCATTCAGTGCTTTATAAACTAGCAGCAGTATTTTGAAATCTATTCTTTGACACACAGGAAGCCAGTGTAAAGACTTCAGAACAGGAGTGATGTGATCCACTTTCTTAGTGTTAGTGAGGACTCGAGCAGCGGCGTTCTGAATCAGCTGCAGCTTTCTAATAGATTTTTTAGTGAGACCTGTGAAGACACCATTGCAGTAGTCCAGTCTACTGAAGATAAAAGCATGGACACGTTTTTCCAAATCCTGCTGTGACATTAGTCTTTTAATCCTAGATATGTTCTTTAGGTGATAGTAGGCTGATTTAGAAACTGTTTTAATGTGACTGTTGAAACTCAGGTCAGAGTCCATGACTACACCTAGACCTAACTAACTTTTAAATAACTTTGTTTAATAACAGCAACAAAATGAAACAGTATGAAGTGATTTGTAAATATAAATACAAATCTGACTAAAGGTTTTCATGAATACCTACTTTTAATGTGACCTATTTTTACCCTTTAACCGAAATCAAGAACCGATAAGAACAGAAATCGATAAGAAGAACAGAAATCGATATGAAGAACAGAAATTGGAACCGGTATCGTTAAAATCCAAACGATACCTAACCCTACACATTAAGCATTATTCTCAGCTTGAGGTGTCCAAAAGTCATTTTCCTTACAGTGCACTAAATCGTATGATGGTATTGGGATACAACAGACAGTCTCTCAAATGAAGACACATTTTGAAGTACTTTATAAAGAATGGTTTTAGTAAAAGCGTCACAAATAAAACTGAATTGTACCTTAGAGAGCAGTCTTTACCCAGTGGCGGAGCCAGGACATTTTCAGTGGGGTGGCCAGGATGGAACCAGTGATCATTTTGGGGTGGCATTGAAATCACTATTATATGAACATAAAAATACATCTCACTATAAAATAAGGGGTTATTTAAGGCACCTACAACACACCTCTACATTATTTGGGATCAAGTGGTGGAATAGATCAAATAATATTCAGTATATCTAACAATTTCTTTCGTATTCCCGCAGGCAAAGTATCAACGAAGCTTACATTATACAAATGTAATGCAATATACAGACTGTTTAGCTTATGGTGATCAGCAGCACTATGGGCTCATTCTCTCAGTGTATCATCAGGAATACAGAGACACACACACATCATTTAAATAAGAGTTTTTAAATTAAATGATAGGTTAAGAATAAACATCTTAAAGTAAATAACAATAAACAATAGCCCTTAACCCTGTAAGGCCCCCGGTTGTAATTTTACAACATTACTTTAAGCTATCCTAAAAAAGTCAGTAAATGTTCAGGGGTAGACATTAAGGGTAAAAGCCACTGAACCTCTGGGCCGGTGGAATTGTATTATCACTGGCCCCACCATTGTAATCACTGGCCCGGAGCATTCGTCCAAAAAAAAATTGACTAATAATGAAGAAAATTAACACATTTGTTGCAATAGTAATTTATGCACTAACTACATTACTACTTGTACTACAACATTTGAATAATCAGGTCTTCCTCATTTTCCTCAATTGTTCATATTTGGTTTATTAAAATAATGATATTGTGGTCATTGATAAAAAATGTCTGCTATTATTATGAGTATTATTATTTGTATAATGCGCTTTCTGCCTTCCTGTCATTAGGAGTTAGAAATGTAATGGCTATGTAGCAGATTAGATTAGAACCTTCATTATCCTAAACTGCTGGGACATTTCCCTATAGCTAATACCTTTATATTGTCTACTCTTCACTTACTTGTCAGCATAGGTCGGCATTGATGTATAGAGCCGACAGAAGACCTTGTTTATATTGGCATCATATTGAGAGGTACAGCCAGTGACGCGTCCTAAAACCAGGAAGTAAGCTGCTGGTTCCCTCGACAAAAAGCAATGGGATTTCTCCACAGGGTTTTGGAAAATAGCTGGAAATAAGGTCTGTGGAAAACAAACCTGTTTGATAAATGCACGTTTTGTTCAGCCGGATAATCTCCACATGTCTACCCTACTTTTATAATTTTCGAATCATAAATCTAATCGATAGATTATAAAAGGGTTTTAGGACGCGTCACTGCACCAGAAGCCAACTCCATCGATCAAGCTGGCTAAAACTTCCTCTCCCTCTTCTTCTCATGCTCCCTGTCACTCTCCTTTAACTCCTCCGGTGACTTTCTTTTATTTGAAGATTGTTTTTTACACGGCGCTTGGACGGTTACCGCTGGTATTAAAAACATTTTGGCGAATGGTTAGGTGGCGCGACAGTGTAAATGCATTTTTAATAATAACATTTTTGAATGGAACATTCTCAACATGAATGCATAAATCTAAATAAATATAATTTACATATGTGGGAAAATACTGTGTTTGAAATGTGTAATTGAAATTAGATGCTAGCTTTTTGTTTTGATATATATATATTTTGTATTCCAGTCTCCCTTCAGATATGTTAAGTGGCATGGCATTCAACACAATGCTGCTCACCTCCTTCAGTTGGGAGAAAAGCTGGTTCTGGTTCAGCCTTATGGGGGTACAGGGCTGCTGAGCCTAGAGATGGATCTGTTGGTCCTGGCACCAGGGGGAGGGACAACTGATTTAGTATGAATAGCTGCTAATAATCTACCTGCATTTGTTAAATGTCAGCTAAAAGACCAGTGCAATTAAAAACCTGTATAGATATTAACAGTACTTAATGTCAGCTTAGTAAAAAAAAACATAACAATTATTATTTACAATGGACTAAGCTTAGCTAACAGACATAATTCCACCACTCATGGACCACACCCACCTTTTCTTTTGAAAAACTGGGTGACATACTGTCGCCCTATAGTCTCTCTCTCTTGTTTTTCTCTCCTTTCTTTTCTCTTTTGAAAGCCTGACTTTGTTAGTCGTTGAGACATGGTATACAGGGTTTCCCACACATAGACTATACTTGGGCGGGCCGCCCAGGTATATTAACGGCCGCCCAAGTATATTTCGCGACCCATTTAGATTTTTTCCTTTTTTTTAATAATATATATATTTGTTTTCGTCCGTGACCACGACACCATCTGCGATCGATTAATTTGTGGACAATGATCCCTCGACTCTACGCCTCCTGTACACAGTCCCGGACTGGCCATCGGGAGGACCGGGGGGTTTCCTGAAGGCCTGGCCTGTTAAGTGGCCTGCCTCACACAGGGTGACTGGCTGTCTACATGATGTGGCCTCCCGACATGGCCACAGTCATACAGATCATAAATCAAAGCCGTTGATTGGTCTATGTGTGTCATTCAAGCTCGGGATAACCTCAGCACAGGTGAGGTAAAGGACTCTCTGAGTGTTTAGATAGTTAACTTAGTCTAAGTTCTCTGTGGGTCTCAAACGGTTTGGTCACCATTTATGTAAACACATATTTCCATTTGAGAGGGTAGTGATTAGTAAAATATGCATGAATAAAAAATAAAAAGTTAACTAGGTGAAAAAAGGTAAGATACACTTTTAAAACTTGTTGAGAGCTAAAACTAGTCTTTGCTGCTGCCTCAAAGAGGAGCAGGGGAGAGAGGAGGGAGACAGGAGAGGCTGGTTCAGGAGCACAGACACACTTACAACTATAAATGAACCAAAAATAAATAAACAAGTTTCAGTGTTTTTTTCATATTGGAAATGGTATGTTATTGGTTATGGCCATGATTTTATGATTATTGAAATGTATACAGTTCTGTTTCATATAGGTGTTTCCATAGATCTAGTCTCTTTATTTTCCCCTCAAAATGCACCAGATTGATGCATTTATCTACAACATTTAAAACAAATCTTACCGGGGGAGCATGCCCTCGGACCCCCCTGGACGATTTGAGGTCCACCCCCACTTTAAATCACATTGATAGGTTCCTAAATACATTTACAATTTTTTCTAAAATAGTAACCCATGTCCATATGTTTATTTGTGGGTAGTAGATTTAAACTATAGGGCTATCACTATGGGCCCTGCCTGTACCTGTTCGCTCTGCCATGGCGTGAAGGGTCTGATAACAAGCGACCAACAGAAAGGTTAATGTTGTTGCACGTCACGTCACCTCACTATTTGATATAAGACTAACATTCCTGACAATAGATCTCAATAGTCATCTTTTATGGTGTAAATGCATTTTTAATAATAACATTTTTGAATGGAACATTCTCAACATGAATGCATAAATCCAAATAAATATAACTTAAATATGTGGGAAAATACTGTGTTTGAAATGTGTAATTGAAATTAGATGCTAGCTTTTTGTTTTGATATATATATATATATATATTGTATTCCAGTCTCCCTTCAGATATGTTAAGTGGCATGGCATTCAACACAATGCTGCTCACCTCCTTCAGTTGGGAGAAAAGCTGGTTCAGGTTCAGCCTTATGGGGGTACAGGGCTGCTGAGCCTAGAGATGGATCTGTTGGTCCTGGCACCAGGGGGAGGGACAACTGATTTAGTATGAATAGCTGCTAATAATCTGCCTGTATTTGTTAAATGTCAGCAAAAGACCAGTGCAATTAAAAACCTGTATAGATATTAACAGTACTTAATGTCAGCTTAGTAAAAAAAAACATAACAATTATTATTTACAATGGACTAAGCTTAGCTAACAGACATAATTCCACCACTCATGGACCACACCCACCTTTTCTTTTGAAAAACTGGGTGACATACTGTCGCCCTATAGTCTCTCTCTCTTGTTTTTCTCTCCTTTCTTTTCTCTTTTGAAAGCCTGACTTTGTTAGTCGTTGACACATGGAATACAGGGTTTCCCACACATAGACTATACTTGGGCGGGCCGCCCAGGTATATTAACGGCCGCCCAAGTATATTTCGCGACCCATTTAGATTTTTTCCTTTTTTTTAATAATATATATATTTGTTTTCGTCCGTGACCACGACACCATCTGCGATCGATTAATTTGTGGACAATGATCCCTCGACTCTACGCCTCCTGTACACAGTCCCGGACTGGCCATCGGGAGGACCGGGGGGTTTCCTGAAGGCCTGGCCTGTTAAGTGGCCTGCCTCACACAGGGTGACTGGCTGTCTACATGATGTGGCCTCCCGACATGGCCACAGTCATACAGATCATAAATCAAAGCCGTTGATTGGTCTCTGTGTGTCATTCAAGCTCGGGATAACCTCAGCACAGGTGAGGTAAAGGACTCTCTGAGTGTTTAGATAGTTAACTTAGTCTAAGTTCTCTGTGGGTCTCAAACGGTTTGGTCACCATTTATGTAAACACATATTTCCATTTGAGAGGGTAGTGATTAGTAAAATATGCATGAATAAAAAATAAAAAGTTAACTAGGTGAAAAAAGGTAAGATACACTTTTAAAACTTGTTGAGAGCTAAAAACTAGTCTTTGCTGCTGCCTCAAAGAGGAGCAGGGGAGAGAGGAGGGAGACAGGAGAGGCTGGTTCAGGAGCACAGACACACTTACAACTATAAATGAACCAAAAATAAATAAACAAGTTTCAGTGTTTTTTTCATATTGGAAATGGTATGTTATTGGTTATGGCCATGATTTTATGATTATTGAAATGTATACAGTTCTGTTTCATATAGGTGTTTCCATAGATCTAGTCTCTTTATTTTCCCCTCAAAATGCACCAGATTGATGCATTTATCTACAACATTTAAAAACAAATCTTACCGGGGGAGCATGCCCTCGGACCCCCCTGGACGATTTGAGGTCCACCCCCACTTTAAATCACATTGATAGGTTCCTAAATACATTTACAATTTTTTCTAAAATAGTAACCCATGTCCATATGTTTATTTGTGGGTAGTAGATTTAAACTATAGGGCTATCACTATGGGCCCTGCCTGTACCTGTTCGCTCTGCCATGGCGTGAAGGGTCTGATAACAAGCGACCAACAGAAAGGTTAATGTTGTTGCACGTCACGTCACCTCACTATTTGATATAAGACTAACATTCCTGACAATAGATCTCAATAGTCATCTTTTATGGTGTAAATGCATTTTTAATAATAACATTTTTGAATGGAACATTCTCAACATGAATGCATAAATCCAAATAAATATAACTTAAATATGTGGGAAAATACTGTGTTTGAAATGTGTAATTGAAATTAGATGCTAGCTTTTTGTTTTGATATATATATATATATATATATTGTATTCCAGTCTCCCTTCAGATATGTTAAGTGGCATGGCATTCAACACAATGCTGCTCACCTCCTTCAGTTGGGAGAAAAGCTGGTTCAGGTTCAGCCTTATGGGGGTACAGGGCTGCTGAGCCTAGAGATGGATCTGTTGGTCCTGGCACCAGGGGGAGGGACAACTGATTTAGTATGAATAGCTGCTAATAATCTGCCTGTATTTGTTAAATGTCAGCAAAAGACCAGTGCAATTAAAAACCTGTATAGATATTAACAGTACTTAATGTCAGCTTAGTAAAAAAAAACATAACAATTATTATTTACAATGGACTAAGCTTAGCTAACAGACATAATTCCACCACTCATGGACCACACCCACCTTTTCTTTTGAAAAACTGGGTGACATACTGTCGCCCTATAGTCTCTCTCTCTTGTTTTTCTCTCCTTTCTTTTCTCTTTTGAAAGCCTGACTTTGTGAGTCGTTGAGACATGGTACTACACACGTAAGTACTAGCATCCCTGCTCCTCACATGCTCACACTAGTGTCTGCTAGAAAGTGCCGGCGGTGCTGCACCACGTTTGGAGGCAAAACCAAACCATTACATGTAAATAGAACGGGGTGTACAGAGGCTTTGGATAATTAACTTTTGGAAGAAAATAAGTTAAATGAATTGTAAGTTTAGTGAGTACTTTACATTATCGATATAACGTCCTATTAATGTTAATTCTTGATGAATGATGAAAGGTTACTTAAACATTTTTTTCTTAATGTTCTAAAATAGTTTGGGCCCCCGTGGTGAGAATGTTTGGGGTGGCCAATAGGGTGGCCAGGATTCAGCTGGGGGTGGCCACGGCCACCCCCAGCCACCCCCCAGCTCCGCCACTGTCTTTACCTACTAAGTCATTATATCCACAGTACTGATGATTATAATATCTCACTATGTTCATTTTTTAGGGTAACGGCCCGTCTACACTACAGGCATCAAAAAATCTTGATGCTGGGCGTGTCTGAAGCTTGGCGATTTTTTGCAAGCAACGCGACCAACAACCAATCACATGAATCTCCCGCCCCCGACATACAAAGCAATAGCAATGTTAAAACGAAGTAAACTGGATATAAAATCCCCAAACAGGCGAAAACCTACCAGTTTCACCCACTGTCTCTGCCACCTCCCTCCATGCCTGGTTCCTCCGGTTTGTATCCCGGTAAATAGTTCTGGTCGTACAGAACCGGGTGATTTGCTACCGTAATTTCTCGTTTGGAATATGAGGAAATGAACTGCGGTCTGGCTCTCCCAGCTTGCACGCGGTTTGATTGGCTAGCGCTTGTACTGGCGAGAATTGCATAAACGGGATTTGATAGATGCTCGTGATGCTTGCAAAGCCATGCCATGCTCCCCACAATGCAGTTCGGCGAAGATTAAAAATCTTCTACGTCACCCCATTCAAATGAATGGGCAAAGCATTGAAAGCATTTTTCGATGCCTGTAGTGTAGACGGGCCGTTAGGGTTAGAATATAAAAGCACCTATAGCCAATCATCACAATGTCAATATTGAGATATTTGGTTGTGTCTTCAGAAGTCCAGGAAAAGTTTACTTTATTTCAATAACAACATTATTGTCAGCATATAAAGTCATTTTTCATTACATGCATTAAAATATGTGCTGCCCATACAGTGCAACAAAAAAATACAGACTCAGGTTTTGAGTGTAGTTGCTTTTTAAACTGTGCATTGTGTTTCCTGAAGGAGGAACAATATCCAACCTGTACAGCATCCTGGTGGCCAGATACCACTTCTACCCCGAAGTGAAGACCAGAGGCATGGGAGCCCTGCCCCGGCTGGCCCTCTTCACCTCAGAACATGTAAACACACCACACACACTCACTGTCACACACACTCACACTCTGTAGGACGGGGTTGTTTGAGTTCAGAAGTTATTGTCAGATCCAAATTATAAGTCAGTTTGAGGTTTCACACAGAAAATAACTCCATCAAAGTTCAAATGAAAACTGTTTTCTTTTAAACAACGAGAGAACACAAGCCTATGTTTATCTCCGGAGTGTCAGTCTCCAACTTCACTCGTGCCTTCCCTTTGTCGATGTTATATACTTTATCATCTTGAAATGTAACCAGAGGGCGTACTCTTACTCCAGTAAAAGTAGTAATACTAGTGTAAAAGTCTACTACCAAAAGTAAAATACATATATTTTAAACATTTTAATATAATTATTAATGCATTAATGTGTTCATCATTTCAATGTTTCACTTTTTAAAAGAGGGGATTATTTGAATTACTTTATATACAATACTAACCTATAATAATAAATTACAATGAATTATCTGATTTATATTTTTTAAGTAACTAGTAACTAAATATTTCCATACAAAATGTAGTGGAATAGCCCAATGTGAAAATACTCAAGTAAAGTACAAGTACCTCAACTTTTGACTTAAGTACTGTACTTGAGTAAATGTATTTAGTTACATTACACCACTGGATTTAACTAAATATGGTCGATGTGACTGAGCATGTCTGCACGAGCCGACAAGGTGGATGCATGTGATGCGTTCAAGTCCTCAGGATTTCTCACTCTTCAGCCTCAGATAGCCCCTACACTGTATACAGCATCTCTACAGTGTCCTGAATCTGACCCTACATACACATCCTAGCTTTAGCCAGGGCAGGAACAACTGTACATCTTAAAATGACACTTACTTTTTTACTGAATACATTTGATAATACACCATTATTTTATAAAACAGAGAACTTCTTCCATAGTGGATTGTAAAGCTGTGAACAAATGCAACGTCCGTCTGATCCACCGTGGAGCGATGAGATATGAACTAAGGTTTCTTTTAAGTTTGAGAATGTTGCCGATGGCATTGGCAGACCTTTACGACCAAGGTACGTTTTAAACGTTTGTTTTTTAGTTCTAATTGAAACTGAAAAACAAACGGTTGACCATTAACAATTAATTAAATCACATTTTAAATTCATCTGTGCTGTTTTCTCTTTTCCGCATGTCTAAAAACGACTGTTTTGTTGAGTTGTGCACAAAAGTTGAGATATCCTTACATTTAATAGAGGTAAAGATAAATTCCATTTGGTCTTTTGTAATGTTTTTTTGTGGTCTTTGAGCGCGGTCAAAGAGATCTCAAGTTATCTCAAGTCAGCAAACTCGTGTGGTGGAAATATCTCATCGAAATGAGACAGATTGTCTTTCTGCGCAGGAAAGGATCCGAACATTACAGTCACGGGTCTGAAAGTCTGAATGAAGTGTGTTGAAACACCTGCGTCCTTGAGACGGCCAACTAAGTGCAAAAACAACTCCCTATCTGGTAATACTGAGCTACACAGTTAATCGTAAATTAAACATATCGTTGTATTATGTGGGAAAGGGGGACTCAGTACTTTCCCACTCTCATGTGACTTGAATACGCCAAACACATCGAATGGACATTTCTATTACAGTTACATCTAATATTAAAATGTCCATCACACTCGCAGACCCCTGTCTATTTAGCAGTGAGCATGCCACTTCCTAATAGTCAGTTTCTCACACAGACACATACTTTTGTTCTTTAATGCTGATGAAAAGCATTATAAAGAATGGTTTTAGTGAAAATAAAACGTAATTGTACCTTTACCTACGACGTCATTGTATCCACATTTTTAGAATATAAAAAGCACCTATAGCCAACCCTAATACAGTGGTGTAAAATAATTAAGAACAGATACTCAGGTACTTGCTTGTGTACACATTTTGAGGTACTTGAACTTTTTGTATTATACTACTCATTTTGGAACTAAATATTGTACATTTTACTCCATTATATTTATTTTTATTTACCAGTTACTTTATAAATTCAGATTTTGACACATAATTCTCAGGAAAAACTTTTAAAATGTGATTATTTGATATAGATTAAACCATCCAACATTATATTTAAGTTATTTAAAGGTGGGGTAGGTAAGTTTGAGAAACCGGCTCGAGATACACTTTTTGTGAAATGGGACAAATGAAGATGAATGGATGTTTTTTCTCCCATTCAGAGTCACTACTCAGTGAAGAAATCTGCTTCCGTGCTGGGGATGGGCAGCGAGAATGTGTTCGTGGTGAAATGTGATGAAAGGTGGGTCCAATAGGCTGTTAAAAGTTAATGCTCAACAAAAGACTGTTAAATGTTTGCTCACCTGTTGCAGCTTTCAGTGTGTGTGTGTGTGTGTGTGTGTGTGTGTGTGTGTGTGTGTGTGTGTGTGTGTGTGTGTGTGTGTGTGTGTGTGTGTGTGTGTGTGTGTGTGTGTGTGTGTGTGTGTGTGTGTGTGTGTGTGTGTGTGTGTGTGTAATATTATTGCTTTCAATCAACCTAATACAGTTATGTGTAATTTGTTCACATAACACATTTTATTAAATTCAACATTTCAAATGTTTCAGTTGTTCTTTCAGTGTACCAAACAACAATACAACATGCGTTTTTATTCCAGTTTTAATAACTTAAAGGTCCCATGTCATGCTTTTCCGGTTATCACCCGTCCCCTTGTGTGTTATGTAGCTTTTTCTCCAACATAAACGGTCTGCAGAGTCACACACCCTCAAAGTACACCCTGGAGCGAGTAAAACTCTAACACAGAAAATACCTGTCTGTGCTGCCCCAGAACGCCTCGTTGGACATTTATCTTTTTCAGAGTGGGCGAGCTGACCAATCAGAGCACACTGGGCTCAAAGGGGGGGGGGGCATCCTGGGCTTGTGAATACACATACTATACAAAGATGCTGTGTGAGAAGCCAATGTGATTTTGAACATTGAACAATGTAAATCTATTCTAGTAGACCTTAACAATGGAATTCTGATCAGTAGAAATGGCCCAGACATGGGACCTTTAAAATGAGTTCATTTATTAAAGTATTTTAGAAGTTATATAGTCACACAGCCCTATGCTGTTTACTGAACCCTTGTCTGCTCTGGCTCTTTTCAGAGGGAAAATGATTCCTGCTGACCTCGAGTCTTCCATCGTTGCAGCTAAAGAAAAGGTAGTATGAATGGAGAAAGATTTAAAAAATAACGAAAGAATGTCCTGTTCAATGGAGAACAATGTGTCCACATTTTCTGTTATCCCACAGTATCATGACATACTTGAATTGGCTTTGGATCAGTGCATCCACATGAAGAGACTGACTTGAGTTCTCTCTCCTCAGGGTTTGGTTCCATTCTATGTGAATGCGACAGCAGGAACCACGGTGTACGGAGCCTTCGATCCTCTCAACGCCATTGCTGACATCTGCCACAAACACACACTGTGGATGCATGTTGATGTAAGACAGTGGTGGAGGAAGTAGGCTACTCAGATCTTTAGCTCAAATACAAGTAGTGATACCACAGTGTATACATTATTTGTTAGAAGTTAAACCCCTTCATTGTTTTGTATACCAAAACTAATGTAATCATCCTGCAGAAGGATATATATATATATATACTACCGTCTCAGACTGTATGCTACTAGAACACTTAATAATAACAACAGTATAATACCCGTAGAACAGATTAAAGCATGTTTTTTAAAGGTTTGTATTGGTTTTTAAGTCAGTTACTAGGACAGTTAAAGGGGACCTATCATGCTATATTTGAAAAATATATTGTAGGGCCATTCCAATACAAAACATGTCTGTGAAGTTTTTTGCTTAAAATACCAAACAGATCACCCATTGTAGCCATGCCTCATTCTGCTCATACCCTCTATTCCAGCCCTGTGCCAAACAGGCTGATTCTGCTTTAAATTGAACGTCTGCTGCTAGCCACGCCCCTTTGTAGCGTCACGCAGCTTTCCCCTGCTAAGAGAGTTTTCTACCGGGAGTAGCTCAGCTAAACGCTGCCGTGATTAAATGCCATATTATGTTCCCAACCACTTCAAGCATTATTTCTGTAACAGAATGTAGCTCAAACGTTTCTCTCTCGCACGGTTTACCACAAGGACATTACGTTACACATATTCTCTCCTGTAGCCTACAGCGTTAGCTCTAAGTGTTAGCATGCTTGCTAATGTAAACACAGACCATATTACTCCCAAAACACGCCGCGCATTGTTTCTGATACAGCACATAGCTTGGCATGTGCTTTCTTAAGTGAAAGTAAAACAGTGCCATTATATGTATTATATGTTGCAACTTTACTCTAAGTGCCTCCTGCAGACATCCTGCTGTTACACAGACACACCGCTGGGGAGGAGATTCAGCTAGACGGCTGTAGACTAGTGATGTGTCGGTCGCGAACGAGCCGAGCCGGCTCTTTTAAGTGAACGACGGGAGCCGGCTCTCGCCCGCGAACGAGACGTTTTTTGTTTGTTTTATTGCGGAGGGATCTAGATCGGCTTGAAGGCACATTATGCAATGTGCACATTATCCCGCTTATTACACGGCCACATTCTCAACAAAGTAACGACATGACTCCCAATATTAATTGAAATGCTTTTATGGATTTAGAAAATGATTTTATTGATTTAAAAAATTGTTTTATGTATTGATTTAAATTGACATGCATCCGCTAAGAAAATCCGTTGTTACTGTTTGAACTAACGTAGCAACGGCAGGAACTGCTTCAATAGTGTTTTTGAGGAGCTTTTTGATTACAGATTTGAAAACATCGTTGCTTGCTTTAAAAGTAGCACAAGTCATGATGTCAAACCTTGGAAAGTATCTAGATATCCCTGCCCTAATGCCAAAGTAACTGGCAACTGAAGCCGTTTGATGTCTATGTCTGGACCGCTGCGTAAAAAGGAGGGTTTCTGCCCCATTACTTCTCTTCTTACTTCTATAAGAATAAAACACGGAGGACGGAGATCTCTTTTTCTCCCCCTCTTCTGACAGCCCAGCAGCTGATCTCAGAGCATGCTCCCCTCTCCTGCAGGGGGGCGTGGTCAGCTGCAGGGGGGGGCGTGGTCAGTTGCAGCTCACAGAATCAGCCCCCTGCAAAAACAGCGCTGGAAAGAGCAAATAGAGCGAAATGAGGCATGGCTAAAATGCAGGATCTTTTTGGTATTTTGAAAAAAAAGCTATATTTATATACTTTATATAGGTCGATACAGTAGCCCCTTTTTTAAAAATAGTTTTTTATAGGTGTTGCTATCTGTTTTGTGTAGCGTGGTTCTACAAGCAAGTCAGTGCATTCATTGGGTGGGATCAGAGAGTTACACGGGTCTGTAAATGCAATGAAAATAATTGGCCACAACAAATCATTTATATTAAACATGTCATTTTTACTTTTGAATACTTCAGTACAAAGGATGTATTGGATAATTTAAGTGATATATGTGTACACATATAAATCATTAGTCAAAACAGGGCTACATTTGATTTAATTAAAAGGTATGTGGTAAACTCAAGAGCCGTTTGGGAGCCGAAAGAGCCGGCTCTTCTTGGTGAGCCGAGCCAAATGATTCCCATCACTACTGTAGACAGAGACGATAGGTTGGGACGTGTCACTATGGATGGGTACCGACCCCCGGTATTAAACGGGCCCCGGGCTGAATTATTAAAGACCGTGGTACCGTTAAGCTCCGACGTTATCGGTCTTTTTATCGGTAGGCTACTGGAGATATGTAAAAAATATATGTCATGTGTATTATTGCTACACAAACATTATATTGCAGTTTTAGTGTCGCCAACTCCGTTTCTCGATGCCCGTTGCCTAAAGTGCAATAAGAGTTTAGCATGTATGGGCGGTAACACGAGCAATTTGTCTAAACATTTAGCAAAAGTGCTCCACATTCAGACGGAGAAATTATAAAAGTACCGTTAAAAGACCGGACCGATAAGCGGTATCGATACAAGTAGTAGTAGAACCGTTAAAACCTTAACGATACCCGTCCCTACGTGTCACCTGGATTTGCTCGTTTGCACCCCCGTTTTTTTAATTTTTTTTATATATAGAGATCTGGGTAAGGAGGGGTAGAGATAGAGTTGTATTTTCTGAAACATTGTGAGTTTCCTTACACACCGGTGAAACATATTTATGTATAAAAGACATCAAAAAGTGCATTTTGCATAATAGGTCCCCTTTAAGCTAGTGCACTGACTGACCCGTGTTTAGTCATGGCTGCTCTGCTTTTATGTTTTAATAAATAAAGCTTTCTCATTGGGTGGAGGGTGGGCACGCAGTGTTGCTGAGGAATTTCTTTGATTTTTGCCTGCAGGCGGCGTGGGGTGGAGGCCTGCTGATGTCAGACAGACACAGGATGAAACTACAGGGCATTGAACGGTAAAACCACACAACCTATCCACTTCACTCAGCATGTCTTTGTTTCCTCCAGGAGTTTCTGTGGAGCAACCACAACAAAGAATATGTGTAGCTCATTGTGGATCCCAGCCTCATCACCTGATTTCCTTTTTATAATAAGATACTGTGTGTGCATGATAAGCATAGCTAAGGTTAGCATCAAATGGTGCAGTGACGATTTATTTGTGTGGGCCAACCAGGAAGTTAGCTTGGCCAGGTCTCCCTTCCATTGGATTTGAGAATATTGCAGAAAACAAGCTCTGTGGCAAATTACCATAACCACTGCTAAGCTAAATGTGGCAAATGCTAGACACATGTTAGCAACCGCTGTTCCACATAAGCTCTGTACTTTTAGCAGTGGGGTATTTACTGACGTATTTTATGTCGTAGAACAAAACTTAAAAATCGATTTCACTTTATTCAGGAATCTAACCAAAAACACATTTAAAAAAACGTTGCCTTCAAGAGGTTTGAACTGGTAGTGGTAAAATGCTAACCTTTCCCCCGGTTTTGCACAAATAGACTGTATGGTGAGCTTTCTGTAGAGGTGGTTGTTTGTCCCCTCTTGTTGTAATACACATTGTGTATGCATTTCATTTGTGAAAATGAACATCATTTGGTGTGTTTTCATTGTTTTACAACCTGCATTTCAATAATGTAACTGTAGCATATTAGCCTCACATTGTTGAATCTTGTTTTTTTCTGTTGTTGTTGTTGTTGGGTCAACATTCATTAGCCCCTCCTACAAACATTTATCCCCCTGAGGCTCCTAGGCTGAGCATTATTGTTGGTGCCCTTTCACAGTGAATTGCTTTTATAAACATAATAACTTGTGTGTGCTGTGGTTGCTAAAACAAGTCTGATAGTTTGTCCAATTTACATTTGAAGTGATTGTTTTCCAGAGCCTGGTCCGTCACCTGGAATCCTCACAAGATGATGGGCGTCCCTCTGCAGTGCTCCGTCATACTGATCAAGAAGAGGGTAAGACATAATGCTGTACCCTTTAATTGAAGTGTACATAAAACATCACAATCTTTGGAGGCTATCAACTGAATGTTTTTAGCCATGCTGACATGGCTTGTTGGTGTGTGTATCTGTCCAAAACTCTCTTCTTCAAAGCTATTAGATGCATTGGACATTTGTACAGATATTTAGGATGCCTTCAGAATTAATACTAAGGACCATGGCGCCACTATGAGTGAAATTGGTGGTCCAGGGTAAACAATTGGGTTCATTCATCGTCTTTGTCAACTTTGGTGAAATGTTTTATGTAAAATGTCTTAAAAATATATCCTAAACAGCTGGTGTGGCTGTTGACTGTTAATCTTGTTCTGCAAACAGGTTTTTTTTTAAATACTATTTTGTGTTCCTCCTCAGGGTCTCTTACAGGGGTGTAATGAGATTGGGGCCACTTACCTCTTCCAGACGGACAAACACTACGATGTGAACTACGACACCGGAGATAAGAGCATCCAGTGTGGCCGACATCAGGACGTCTTCAAGCTTTGGCTCATGTGGAAGGCAAAGGTATTCCTGTGCAATACGAGAGTGACTCATGTGAAGACTGCATCTGATTTTCTCTTGATGATGGGGACTTCATTTTTCGATGGGATTCCTTTTCTTTTTGTCCTTATCTTTATTAGATAAAATATGCACAAATGTATTTGAACGATTAGTTGGGCAACCAGTGAAGCAGTGATGACGTACTGTATTTTTCTAAGCTGCTTTACAAGTTAGCATCACAAGGGCTCAAACGACAAAAAGCAATGGGATTATTTCAATGGGAAAGTTGAAGAAAATAATTATGATTAGTTTTGTTCAGCAGGATAATCTCCACACAGTGGTAGAATAAGTACTTAGATCCTTTGGTCTAAAAATACTCCATTACATACCCATTATGCACTGTTTTGAAAGTATTATATTACTATAGAATTTAAAATTCTTATTTTGATTTCTTACAATTACATGTAAGAACATTTAAATATTGTAGTACGTTAATATTAAGACAATTTTAGATTTATTTTTAATATATTTATATTAACGTACTGCATTATATCCAATACAAATGTCCTGTGTTTTATATGTGAACAGTAGCTGGTAACTATAAGTGGTAATTAAATGTAGTGGAGTCAAAAGTACAACAAATGTTCCAAAATGTAAGGGAGTAGAAGTATATAGTAGCATTAAATGGATAAGTAAAGTACCACAAGTAAAGTACTTAAGTATAGTACTTGAGTAAATGTACTTAGTTTCTTCTCACCACTGCTGCCCCATGTTAACACCACTTTGTGATGTTTGAAGCATAAATGCAATTGACAAAATTAGGAATAGTTAAAGGTCCCATGCCATGGCCATTTCTACTGATCATAATTCCATTGTTGAGGTCTACTAAAATAAATGTATATTGTGCAATGTTCCAAACTCACATTGGTTTCTCAAACAGCATCTCTGTATAGTCTGTATATTCACTCTCTGTCCTAAACGGCTTGTTGGAGCTCCTGCGCCCCCCCTCCCTGTGAGCCCAGTGGCCGTCTGCGAGACAGCGAGACACAGTGAAACCCAGCCCGAACACACACACACACCCGCAGCCTGGCTGGGAGTTTGTGTGTGTGCCCAGGCTGAGTTCCGCGGTGTCTTGCTGTCTCGCTGACCCCACACCAGTGATCCAGCTCACAGTGTCCCGCTCCTCGCAGCAGCGAGCCTCGCAACGTCCCGCCGAGTGTATGTGTGTGAGGAAGTCCGCGGATTGGTCCAAACGTAGCGGCTCCGCGGACGTTACATCACTATACCTGAAATACGTCACTATACCCAAGAAGTAAACAATGGAATAAGAGAAATCTCCAACGAGGCGTTCTGGGGCAGCACAGACAGGTCTTCTCTGTGTTAGAGTTTTACTCGCTACAGGGTGTAGTTAGAGGGTTTGTGACTCTGCAGACCGTTTACATGCAGAAAAACCTTCATAACACACAAGGGGACGGGTGATAACCGGAAAAGCATGACATGGGACCTTTCAGTAAGGATATAAACAAATGTCACCAACGCTAAGCTAAAGGTGGCTAATATGTGGCGTGATGACTTTTACCAGTGTCTTTTAGTCACTTGTTAGCATCACTGTTTATAGTGATTCTACACCCACTGTAGAAGCTTCAGACATTCACCAGTGGGGATTCACTGACATATTTCATATAGAATAAAACGAGAGACAACTCCATTCAGTACCAGAGAGACAACGAGCTATACATTTTCATTGGATGATTCTGTACTGTGAAGTTTTACTGTGAGCATTGACTGATATTGAGAAATGCAGTTTGGTGTGTCTGTGTCCCCTGGGTGACATAACACTTTCATTCATTATTGCATGCTTCTTAATTTTAAATCTTTTTAAAACACTTTGATAAGATGACTACTGCTGTTTAACTTTCTATGTCGCTGTCTGTGTCTCTCACTCGCTCAGGGCTCCCAAGGATTTGGATCTCAGGTCAACAAATGCTTAGAGAATGCAGAATATCTGTACGATCAGCTGCAGAGGAGGACTGACTTTGAACTGGTCTTCAAACACAAAGTAAGGCTGTTTTTTACCTGGTAAAGAAATATATTCATCTAATGAGTTTTTGTACAGGAAACATTCGCAATTTCGGTTGCCAAATGTGTCAGTTTTAAAATACATCAAGACATCTGATTTTAAGCCAGGATTTCAATTCTAGGTTACATACTAATTGTTTTGCCAGGCTTTAGATTCAGACAACTATATATATCGTAGACAGATACATTTTCAGTTGAATTAAAATCTCCTGCACTTACCATCCAAAGAATATTGCCAGGTATTATTGTGTTTTTGGTTGGTCCTTTGAAATAGGGAGTACCTTCAGTGCTAATACTAATATCCCCAAGATGCACCACTGACAGCAAAAACAAGTTGTTGCTGCCTGTAGCCATCAAATCATTTAAAGAGGCCCTATTTTGCTTTTTGCGGTTTTCCCTTTCCTGTAATATTCTGTAGGTTTCGGTGCATCTTGGTCTGCCAAGGCTAACAGGCAATATGAGAAGAGAGCTCTTTGAACCATAAAGCATTGAAACATGTCACAGTAGAGACACAAAATACACAGATGAACCTGAAAATGAGCACAAAATGGCCTTTTAACTCTGATTGCAGTCACTAGGATTTACTTCACTATAAGCAGCATCCCTTTTAAACTCTTCACTTCAGCTTTAATTATCCAATTATGAATACTAATTCACCACTTTCTATATTGTTACATACATGTTATATATTGTATTACAATGTGCACATTTGAACTTTGACTTCTTATGTTTTTAAAAGTATTTGTATTTGATTTTGTATTAGACATTTCACTTCAAATTGTTATGTGATATATTTTATTCATTTAATTTGATTTCGTACTGTACATACACAAACTTATTTTTAAATCCATATTTTTTAATGTATCTTTCATGTATTGCATCCTAACAAAACCCCAATTCCCCTGAGACATTTAGAATATTCTAATTCAAATTTTGAAGAAGATTTATCCCTGTAAATCCCCTCTCAACTGGATATCTGCTCTCCTCTCTGACAGCCGGAGCACAGTAACGTGTGTTTCTGGTACCTCCCCCCCAGCCTGAGGGGCCTGCAGCCTGGCCCTGACAGAGACATGAGGCTCCATCAGGTCAGTACAGGAGCCCAGCGGCCCCTCCCTCAGTAAGGATCAGGCCCCACTGCTTCCTTTTATGATTTCAAAATGCTTCATACGTCTCTGCAGGTGGCTCCTCGGATCAAAGGCAGGATGATGGAGAAGGGCTCTCTTCTGATTGGCTATCAGCCGTTGGGTGACAAAGTCAACTTCTTCAGGTGTGTGTTCTCCAACCCGGCCACACAACAGGAGGACATCGACTTCCTGCTGGAGGAGATCGCCCAGTTTGGAGAGGACTTATGACCTGTCACGTGATTATTGGATCAGCACTTCTCTCCGGTTTTCATTTTCAAGGAAATGAGTGCACCATTGTTTTACTGTGCCATTCACATTGCATCCACACTTTCTATAAGCCTTTCCACTTTTGGTGTTCTTACAGCGTTAAAGTGAGGAGGTTTGAAACTGTACACTATTTATTCAAATAGATTTTCTTTTTCTTTATGGATATTTTACAAATCACTCCCCTGTGACTGTGTACTGTAAGGTAGCTTCTAGCTTCATGTCGAACACTAACAGTAAGTCAACATTTTTCCAGAGCATTTTTTTAAATCACCAGGTAACGCTAAAAAACATAACATTTATATTGTATGACAAAGTGTTAATTTAATATCCCTGGCTAGCTATAGCTACTTGCTAACGGTTTAGCTTACCCACGCGATTCAAAGTAATGTCAACGTAGCTGTAATTTATGCTTTGCTTACATGAAGTTTACTGACATTTACATACCTTGTTTACCTGGCGCAAGTGGGGGCTCTGGGGTTGTTGTGTGAGCCACCTGTCAGCCAATAAGACACGTTTATTTCCATGCAACTCTCTGGTGATTGGTCTGGTGTCTTGCCTCTGAACTGAACAAATGCAGAGGTGGAATAAGTACTGCATTCGAAGTTGAACTTAAGTAGAAGAACAAAAGTATTAGCACCAACTTATACTTTAAGTACCAAAAGCAAAGTACTCATCATGCAGTTTGGCACAAATAAGAACCATATAGTTTATTATTCATGTATTAATGTGTTCATAATTTAATGTTGCACTTAAACGTTAAAAGTGGGGTTAATGGTAATGATGTTATACACACTGGCTTATCTTAACTATCTTAACTTATGATAATGTATTAGCTAATTTATATTTTGTATTATAATCGAAGTAAAACATTTGCCTACAAAATGTAATGTAGTAAAAAGTATAAAGTAGTAGAACATTCTAAAATACATTGTATATTTTTGTATAATGACAATAAAGGCTTTCTATTCTATTCTCTCATTTTATTTTCAGTACAGCACTTGTGTAAATTGTGTTGGTGAGATTCCACCAATGGCAAAATGAAGGTCATATCAGTGATCCCCACTACATCTGTATACATGTCACATTGAGATGTATATTAAAATAGGCCTACAATAAAGTGTAGGGAGGCCCATGTTAAAACATTCATTGATGTTGCATACAATATCAAGCTACAGTTGCAAAGAGATCAAACACATGCTAGTGTCATGGCAGATTCCTTATTACAGCGCGTTTCTCGCTTATTTATTAAGGTAACACAGGTCAGAGAGGCTCCATTGCCTCTTCCGCAATTATCAGCAGATGTACCCACGTTAAGTACGTTTACCCAATGTCAGAGGAAGTACAAAGACGCTGATTAGATTATAGTTTGTTAGTTAATGTAAGGAACATTTTGTGGTCATGTCCAAACATATATATAGTTTGTTCGTTGGATAATTCATATCCTGCAAGACGTCATGAGATCATGACCTTTCCACTGCTGGAAAATATTAACATATCAACTATCTCTGCCACGTATGTTTCAAGTGTATGTTCGTGTGTGTTTTATGTGTATACAGCACAAGAGATCTTTCTAGTCTGGGGAGCATTTCCACGGTTGGCTGCTGTGGCAGAAGGTGAGGTACTCCAATATTATTATTGTTGTTGCACAACTGATTAATCTCAACCATATCTGTGTTTGTGTTTTATTGATCTCAGTTTTAACATTTAAAGTTGGTGAGCCATAAATTGCACTAACATTAGCATGAGGATTCATTGGGAACCGTGAGAATATCACATTGTGTAAATGTAAAAAATAACGTACAAATAGACAGATTTATCTTTTGAAAGATAGGGCCAGTCCTCCTTTATTGACATATGCATTCTGGGTAGAGTAACTACAATTGACCAGAGTACACTAAGCACTATAGGCTACATGAATAAAGATAACCTTCCACTTAAACGGGAGAATTAAAAAAACAGGCAAACACAAGTGTATAAACAATAAAAGCCCCATTGGAGCGGCAGCCACACTCCATACAGTCTGGGCCCCTGGTTTTATTCCACTCTGAATGTGTAGCTAGCACCCTGAGGTGTGAGCATGATTCCTAACCGACATGTTCCCAGGGAATCCCAAAAGTTTAGATGCCTTAAACTGAGTTTGGAAAACACAAATGGGAGAGACAGTGAACATTAAAATATAAAAACATTTATTGAAAAATATGACATTACATTTTTAATTATAAATACATTTTAATATTACATTGGTTTAAAAACAAGAGTTGTTGAAGAGGCTGCAGTGCTCAGGACGGCGGATTACGTCCATTTCCATCTGGAAGAAGAAACACATGTAATTAGGCCAGAGGAAGTCCGATTTGTCACCAATACATCATGCAAGTCAGTTGGTCCAAGGTCAGGAAATAATGCCAAGTGATAAGATTTTTTTTTTTCTCAATTGAAAGAATACATACAGCAACACCTCCAACTTATTTTTTCCTTCAACAAATGGTACAGGTGGAGGGGTTAAGTTGCCATGGAGGGGTTAAGTTGCCGTGGAGGGGTTAAGTTGGCCTAGACTGCCAACGAAAGCTTTATTTGCGCCCTCTGGTGGAAAGAATTAGGACGTGGCCATAATGCCGACTGCAAAATGGATTCAAATGGTAGATATAATTAATATAATAATTTAATTTAATATATTAGCAACTTGGCAGGAGACAAAGGCAAGTGTAATCCCCAATTAAAAGGGGTAATCAGATTACTGGTAAAAAAATATATATATTTGGACAACAATATATTTTAGAATAAATATATTAGAGATAGAGGTACTGCCTGCAATTTGATAATATTATTTTTCAGGCTAGTTCTTTTTTATGTAGCAGGTTAACACCTGATTAATTGAACAAAAACAATTTGTTAGCTTTTAAAGCATATATTGGAGTAAAACAGCTCTTGTAAACTTGTTTTATCCTCTAGTCTTTGCCAATCATTTAAGAAACCTTTTTTATATTAAACAATGTATTAAACTAAACCCGAATCTGCGCTGATGAGTGGGCTTTCCTCACTGAAACCTCTTCCTCTCTGTTGGGGTTCTGTTTGGACCTCCCACTTCACGGTTTCTCTAACTGGGTCGGTATGATGTGGGCGGACTCTACAGGGTTGGTATGGGTTCTGATACGCTAGGAGTCTGGGCCTGGGGGTGGAGGAAACGTCTGTAGTCTAAGTCCTAAGCACTCCTCTCTCCTCCAGCTGCAGATTGTGACCAATTCTTGAAGTTTAGCTCGGATAGCGACGCATATCGAACTGTAGCTCGTTGTCTAACTTGCTATGATTGTAAAGTCATGTTGTTTGTATTTTTACAATGTTATTGATCAGCAAAATTCGAATCTGTCAATAACTCAGCTCAGAGTATGCTTTGCGACGTGCATGTCCCCTCGCTCTGAGTGTTCTGAGCTAAATGATCCATGTCCCATAGGGGGCTCGTACATCACCATACCAGATACGGCGCTGCACCATACCATAGCCTGAGAAGTAGAATAAATAAACGGTGTATCGGGGATGGACGTTCAAGTCCAGTGAGCAGCACATTGAAGTAATCCAAAAGTAATAATCTTACATAACTTTAATATTGTGACACCTACATTTAAAATTGTTTATTGAAATGAAAGACTCCCATTTGAAAACTGAATCCGCCCCGCATGACCGCGACCACCACTCCTCACAAATGAGACACCTTTCTCACCTTGGTGTTTCCCAGGTTTGCCATAGTATCCACTGTAGGCTTCATGCTGGCTGCCGCCTGTAAAAAGAGACATTTTAAAAAAGGGCCTGAAAATGTGTCCAATCAGCTTTGTGTCCTACATCACACAATGTTCTGCTCAAATCTGAACAGTTGTTGGGACTACCATTAACATGTTGATTTGTTTGGTAAACAAAAATAATGTAATACTTGGTCAATTAATGTTGTCAAGCCAACACAGTCCTGAATTTAAAAGTTAAATCTGAAAATTCTGTTTGCAGATTTTCTGAGTTAGTTTCAGAAAAAGTCTTTGACTTTTATCAATCAAAAATTAGACCCCAAGCCTGTTTTGCAGGTCTCAGGCTCGAAAATGACATTTCCAGAATCAATGACCATAACTACACTTCTAAAAAGGGGAAAATGAATAATCTTTTTTCTCAAAGTAATGATAAACCTGTGAGTTGGATGTAGAAAAGTCAGAATCAATATAGATGTTTTTATTTTTCAGATTGAACATGGTAAAAAACTGTAAATTATAGTGTCCGTCCAACATTTTTTTTACTTATAGTGAAAACTACCCTTGGATGATGGGTTAGTAGACTAAATGCTGTAGGAATCCAAAGTACTACATATAATAAGTACCTTGTATCAAGATTGATGCACAACAAGTGAAATTTGACCTTTTTAGAGAGGTTTAGCAAAAAAAACTCCACCTCTGGGGTGATTTGGGTGGAAATGGGCGTTTTTGCCGTTTCTATGGAACCCATTGGTCGATTTTGGTGATTGACATCTCTTTTAAACCGTTGGGGCCAATATAATCGAAAGGGAATTTCAACATACACACCAACGTTACCCAAAAAAAGGTGGGGGTTTTGCGCATACAGTTTGCCATAAACCGAAACCTCTCTCACGCTCTGAAATCTAGGTTTATTGCTGATGGATTATCAAAAATAATTTCAAAGTGACAGACACATTGGATTAACTCCAGCAGCGTTTTTATCGTTTTAATGCCATTGAAGACCAATTTTGACCAGACAACAACGAAGGTGAGCCATTATTGCCGTTTTTGCTGCTTGGATGTGCAGTTACGATAAGTAATAAGGGTGTTATACCGTGTTTTCTGTGCACACGCCGTTAGCATTTTTTCGCTCGTGGCAGAGGCTCAGCGTTAGGTTGGTGTTTTTTTTTGCAAAAAAACAAAAAAGATCAGTTAGCTGAGTTTCTTCCCGTTACATGGATATGAAACATTCATAGTTTATTACATTTTAAGAAGCCTTCAGACACTGTTGCTTGCAGATGTTGTAGTTTCGGCCCCTTCGGCTGGTCCGTGGGGTTTAAGAGGTTCAAGAACGCGTCCAAAGCCCTGCATTACTTTACGTTGGGATGGATAATTAAACTCTTTCATGAGTTTCTTTTCCGATGCTGTTCAATCAACAGAACATTCTATGGTTAAAAAATAATGACTGACATTTCCTAAAATGGGCAGGATCCAGAATCACACAGAAAGTGTAAACATTTTAGAAGAGTCATTTGAGCCCAGTTCAGTGTTTTCCAACCTGAAGATGCTGTATTGGCTAAATCAATTTTTAGACACCTTACCTTGACCCCTGGGCTTCCTGTAGCCTTGTTTCCTCTGGTTCTTCTGGGTTTGTCCCCTCATGATTGGTCCTTCTCCTTGTCTATAGTTCCCATTCTTATTTTCCACAAGACAAGCAAGCTAGTTACAGCACCATGGTCATTTTCAGGATCCTTTAATTATGGTCAAATCAAAAAGAAGATTACCAGAAGATGTAAAAGGCTGATTCCTGTTTGGTCCCATGCTGCACCTCCTCTCCTCACAGGCACACTTGTGCTCCTGGAACTCATTACACTGGACTCCAAAGTCCACCTTCGCTGGAGACACTTCTGCTGTCTTCTGATCAGCCATCGGGACGCTCAGCTGCTCTTTTCCAAGCAGACTAACTTCTTCGTTCCCAAGTGCGCCATCTTCCACCTCGATGCCCGCTCCATTTTGTAGATTCAGCTTTCTTGCGCACGTCTTCCCAATAGAGTTCAAGTTCAGACTCTCTTCCTGCTGAGGAGGGCTGGTCCTTTTCTTCTGCAGTTGCTCATTTAAAATGTCCTGGTTTGGGCTTCGATTAGCCTCAGGTTCAAAAGACCTATTTTTGTCCTCTTTAGTGGGCGAAGATTTGACAATGGGAGTGTCATTCTCAGCTTGCTCCACGATCACATCGGCTGCCAACAGGTCGTCACGCTGTAACCACTCCTTGGTGGGGATGAAGGGGGCCAGAGACTCCACGGACCAAATGGACTCGTTCCAGGTTCTCTTCAGGTAGGAGCTATTATTTCTAGAGGGAATGATTAGGGTAATGTCTTCAAGCGGATTTGTCTCGATGCTATATTCTTGCTCATTGTCAGGGAGCTTATGGGATGAGGATTGTCGGAGTTCATCTGTGTATGGAAGACAATCTTTTTGTGAGGAGCTACACACAGGAACCATACCATCTTGAGAGCCAACAGACCACATGTTGCAGTGAGCGTTCCTGCATGGGGCAACATTCTCCTGACCCACACTCTCTTTTCGGCTCTTCTCAGTGTCCAGGGTTGCTCGGATACATGACTGGATGGCTGTCGTTCCTGTAGGTCGGAGGACATTAAAGCCATGTTTGTTACTGATCTCTTTAACCGGGAGGTCTTTTTCGATACTACTGTTTAAGGCGTCCTTCTCAACTTCAGCAGAGTTTTGTTTTTGGGAGCTTGAGCTCGAGGACGAAGGAGAGTTTATTGTGGTTCCACTACCCGAATCTGCGCTGATGAGTGGGCTTTCCTCACTGAAACCTCTTCCTCTCTGATGGGGTTCTGTTTGGACCGCCGAGTTCACGGTTTCTCTAACTGGGTCGGTATGATGTGGGTGGACTCTACAGGGCTCGTATGGGTTCTGATACGCTACGCTAGGAGCCTGGGCCTGGGGGTGGATAAAACGTCTGTAGTCGATCGGTTGCATGTCAGGGCGTGGCATGATGTATGCTGGAACCTCCATATAGGGATTGCGAGGAGGGAACGGGGGCATCCCCATACCATAGCCTGAAAAGTAGAAACAAGAAACGGTGAATCGGAGATGGACGTTCAATTCAGTGAGCAGCACCTTCAAATTTCAATATCCGAGTTTACATTTCTGTCATAGAAAAGTTAAAGCAAAGTGTCATACATACAGTATAAGACTATTGTGTTTGACAGTGATTTACAGTAACCAAGAACATTTCATCAAGCACAATTTTGAGATACTAGTACTTTAAATTGAGTATTTACATTGCTGCTACTTTGTATTTTTACTCTACTTTTATTTAAACAGTTACTCAATACCTTTAGTTACTTTACAGATGTGGATGCATGATGTGAAATATAATCGAGTGTTAAATCAGACTTTAGTTCCACCTGGAGTAAATCCACCAGCTACCCTGCAGTCTACAAACTCATTCAGACTAGCTGCACCTTCACCAGCTTTGAGAACACTTTCATGATCAATCATTATAAAACATATCATATATATTATTCTGAAATGGACCAATCTGCACAACGACTACTTTTACTGTCGCTATTTATGATTTTAAATGCCATTTTCCTAATGTCTTTCATTTTTTGTAAAGCACTTTTGCCTTGTGTTGAAAAGTGCTATATAAATAAACTTGCCTTGCTACTTCAACTACATTTTGATGATAATACTTTTACTGTAACAGAGTATTCCTACACTCTGGTACTTGTACTAGTACAAAGATCCGAGAACTTCTTCCATCTCTGGTGTTGGATAATAAATGTTGTACTGTTCATGTTATTGTGTCCATCACTTGCATCTAACTAACAGAACCCAGCCTTTCGCTTTCACCTAAAATATAGAACAAAAAACCAGAATTTTTAAATGTTTCCAGCAAAAATGTAAAAACTCAAGACTCACCCATTCCTGGGAAGCCAGCAAAGGGGTTATAGGAGAAGGGCATGGGCCACTGGGAGGGGTGGAAAGGGGGTGGGGGTAGAGCATGGATGTAGAAGACAGGCCGGCCAGGGAGGTGGTGTTGGGGGTGGGGGTGTTGGAGGGGGTGGGGTGGAGCTCCGGGGCCTTGGCAGGGGGTGTATAGTCCTGGATCATGCTGATCAGAGGATGGCCCACCACTGTTAGCCCGAGTGTTTCCATGCACTCTGCTTGGGTGAGCTGACGGAGGTTTGTTCACAGCTTTCGCCGCCATATTGGACCTGCAGAGGAGGAGGATCTGTCAGGTGTGGATCCACAGCAATAATTCTAAAGAACTGTAGATCGGAGCAAACTTTACACAAACAGGATGACACTTTTTGAGAGTATTCTTTTCCGGATAAAATGTACTAGAGTATTTGGACCAAATTCAGTGCATTTTTACAATGTTAAGAATGTTTTAAAATATGCACTGCTCAAGCAAGGGGGAACAAATAACCACTGCAGATAAGACATTCACACCTAGCTACCTCTCAAGCATTGCTAATGAGGGCATTTCAGTTATGTTTCTCACTTTGGTCTGTCTTTGTTGCAGTGGCTAGAGACCTGCATCTACACATGAATATTAGACATTTAGATTCTTAAATAGTATATTCAATATACACAATTGTTTGCCACCAGACTTTTCATGTTCATACACCAAGCATGTTAGGGTGAAATAAGTCGTGTTGATTTGTGGTTCTGAAAGCCTTTAGACCTCTCCTCTCTGAATGCAGCACAAGACGCGAGCCTTGTAACCCCTCCCCCGGCCCTGGAGCGAGCGAGGAAATATGATTGGCGGCGTTTTCATTTGAACGGGATGGCGCATTTGGACCACAAGTAGATGGAAGGAATGAGGTATTTGCAGTTTACAATGACAGAGAAGAGACTTTCAAGTTTGGCTGTACTCAGCATTGAATCAAAACACACTAAAGCTTTAGATCTTAATACGTTTCGGAGCCGTTTTGCTGAACAAGATGGTAATCGCCACATTCAGCTGTAGGCATGCCAACTTGATGCTCTGCTCACGGATGACTCGATGAGCATAAAAAACTGTTAAGATGACCTTACGTGTGTAAATCTATTTTTTTCTTTGTGGGGGCCTTCCCCCAAAAAACTGTTTGAAGTCCTGAAAAAGTCAAATCAGACGGTGTGTAAAACTACACTGCCCAGCCAAAAAAAAGTAACCACTTTGATTTAACTAGGCCAGTAGGTAAGGGCATTCCACTGGATAATAATACCCCTGCATTATAGCAACACTAATAACAATAATAATTGGGAGGGGGGGCGCAGCTGTTCTTATGTTCTCTGAGGTGAGGCTCACCTGCCCACACTTTGAAAACCCCTGCACTAGATAATATTGAACGAAAAACCCCAAAATGAATCGTCAAACAGTTAGAAACGTTAAAGTAAAAGGCATGGCGAAATCTGAACACTACCAAATAACTGTTTACAGTATAGAAAACCCCCAATGTGTCAGGGAGAAGAAAATACTGAATTTATCAAAAAGAATGACAGCCTGAGTACCCAGATTTTGAATCAGAAAGCACCTGCCAACACTCCAAAAAATGATGCTTCCAAATCTTTCCTAAGCATTTGCTATGTTGTCTGTTATAAAGGAAATGTTGAGTCACTTTACCTGGTTGAGGACTTGATATGTCTGAGCCACACAAAGGGATTAACCGTGAGACTCACACACCTGAGTTTAAGTAGCTGCTGATCATCCAAGTGTGTTCACCATCAGCTGATGGAGCACCTAATCAAACACTCAGATTCAGATGTCATGCAGCCATTGGGACACTAGAGGGAGCCAAAAAGTTACATACATTTTCCAGGCCATGCACAGTTCTACACAACCTCTCTGAAATGTACCTACAAAGATAGTTACCGTTGAAAACTTGAAATTAAAATAAGAGTATGAATTCTTGTTACTTATTTATACATATTTAGTTAATGATAATCCTCTAATGTTTGGTTAACTGATATTTTCATTAACACTCTGCCCTGAAATATAATCTCTTCATAAACAAACATTAATATTTATCCAGTTGTATTCGTTAACGGACAATTGTTCCATTTAAGATTTTAAAAAAGTGAAAGATAAAAACAAAAAATAATAAAATATTTTTATAAAATAAAGAGTTGAAGTAAGAATTTTGAATTAAATAAAAAAATATATTTGAATGATAGTAATTTTAATGATAGTAAATAATAGTCCACAAAACACATTCATTCCATTTAAAAACAGTCTCTTTAATATACGTTTCATCAGGTAACGTCATGTCAAATGTAGAATACATAATCGTTTTGTAACACCCACCCTCAACCTATAAAGCTTCAGATAATTTAGATTGACATGATATGAAAATGGCAATATATAAAGCACTTAAATATTTGATAAGGAACAACAATAAGGAAACATTTAAGGGGCAACGTGCCGCTCCAGTGATAAGCAGTGATTACCAACATGGGGGGTCGGGTCCCCAACCGGTTGCATTATGATGACGTTGGAGGGGCTTTGAGATTACATTACATTACATTGCATTTAGCTGACGCTTTTATCCAAAGCGACTTACAATAAGTGCATTCGACCAACAAGATACACATTTGAAGAAAACAGAATCATATACATCAGGTTTCATTGAGCCAAAACATTTCAAGTGCTACTCAACTGGCTTTAGATAAGCCAGTCCTTTGTTAGTATATAAGTGCTTTGTTAGCAATTCTTTGTTAGCAATTCTATCGCTCGAAGTGGAGTCGAAAGAGATGAGTTTTCAGTCTGCGCCGGAAGATGTGCAAGCTATCTGCTGTCCTGATTTCAATGGGGAGCTCATTCCACCATTTTGGAGCCAGGATAGCAAACCCACGTATTTTTGCTGATGGGAACTTGGTTCCCCCTCGCAGTGCGGGTGCAGCGAGCCATTTGGCCGATGCAGAACGGAGTGCACGTGCTGGGGTGTACAGTTTAACCATGTCCTGGATGTAGGAAGAGCCAGATCCATTCGCAGCGTGGTAGTACCGGTGTCTTGAAGTGAATTCTAGCAGTTACTGGAAGCCAGTGAAGGGAGCGGAGGAGCGGTGTGGTGTGGGAAAAGGTTGGAAGGTTGAAGATGAGCTGCAGAGGTCGGATGGCACATGCAGGTAGACCAGCCAGGAGGGAGTTGCAGTAGTCTAGGCGTGAGATGACGAGAGCATGGACCAGAAGTTGCGTCGCTTACTGGGTCAGGAAGGGACGTATCCTCCTGATGTTGTAAAGAGTGTATCTGCAGCAGCGGGTTGTAGCAGCGATGTTTGCAGTGAAGGACAGGTTGTTATTTAGGATCACACCCAGATTCCTTGCAGTCTGAGTCGGGGAAACAACAGAGGTGCCAATGTTGATTGTTAGGTCAAGAGTGGGACAATCTTTTCCCGGAAGGAAAAGCAGTTCAGTCTTGTCAAGGTTGAGCTTGAGGTGGTGAGCAGACATCCACTGAGAGATGTCAGCTAGACAAGCAGAGATGCGTGCGACGACATGGGTCTCTGAGCGGGGAAAGGACAGAATACATTTTGTGTCGTCAGTGTAGCAGTGGTATGAAAAACCATGCGGGCTAATGACAGATCCGAGCGAGTTTGTGTACATGGAGAAGAGGAGGGGACCAAGAACAGAGCCCTGAGGGACCCCTGTAGTTAATTGACAAGGGTCGGACTCAGACCCTCTCCAAGTTACCCAGTCGGTGCGGTCTTTGAGGTATGAGGTGAGGAGGGAAAGTGCAGAGCCTGGAACTCCAAGTTCTTGGAGAGTGCGAAGGAGGATCTGATGATTCACCGTGTTGAATGCAGCAGACAGGTCCAAAAGGATGATGACAGAGGAGAGGGAGGCTGCTTTAGCAGTGTGCAGTTCCTCTGAGACAGCAAGGAGGGCAGTTTCTGTGGAGTGACCTGCCTTGAAACCAGACTGGTGCGGATCCAGAAGGTTGTTCTGATGGAGATAACAGGAGAGTTGTTTAAAGACAGCGCGTTCAAGTGTTTTAGACAGGAATGGGAGGAGAGAGACAGGCCTGTAGTTTATAACATCAGACGGGTTGAGAGTGGGTTTCTTTAGGAGAGGGTTTACTCTTGCCTCCTTAAGACTGTTTGGAAAGTGACCAGGAGTTAGAGAAGTGTTGATGAAATGGGAGAGAAAAGGTAGAATATCAGGAGCGATAGTCTGAAGGAGGTTTGAGGGGATAGGGTCCAGAGGACAGGTGGTAGGACGGTCAAGGCAAGGCAAGGCAAGGAAAGGAAAGTTCATTTATATAGCACCTTTCAACACAAGGCAATTCAAGGTGCTTTACAAAAATGAAAGACATTCAGACAAAGGCATTTAAAAACAGTAAAAGATAATAAAAGAAACATTAAAAGAAAAAATACATGAATAACAAGTACATGAATAAAAAGTTACAGTGCAGTTTAAGATATGAATAGTTCACACAGAAGTTCCATTTTACTGATGAACACAACGGCTCAGTTTCAATTAAAGCAGCGGCAAAAAGATAAGTCTTCAGCATGGATTTAAAAGTAGTAAGAGTTGCAGCGAACCTGCAGGTTTCTGGGAGTTTGTTCCAGATATTTGGAGCATAATAACTGAACGCTGCTTCTCCATGTTTAGTTCTGACTCTGGGGACAGAAAGCTGACCAGTCCCTGAAGACCTGAGAGATCTGGATGGTTCATAATTTAGCAGAAGATCAGAAATGTATTTTGGGCCTAAACCATTCAGTGCTTTATAAACCAGCAGCAGTATTATAAAATCTATTCTTTGACACAGAGGAAGCCAGTGTAAAGATTTCAGAACAGGAGTGATGTGATCCACTTTCTTAGTGTTAGTGAGGACTCGAGCAGCGGCGTTCTGAATCAGCTGCAGCTTTCTACTAGATTTTTTAGTGAGACCTGTAAAGACAGCATTACAGTAGTCGAGTCTACTGAAGATAAAAGCATGGACAAATTTTTCCAAATCCTGCTGTGACATTAGTCTTTTAATCCTAGATATGTTCTTTAGGTGATAGTAGGCTGATTTAGTAATTGTTTTAATGTGACTGTTGAAACTCAGGTCAGAGTCCATGACTACACCTAGATTTCTGGCTCTATATGTTGTTTTGAACATTGCAGACTGAAGCTCAGCGCTAACTTTTATACGTTCTTCCTTGGCTCCAAAGACCATTACCTCAGTTTTATCTTTGTTTAATTAGAGAAAGTTCTGACACATCCAGTCATTGATTTGTTCAATGCACTTACTCAGGGTTTTACCTGGAGAATAGTCTACTGGTGAAATGGTTATGTAAATTTGTGTGTCATCTGCATAGCTATGGTAACTTATTTTGTTGTTTTTCATTATCTGAGCCAGTGGTAGCATGTAGATGTTAAAGAGAAGAGGCCCCAAGATGGAGCCTTGAGGAACCCCACATGTCATATTTGTCAACTCAGATTTGTATTTACCTATAGAAACAAAGTTGTTTCTGTTCTTTAAGTAGGATTCAAACCAATTTAGAACTGTTTCCGAAAGTCCCACCCAGTTTTCTAGTTGGTCTAGTAATATGTTGTGGTCAACAGTGTCAAACGCAGCACTGAGAACTAATAATACTAACACTGAAGTTCTGCCACTGTCTGTGTTTAAGTGGATGTCATTGAAGACCTTTACAAGAGCAGTCTCAGTACTGTGGTTTGGACGAAATCCTGTCTGGAACACATCCAAACAGCTATTTAAATGCAAGAAATTACTCAACTGTTGAAAGACTACGTTTTCAATGATTTTACCTAGAAATGGGAGGTTTGATATGGGCCTGTAATTGTTCATTACTGAAGCGTCTAGATTATGCTTTTTTAAGAGCGGTTTAATGACTGCAGTTTTCAGGGCCTGTGGAAAAACACCTGAGAGAAGAGACGTGTTTACTATATGAAGTAGATCTGAGGCCATGCAAGGAAAAACATTTTTGAAAAATCCTGTTGGAATAATATAAAAGCAGCAAGAGGAGGATTTCAGAAGTTGTATAATGTCCTCTAGGTTTTTATCATTAATCTGATGGAATTGTGTCATGGTGTTTGAATTGATATTAGGTGGACTCAGAGACAAAACATTTGCTGTACCTGATGCAGAGGCACTGACTGCTTGTCTGATTTTCTGAATTTTGTCAGTGAAGAAGGCAAAATCATTGCACGCCCTGGTGGATAGAAATTCAGACGCTACTGACACTGGGGGGTTAGTTAGTCTGTCGACGGCAGCGAACAAGGCACGTGCGCTGTTTTTGTTTTTGGCAATGATATCAGAGAAGAAAGACTGTCGGTCAAATTTCAATTCCAAATTATAAAGGCCAAGTCTCTCTTTATAGATTTCAAAGTGCACCTGGAGATTTGTTTTTCGCCACCTGCGTTCAGCTTTTCAACACTCTTTTTTCTCTGTTTTCACGGTCATGGCCTTTCTCCATGGAGATATTTTCTTCCCAGTCACTTCCTTTACCCTCGTTGGAGCAATGGCATCTATAACATTTTTAATTTTTTTATTAAAATGATCTACTAGCTCCTTTACTGAGATGTTAACAGGGGCAAGTGTGGAAGAAAAATTCTGAGTAAACATTTCCTTAGTGTTTTCAGTTAAATATCGCTTTGTGGTTACCTCTTTTTGAACATTTTTGTGAACAGAAATAGAGCTTTCAAAGAAAACACAGGAATGATCAGAGAGTGCGACATCAGTCACCACAACCTTAGAGATATTCAGACCCTTTGAGATCATTAAGTCCAGAGTGTGCCCCTTATTGTGCGTGGGCTCCGTCACATGCTGAGTCAGTCCATAGTTATCAAGAACACAAAACAGTTCTTTAGCCCCTCTGTCCTGGGGGTTGTCAACATGGATGTTAAAATCACCAACAATGACTAGACGGTCAAAGTCAATACACACTATAGACAGCAGTTCAGTAAAGTCATCAAAAAAGCTTGCACAGTATTTGGGTGGTCTATAGATATTTAGGAACAGAGCTCGAGAGGAGCATTTCAGCTGAAGGGCCACATATTCAAAAGAAGCAAAGTTCCCATCAGATGTCTTCCTGCATTGAAGGGAATCATTATACAAAATAGCAACTCCACCACCTTTCTTTTGCATTCTTTCCTGACTCATAAAACTAAAGTTGGGAGGGGTTGATTTGATAAGAACAGCTGCACTGTTATTTTGTTCAATCCATGTTTCCGTTAAAAACAGAAAATCGAGATTGTGCTCAGTGATAAAATCATTGATTAAAAATGTTTTTCCTGCCAAAGACCTGACATTTAATAAAGCTAGTTTAAGTTTGTTGAACACACTATCAGTCAGGTTTTTTCTAATGCAAAAAAGCTGTGGCAAACATGCAATCACTGCTAAATTTGATAAACTCACACAAACTTTTGAGCGCTTCCTGTGTCTAAGCTGATTCACCGCTCTTTATCTATTACCTATCAACACAGATATCGGCAAAGCTACTGGCAGGCAGGGCCCCGGCATGTCCTGGAAAGAGTTGAGAGTGCCATACGCCCTTGAGCCTGGACCCAGCACATATCAGTCAGTGTTTGCGTTTTTACACACACATCCTTATCAGGCTTCGGAGACAGCAGTCTTGAAGGGGGGGAGGACGTTTTGGTCCGGATGATTGTGGTAGGCATGGTGACGGGGGTGTTGGTGCGCATCCAGGGGGAGGAGGTGGTTGACATAGGCACGGTGACGGAGACGGGGGAGGTGGTGCGCGTCTCTGCTTCGGTGATTTTGATGGGCGTCGTTGAGGAGCGGGGGTAAAGGACATGCTGCCAGCCCTGCGTTTCTCCTTAGTTTGGTTATTGAACTCCAGGAAGGAATCGGTAGCAACCCTCTGTATCTCCTTCATGTGTTCAGCGATCTCCAGGAGGGTGGGCGAGGGTGAAAGGGTGAACGGAGTGTAGAGAGAGCTGTGGGGTGAAGGAAGAGTATCCTCAGAGGTGATAGGGGGGGTGAAGGGCGGTGGAGACTCCTCCATTTGTCTCCCATAATCAAGACATTCCTCAGGCGGATGCAGTGATAGACTTTCAAGGTTTTCTGAGCGATGTGTTGTGTCTTTCTCTTGTTTTGATTCCTCTTGTTGCTTGTCCTTGGCAGAGGGAACAGATTGATGACGCAGGCAGTTGAATATGTTAGAGATAAACAATTTCACTCCTGACTTGTTCAGGCAAACTCCATTTGCCTTAAAAAGATGTCTGCTGTCCCAGAACAAGTTAAAGTTGTCAATAAAATGGACAGAATGGTCAGTACAGGCAGTTGAAAGCCAGGTGTTCAGTGCAAACAATCTGCTGAATCTCTCCACTCCTCTTCTGACTGGCGGTAGAGGGCCACTGATGAACACGTATGCATTTAGAGAGCTGACAGTTTCCAACAGACATTTAAAGTCTTTTTTCAGCACTTCTGACTCTTGTTTCACAACATCATTTGTTCCAATATGCAGTACCACATTTTTTACAGTCTGATGTTCAGCCCCAATATACAGGATCTTCTCAGCCAAGTCAGAGACCATATCCTTGGGAAAACAGAGTACTTTGGTGTTGTTCTTACTACACAGACTTTTTACATCTCTTACAGCAGAGTCACCCACAATCAGAGTTTCAGGCCCAGTCGTTAGCTTTCCCTCTAGCCTTTTACTTTTGGAGTAGCTATTGGTCCTTACCCTGCTGTGTGAAGAGGACAGGTTATCCAGGTCATCAGAAAGAGATCTCCGGTTCTGTGTCAGTGGAGCGTATCTGTTTTGGATTGGCACACTCGGTGGTTTAGGAGGATTGTTTTTAGTTCTCCCTTTAGCAGCTGTCCACGGCTGTTTCCTAGTATGAATAGGGGTTGAAGAGGCGCTCTTCCTGGGTGATAACAATGCAGGCCAGCCGGTCGCATCACAGATTTCAGAGCGCTGGGCTCTGCCTGTTGTTCGTCCTCCCAAATCCCATGGAAATGATTTACTCTTCGGCCTTGCACCCAGAAAGTTTGAGGGAGGACTACCACTTGTAGATTTATTACCCAGTACACAGCCCCCCTGTTCATTGGAATCCTTGTAGCTGCTAACTAGCTTTGAGTTAGCATACCTTTGTCCATTATTTTTGCAACACTGGTAAAGTGGTGTCATTCCAACCAAGTCCATTCACTTCCACGTTGCATTTTCATTTCCAACACGGCCATCTTCTGTAGAAGTTTGTGGAAGTCATCTGTAGAGAACGGAGGCATTTTGCAGCTAACTAGCTTAAGCTAAATAGCATGCTGTACCAGGCTTTAGCTGTTGCTAGGCCACACCACTGTAAGACTGAGGTCGTCGTAAAAATATTGAAATATGGCTGAAACCCACCGTCTATTTACGAAGAATAACTGTCCCAGTGATAAGTTAATGTCCAGGGGCCGCTGTTCGAAGTTTTCAGAAAAAGAAAAATAGAAAAACAGCATAAAAAAGTAAGCAGAGGCAAGAGCAAGCAGAAACGCGTCTGCACTGTAAGAAGGCAGTGCACTTTGCACCTGTGCAGAGGTAATGAGGGTAAGAACCTCACTTGGAGAGAGAGGGGAAAAGGAGGTTAGTGTGTGGGTGAAAGGTGGGTCAGGTGACCCAGCAGTGAGTAAAGGTGAGTCAGAAAAAGAAGCGCGAATATCAACCTTTTTTTCAAAGTGGTTAACAAAGTCGCTTGACAGAAGGGAGGAGGGGGTGAAGGAATGCTCCGGTTTTGGGACAAAATTAACATGGGATCACTCCAGTCATTGTACGTACTTCATCTCACTGGAATATTAACGGTCAGATAGAATACAACATCGACCCAATTTCTCCGGTCAATGACGGGAGAGTTTTGAAAGTGACAAATCACTGTTTCACACATTTAAAAACACTTAAACAATTAAACAATGTTTACCCAGGATTCAGGCACCTTCCCTGGCTTGTAAAATGCGGTGATGCACCCTGGAGGTATCAGACTATTTAAAACATGTATACCCAGGATTCAATCACTTTTCCTGGCTTGTAAAGTGCTGTGAAGCAGCCTGTTCTCTGGGTGCAGTCTGGGTGCAAGAGCCATGTGCTGCAAGGATCTCTCTGGGTGCGCTCTGTGAGTCTCACACCCCACTTCTCTCTGGCTGCTCTCTCCCTCTATTCAGTCAAATGTGGACGAAATGGACAGTTTCCTGGACATTTCGTGAGTCAAATGTGGACGAAATGGACAGTTTCCTGTCCATATGACCGACTGTTTATGCAGTCAAATGCGCATTGGAATTAAAACAGTTTAATGCACTTTTAACACTCATGTACCCACGATTCAAGCTGCTTTCCTGGGTTACAAAGTGCTGTGAAGCAGCCTGTCCTCTGGGTGGGAGAGCCATGTGCTGCAAGGAGCTCTGTGGGTGCGCTCTGTGGCTCTCACAGCCCGCTTCTCTCTGGCTGCTCTCTCCCTCTATTCACAGCACTTTTCCCCAGCTTTCAAAGACTTATTGCTGGGTGGAAGAGCCATGTGCATCACCCTGGGTCTCTGCCTGTGTGCCTGTGAGTCTGAGACCCTGCTTCTCCGGGGTGCTGGAGAGTCATTTTCAGGCTCCTCTCCACAATTGTCCCCCTAAAACTGATTTGTAATCATTTTTTTTGCATTCAAATGATTTATTTTATCATTAATATGGTTCCCTAACACAATGCACATAGTCTGGAGCTCACTGGGGTCCTGCATATGCTTTAATCAGGCATTTTAACACTTTTTTCCATGAAAATGATTTTTATTCACTATCATGAATCAAATTCCGGGTAATTCGGAGCACAATTGTACCTTTTACTATTTAAATGCATTTGTATTATATATTTTTGGGCTATAAAAGTGACATTTCTGGGTGACTTTGTCAGTTTATGGAGCTTAGCCCACAAATCCTGGAGGTTCCAGGCCGAATTCGGGAGCTCATAGGCGGCCTGCCATGCGCCCCCACCCGTGGAAAGAAGAAAAAAGTAAAGAAAACGGTCAATTATATCTTAAAATGAAGTGCCAACAGAGAAGGGGCTTTGAAAAGCTCAACCTGTCGGCGCTTCCGGCCGAAGCCCCGGACACTCCCCCGTTGCAACTTACAACGGAGAGGGGAAACCAAGCCTCCCCTTCTCCGTCAAAAAAACTCATTCATCATTTTCAAGCTAGTCCGCACGAAATCGGAAACCCAGTTTTTGAGAGGACTCAGAAGAAAAACGGCTGTCTCACTTCATGGAGGAATGTGTCCGCTCCATGTGTGCTCTGGCTCGGATGAATTTGTTGCCTCGAGACCCCCCAGCATGGTTCTTACCAAACTTTAAGTTTTTGAACTGGTCTCTGGAGGAATGTAAGGGGAGTTTGAGGGGACTCTATACGCATTATGAGGCACTATTTTCGGATACATTTTTATCACTTTTAGCCCGTTTTTATGGTTCTCCAAAAAGTTAACTCAGACTTTTTTCTGACTCTGGAGGAATGTAAGGGGAGTCAACAGGTGACTCTACCCGGGTTATGAGGCACTATTTTCGGATACTTTTTTACATTTTCACCCCTTTTTTATGGTTCTCCAAAAAGTTAACTCAGACTTTTTTCTGACTCTGGAGGAATGTAAGGGGAGTTGACAGGGGACCCTTCCCGCCTTATGAGGCACTATTTTCGGATACTTTTTTTCATTTTCACCCATTTTCCCTGCTTCTCCAAAAACTTGAATCTGACTATTTTGCCTGTGGATGAATGACATGGGAGTTGACAGGGGACTCTACCCGGGTTATGAGGCACTATTTTCGGATACTTTTTTTACATTTTCACCCCTTTTTTATAGTTCTCTAAAAAGTTAACTCAGACTTTTTTCTGACTCTGGAGGAATGTAAGGAGAGTTGACAAGGGACTCTACCCGCCTTATGAGGCACTATTTTCGGATACTTTTTTTACATTTTCACCCCTTTTGCCTGGTTCTTTTTCTTTTTTTTTCTGTTTTGGCCCGTTTCAGCCGGTTCCTTCTAACGGGGGCACTGCCCGGTCCTGGGTGCCCCCCGACAGCCTTTGTCCAGCCGTCTCCTCCCCCCAACTCGACCGCACATTTACAGATTTTGTCAATTTTTGCTGCGTTCTTCTCCTCTCACCTCACTGATGGAATGGCAAACGCGACCCGCCATCGGAGGGCCTCCGCCGGCCCGACCTCGTGCCGGTACTCTGGCGGTCGGTTCCTCCGAACTGCGGGTTCTTCTCCTCTGACCTCACTGATCGAATGGCAAACGCGACCCGCCATCAGTGGGTCTTCTCCCCCGGTCCACGTGCCGGTGCTCTGGCTGTCGGTTCCTCCGAACTGCGGGTTTGACTCTGATGGCCGGGAGGGTGTGCTGCGTGGGGGTAACCCTGCGTGTCTCTTACCTCCCGGGCCGACCGATATGAAGCGTTTCCAAGACGAACTGTCTGACTCAGGAGCCATGTGCATCACCCTGGATATCTGCCTATGTGCCTGTTAAATGTCCATTTGAATTAAAACCGTTTAATGCACTTTTAACACTCATGTACCCACGATTCAAGCTGCTTTCGTGGGTTACAAAGTGCTGTGAATCAGCCTGTCCTCTGGGTGCAGTCTGGGTGGGAGAGCCATGTGCTGCAACGAGCTCTCTGTGTCTCTGTGTGAGTTTCACACCCCGCTTCTCTCTGGCTGCTCTCTCCCTGTATTCACAGCACTTTCCCCTGCCTTTCAGAGACTTATTGCAGGGTAGAAAAGCCACGTGCATCACCCTGGATCTCCACATAGGTGCCTGTGAGTGTGAGACCCTGCTAACAACCAGTGAACCTGCTGCCAACATTACGAACATATTAATCAGGCGTTTTAACACTTTTTTCCATGAAAATGATTTTTATTTACGATCATGGGGCTATATAAATCAAATTCCGGGTAATTCAGAGCACAATTGTACCTTTTACTATTTAAATGTATTTGTATTATATATTTTTGGGCTATAAAAGTGACATTTCTGGGTGACTTTGTCAGTTTATGGAGCTTAGCCCACAATTCTTGGAGGTTCCAGGCAGAATTTAAGAGCTCATAGGCGGCCTGCTATGCGCCCCCACCCTTGGAAAAAAGAAAAAAGTAAAGAAACGGTCAATTATATCTTAAAATAATCAAAAATGAAGTTATAAAAAATTCTCGAAAAAACGACTAAGTGCCAACAGAGAAGGGAATCAAAAAAGCTCAACCCTTCGGCGCTTCGGGCCGAAGCCCCGGACACATGGGGGCTCATGATGCACTATTTTCGGATATTTTTTTTCATTTTCAGCCCTTTTCCATGGATGAATTGAAACTATTTTTTTTACATTTTGGTCAATTTGACCCAGTTCTGGTACGGCATTGCCTGGAGGATAGGACCGAGAGATGACAGACTCTCTGGCCGCCTCACAAGTCACTATTGTTGGACACTTTCTTTGCTTTACCCCGGTTCTATCACTCTTTCCTCCTTTGACCATAAAACGTGTTTCCTGCTGGGGTACTGCCTGGTTCCGGGGTGTGATCATCTGGGTTTAGTCCGTGGGGGAGTGCTTAAGTCCGGGGGCCCGGAGACTCACGGTGTGCAAGGTTATGGAGGTGTCCATGTCAGGGACACATGCTGGAGGTCATTAGTCCGTCCTTCGGGGGTCTTGGAGGGGCCACAGAGAGGTGATTTACCCGGTCTCTGTCCTGGATGTGTGAAATAACCTGAGTCCCCATTTCAGGGACACATGTTGGAAGTCTCTCTCCCGAGAGTGGACGTCCATTGTCTCTAAATAGGGAAGGGGCTTTGGGAGGGTCCAAGAGGGTGGAGAAGATGGAAAATAGTTTTTTGGGATTGGAATAGGAAGATTTGATCTTATCTTGAAAGAAAGTGCTTTTTGCCTGAGAGATCGAAGCAGAGAAAGATGAGAGGAGAGCCTGATAGGTTAGGAGGTCGTCATGGCGTTTGGATTTCCACCGTTTCCGCTCAGCAGCCCGAAGGATGGTTCCTAACCATAACCTAACCATTTTACATTCAACTTTAAGTCCACTTCAAATGAGACTGCTCTACTTCATCTGATATTTCAACACTGACCTGAGAGGACCGAATATTGCAGAACTTAATGAGCGGTAGTTTATGCCTTACAAGCGAGGGCGTTTTCTAGAAACTACCCCCAGGTAGTGCTTGAAGTGTGGGGAAAAAGGGCCAGCACTCCTTTATTGACATATGCATTCTGGGTAGAGTAACTACAATTGACCAGAGTACACTAAGCACTATAGGCGACATGAATAAAGATAACCTTCCACTTAAACGGGAGAATAAAAAACAGGCAAACACAAGTGTATAAACAATAAAAGCCCCATTGGAGCGGCAGCCACACTCCATACAGTCTGGGCCCCCAGGGGTCTCGTTTGTCCAAACCTGCCTGGTTTTATTCCACTCTGAATGTGTAGCTAGCACCCTGAGTGTGAGCATGATTCCTAACAGACATGTTCCCAGGGAATCCCAAAAGTTTAGATACCTTAAACTGAGTTTGGAAAACACAAATGGGAGAGACAGTGAACATTAAAATATAAAAAACATTTATTGAAAAATATGATATTACTTTTGTAATTATAAATACATTTTAATATTACATTTGTTTAAAAACAAGAGTTGTTGAACAGGATGCAGTGCTCAGTACGGCGGATTACGTCCATTTCCACCTGGAAGAAGAAACACATATTATGCCAGAGGAAGTCCGATCTGTCACAAATACATCATGCAAGTCAGTTGGTCCAAGGTCAGGAAATATATTCATATTTTCCACATAAGTCATAATGCCAAGTGATAAGATTTATTTTTTTCTCAATTGAAAGAATACATATAGCAACACCACCAATTTATTTTTTCCTTCAACAAATGGTACAGGTGGAGGGGTTAAGTTGCCATGGAGGGGTTAAGTTGCCATGGAGGGGTTAAGTTGCCCAAGACTGCCAACGAAAGCTTTATTTGCGCCCTCTGGTGGAAAGAATTAGGACGTGGCCATAATGCTGACTGCAAAATGGATTCAAATGGTTGAGTGTTAATATAGCAATTTAGCAGGAGACAAAGGAAAGTGTAATCCCCAATTTAAAGTTTAAAAGGGGTAATCAGATTACTGGTAAAATGTATTTATTTTTATTCAGGCTAGTTCTTTTTTTTTTATGTAGCAGGTTAACACCTGATTAATTCAACAAAAACACTTTGCTTTTAAAACGTATATTGTAGTAAAACAGCTCTTGTAAACTTGTTTTATCCTCTCGTCTTTGCCAATCATTTAAGAAACCTTTTTTATATTAAACGATGTATTAAACTAAAACCGAATCTGCGCTGATGAGTGGGCTTTCCTCACTGAAACCTCTTCCTCTCGGTTGGGGTTCCATTTGGAACCCCGGTTTCTCTAACTGAGTCGGTATGATGTGGGTGGACTCTACAGGGCTGGTATGGGTTCTGATACGCTAGGAGCCTGGGCCTGGGGGTGGAGGAAACGTCTGTAGTCTTAGGACTTTGTCACTAAGTCCTAAGCACTCCTCTCTCCTCCAGCTGCAGATTGTGACCAATTGTTGAAGTTTAGCTCTGATGACGGCGCATATCGAACTGTTCTGATAAAAACGACTCTGTAGCTCGTTGTCTAACTTGCTATGATTGTAAAGTCATGTTTGTATTTTTACAACGTTATTGATCCGCAAAATTCGACTCTGTCAATAACTCAGCTCAGAGTATGCTTTGCGACGTGCATGTCCCCTCGCTCCGAGTGTTCTCTTGAGGTGTCTTTCACTTATGTGAAACCCGTGCCTATTGCCAAGCACTGATGTTATATCTTTATATTTTAGGCCAAGCTCAAAGTAAAAATCGATGAACCGCTCCATTGTTGTGGTTTCTGTGTTGCCGAACTGACCATTCTGAGGAGCAACCTCTTAAATGTGTCAGACCATAGGGTGTGGATGTTAACCCCGTCGATCTGTGAGGAAATTCCTTTTGGATTTTGTCGGAAGACTTTAATGTCTAAACTATGAATTAAGGTTTTAGATTAGAAAATAACCCCAGCATGATATGTTTAGTATGATTATAATGTTGTAACGAGAGAAGGTAAAAACCCTGTATAAGTTTGGACAATTTTTCTTCAAATAAACCTTTTGGATTGGGACAACTTAAAAAGACATCTGCGCTGTCCTCTCATGCTTCAAAGGTAAGATTGCACCCTGCCACACTCAGCTAGGGCCACACGTCATTTACGGATATCAAAATCCTTCGGGATCGCTTAAACAGATTTAGAGGATCGTCTAAATTGAAACGGCAGTTAATTGAACCTGGTTCTTCAGGAGTTAATAGAGGTGAGATCTTGCTGACGTTGGTGGATCTGAGTCAAGCAGTAAACTTGCATGGACTCAATAACTTCGGTTAGGTTAATTAGTAGGTCTGAGTAATTTGTCGGCATAAATTATCAGCCCTCCCGATTCCTACAAGGATTTACATTGAGCTAAATAAAAAAAAAAAATTCCCAACCCATTTTCTTTTCCTCTCCATGTCCCCTAGGGCTCCGTACATCACCATACAATCGCCGCTGCACCATACCATAGCCTGAGAAGTAGAAAAAAATAAATGGTGAATCGGAGATGGACGTTCAAGTCCAGTGAGCAGCATATTGAAGTAATCCAAAACTAATAATCTTAAATAACTTTTATATTGTGACACCTACATTTAAAATTGTTTATCGTACCTAGTAATTGTAACGGAATACACTTTTTAAAGTAACCCTGCAATTGTTCTACCAGTCTAAATTAAGACATTTCATTGAAATTAAAGACTCCCATTTGAAAACTGAATCCGCCCCGCATGACCTCGACCACCACTCCTAACAAAGGAGACACATTTCTCACCTTGGTGTTTCCCAGGTTTGCCATAGTATCCACTGTAGGCCTCATGCTGGCTGCCGCCTGTAAAAATACAGACATTTTAAAAAAGGGCCTGAAAATGTGTCCAATCAGCTTTGTGTCCTACATCACACCATGTTCTGCTCAAATCTGAACAGTTGTTGGGACTACCATTAACATGTTGATTTGTTTGGTAAACAAAATAATGTAATACTTGGTCAATTAATGTTGTCAAGCCAACACAGTCCTGAATTTAAAAGTTAAATCTGAAAATTCTGTTTGCAGATTTTCTGGGTTAGTTTCAGAAAAACTCTTTGACTTTTATCAATCAAAAATTAGACCCCAAGCCTGTTTTGCAGGTCTCAGGCTTGAAAATGACATTTCCAGAACAAATGACCATAACTACACTTCTAAAAAGGGGAAAATGAATAATAATTTTTCTCAAAGTAATGATAAACCTGTGAGTTGGATGTAGAAAAGTCAGAATCAATATAGATGTCTTTTATTTTAAAGAAAATTCAGATTGAACATAGTAAAAAACTGTAAATTATAGTGTCCGTCAAAAAATTATTTTGTACTTCAGGCGAGACATGGCAGGCAAAAACACAGTTTTTCAAGTACTGGTCAATTTTGAGATTTTGTGCTATTTTGATTCTATAACATGTTTTCTTTCAGGCTTTTGGAAGGAAAACGTACAAAATACACATTTAAGTGTTTATTTTACTATAGTTTGTCTATTTGCGTCTGTAGATTTCTCCTAAATTCACCAAAAGTTAGCATTCTAACGTAACATAAAGTACCGCGACCGCTGTGTGCACCATGTCATCAGAGATATCGTTGGAAAGCTGTGTCTCTCCTGCACAATTTCATCGGATCCAAATATGGTCATTTCCTTTGTATCAGCAACCAATCGTGAAAGCACAAAGGGGTCTTAAACCAAGAAACAAAATCTCATTGGCTGGTGTCAATTTCTGACAACGTGATTCGTTCAGATGCGTCACGTGGTGTGCTAAAACACTTCCTGGTTAGCTTTCCGCTAGAAATTGAAATCTCAAAATAGAAAAAGAACGGCGAAAAAAAACGTTCACAGAGAAGAAAACAACAATTGTCACTTGCACGAAGCAAGGTTATACAAAAAACAAATGACCCGAACATGAAATACCTTCACGGAGTGCGTCGAGGCGCAAGCTATCATCTAAAGAACAGGAGGGTTTAGCTAGCGCCTCACTGCAATCTTTAAAGGTCGTTTTCTCAAAATGAGTTTTTTCTCCTACTCTGAGTTCGAAATTTCAACTTCAGTAGCACGTAGATACACCAAACCTTCCAGTTATATTCCTATCAATATTATGAAGGCTTTTACAGAAGGGTTTGTTCATATATCATTCATAGCCTGAATTATACAACATTTTATACCTAAAAACATGGCGAAAATTGATATTTTAGGGCTGTTGACAGTATTTTCTGATTTATGGAGTGATAAAAAGAGATATCCAATATCCCTTCTGTAAAAGCCTTAGATACTAATATGACTACAAAATGAAACAAGAATTTTGAACCTGGCTTTATCCAAAGTTCAGATTTCGATTCCTGAAATGTGTTAAAATATGTGCATATTTAATGAGATAATGGGTAATTTGCATATTTAAACATGCCATTTCAGAAGACTTGTAATACAAAAAACAATTTCCTTATTGTAAGTAATTAACTGGAGAAATTTCTAGCTGATACCTCTAAGTTACAAAAATTACCCTATTCACCTGGGGTGTCTCGCCTTAAGTATAAACTACCCTTGGATGATGGATTAGTAGACTAAAAGCTGTAGGAATCCAAAGTACTACATATAATAAGTACCCTGTATCAAGATTGATGCACAACAAGTGACATTTGACCTTTTTAGAGAGGTCAAGCAAAAAAAACACCACCCCTTGGGTGATTTGGGTGGAAATGGGCATTTTTGCCGTTTCTCTGGAACCCATTGGTCGATGTTGGTGATTGACATCTCTTTTAAACCGTTAGGGCCAGTAGAATCGAAGGGGAATTTCCACATACACACCAACGTTACCAAAAAAGGGGGGGGGCTTCGCGCATGCAGTTTGCCATAAACCGAAAACCATCTCACGCTCTGAAATCGGAAAAGTAGGTTTATTGCTTATGGATTATCAGAAATCATTTCAAAGTGACAGACACATTGGATTAACCTTCAGCAGCGTTGTTATCGTTTTAATGCCATTGAAGACCACTTTTGATCAGACAACAACGCCGGTGAGACATAATTGCCGTTTTTGCTACCTAGCGCCACGTGTTATGATGTCCGTTTGCTTATTATGTCGCGAGTTCTTATCATGGAGTGAGGATCTAGATACCGATCGATTAGGTGTCTTCTCACGATGCTAATCGATGGGTTGAATGTGCAGTTACGATAAGTAATAAGGGTGTTATACCGTGTTTCCTGTGCACACGCCGTTAGCATTTTTTCGCTCGTGGCTAATTCAGAGGCTCAACGTTAGCTGTGTGTTTTTTTTCGTAAAAAAAAAAAAAAGATCAATTAGCCGAGTTTCTTCCCGTTACATGGATATGAAGCATTCATAGTTTATTACATCTTAAGAAGCCCTCGGACACAGTTGCGGTTTCGGCCCCTTCGGCTGGTCCGTGGGGTTTAAGAGGTTCAAGAACGCGTCCAAAGCCCTGCATTACTTTACGTTGGGATGGATGATTAAACTCTTTCATGCATTTCTTTTCCGATGCTGTTCAATCAACAGAACATTCTATGGTTAAAAAATAATGACTGACATTTCCTAAAATGGGCAGGATCCAGAATCACACAGAAAGTGTAAACATTTTAGACGAGTCATTTGAGCCCAGTTCAGTGTTTTCCAACCTGAAGATGATTTATTGGTTAAATCAATTTTTAGACACCTTACCTTGACCCCTGGGCTTCCTGTAGCCTTGTTTCCTCTGGTTCTTCTGGGTTTGTCCCCTCATGATTGGTCCTTCTCCTTGTCTATAGTTCCCATTCGTATTTTCTACAAGAAAAGCAAGCTAGTTACAGCACCATGGTCATTTTCAGGATCATTTAATTATGGTCAAATCAAAAAGAAGATCACCAGAATATGTAAAAGGCTGATTCCTGTTTGGTCCCATGCTGCACCTTCTCTCCTCACAGGCACACTTTTGCTCCTGGAACTCATTACACTGGACTCCAAAGTCCACCTTCGATGGAGACACTTCTGCGGTCTTCTGATCAGCCATCGGGACGCCCAGCTGCTCTTTTCCAAGCAGACTAACTTCTTCATTCCCAAGTGCTCCATCTTCCACCTCGATGCCCGCTCCATTTTGTAGATTCAGCTTTCTTGTGCACGTCTTCCCAATAGAGTTCAAGTTCAGACTCTCTTCCTGCTGAGGAGGGCTGGTCCTTTTCTTCTGCTGCTGCTCCTCGTTTAAAATGTCCTGGTTTGGGCTTTGATTAGCCTCAGGTTCAGAAGACCTATTTTTGTCCTCTTTAGTGGAGGAAGATTTGACAATGGGGTTGTCGTTCTCGGCTTGCTCCACGAACACATCGGCTGCCAACAGGTCGTCACGCTGTAACCACTCCTTGGTGGGGATGAAGGGGGCAAGAGACTCCACGGACCAAATGGACTCGTTCCAGGTTCTCTTCAGGTAGGAGCTATTATTTATAGAGGGAATGATTGGTGCCATGTCTTCAAGCGGATTTGTCTCGATGCTATTGTCTTGCTCATTGTCAGGGAGCTTATGGGATGAGGATTGTAGGAGTTCATCTGCAAATGGAAGACGATGCCTTACGGCGCCAACACGTCCCAAACACTCTTCATTGTTGCTGGACTCTGCGTGTGGTTCTTCTTCAGCTTCTCTCAGTTTGAGGATCTTGAAAAGGACTTCACTGCGCTCAGAGATTAAGTTACCCTCAGCATCATCTTTAGGATAAGCCGCCTCTGGACTGATTCTGGTCTCGACTCCACTCTGGTGAACAGACTTATCCTGCTCTACTTCAGTTTGGAGGTCCTTCTGAAGCAGCTTATCTGCCATCTTCAGCATCGTTTCCTTTGGCGTACCAACTCCCCAACTCATGAGGATGTCAGGAACGGAGATCCGCCTCTCTTGGACAACCTCCTCCTCCTCTTGTTGGGAGGAGCTACACACAGGAACCATACCATCTTGAGAGCCAACAGACCACATGTTGCAGTGAGCGTTCCTGCATGGGGGAACATTCTCCTGACCCACACTCTCTTTTCGGCTCTTCTCAGTGTCCAGGGTTGCTCGGATACATGACTGGATGGCTGTCGTTCCTGTAGGTTGGAGGACGTTAAAGCCATGTTTGTTACTGGTCTCTTTAACCGGGAGGTCTTTTTCATTACTGCTGTGTAACGCGTCATTCTCAACTTCAGCAGAGTTTTGTTTTTGGGAGCTTGAGCTCGAGGATGAAGGAGAGTTTATTGCGGTTCCACTACCCGAATCTGCGCTGATGAGTGGGCTTTCCTCACTGAAACCTCTTCCTCTCTGTTGGGGTTCTGTTTGGACCGCCGAGTTCACGGTTTCTCTAACTGGGTCGGTATGATGTGGGCGGACTCTACAGGGCTGGTATGGGTTCTGATATGCTACGCTAGGAGCCTGGGCCTGGGGGTGGATGAAACGTCTGTAGTCGACCGGTTGCATGTCAGGGCGGGGCATAATGTATGCAGGAACCTCCATATAGGGATTGGGAGGAGGGAACGGGGGCATCCCCATACCATAGCCTGAAAAGTAGAAACAAGAAACGGTGAATCGGAGATGGACGTTCAAGTCCAGTGAGCAGCACCTTCAAATTTAAATATCCGAGTTTACATTTCTGTCATAGAAAAGTTAAAGCAAAGTTTCATACATACAGTACAAGACCATTGTGTTCAACAGTGATGTACAGTAGCCAAGAACATTTCATCAAGCACAATTTTGAGATACTAGATATTGAGTATTTACATTTCTGCTACTTTGTATTTTTACTCAACTTTTATTTAAACAGTTACTCAATACCTTTAGTTACTTTACAGATGTGGATGCATGATGTGAAATATAATCAAGTGTTAAATCAGACTTTAGTTCCACCTGGAGTAAATCCACCAGCTACCCTGCATTCTACAAAGCCATTCAAACTAGCTGCACCTTTACCAGCTTTGAGAACACTTTAATGATCAATCATTAGAAAACATATCATATATATTATTCTGAAATGGACCAATCTGCACAATGACTACTTTTACTGTCGCTACTTTAACTATATTTTGATGATAATACTTTTCCTTGAGGAACATTTTGATGCTGATACTTTTACTGTAACAGAGTATTCCTACACTCTGGTACTTTTACTCAAGTACAAGATCTGAGTAATTCTTCCATCCCTGGTGTTGGATAATAAATGTTGTAGTGTTCATGTTATTGTGTCCATCGCTTGCATCAAACTAACTGAACCCAGCCTTTGTCTTTCACCTAAAATATAGAACAAAAAACCAGAATTTTTAAATGTTTCCAGCAAAATGTAAAAACTCAAGACTCACCCATTCCTGGGAAGCCAGCAAAGGGGTTATAGGAGAAGGGCATGGGCCACTGGGAGGGGTGGAAAGGGGGAGGGGGTGGAGCATGGATGTAGAAGACAGGCCGGCCAGGGAGGTGGTGTTGGGGGTGGGGGTGTTGGAGGGGGTGGGGTGGAGCTCCGGGGCCTTGGCAGGGGGTGTATAGTCCTGGATCATGCTGATCAGAGGATGGCCCACCACTGTTAGCCCGAGTGTTTCCATGCACTCTGCTTGGGTGAGCTGACGGAGGTTTGTTCACAGCTTTTGCCGCCATATTGGACCTGCAGAGGAGGAGGATCTGTCAGGTGTGGATCCACAGCAATAATTCTAAAGAACTGTAGATCTGAGCAAACATCACACAAACAGGATGACACTTTTTGGGAGTATTTTTTTTTTTGTGATAGAATTTACTAGGAGTATTTGGACCAAATTCAGTGCATTTTTACAATGTTAAGAATGTTTTAAAATATGCACTGCTCAAGAAAGGGGGAACAAATAACCACTGCAGTTCAGATAAGACATTCACACCTAGCTACCTCAAGCATTTCTAATGAGGGCATTTCAGTTATGTTTCTCACTTTGGTCTGTCTTTGTTGCAGTGGCTAGAGACCTGCATCTACACATGAATATTAGACATTTAGATTCTTAAATATTACATTCAATAAACACAATTGTTTGCCACCAGACTTTTAATGTTCATACACCAAGCATGTTAGGGTGAAATAAGTTCTGTTGATTTGTGGTTCTGAACCCTTTAGACCTCTCCTCGCACTCTGTACCAAAAGTGACTTGCAACACCAAAACATACATTTGAAAAGCTTGAAGCTCTGATAAAAAAAATGTGGATCAAAAGTAAATAAAGCCAATGAATAAAAATGGAACACACTAGATAATATTGAACAAAAAACCCAAAAATGAATCATCGAACTGTTGGAAATGTTATGGTAAATCTCAGAGGGTAAGGGCATGGCCAAATCTGAACACAACCAAAGAACTGTTTACAGTATAGAATCCCCCCAATGTGTCAGGGAGAAGAAAATACTGAATTTATCAAAAAGAATGACAGTCTAAGTACCCAGATTTTAAATCAGAAAGCTCCTGCCAACACTCCAAAAAATGATGCTTCCAAATCTTTCCTAAGCATTTGCTATGTTGTCTGTTATAAAGGAAATGTTGAGTCACTTTACCTGGTTGAAGACTTGATATGTCTGAGCCACACACAAAGGGATTAAATGTGAGACTCACACACCTGAGTTTAAGTAGCTGCTGATCAGCCAAGTGTGTTCACCATCAGCTGATGGAGCACCTAATCAAACACTCAGATTCAGATGTCATGCAGCCATTGGGACACTAGAGGGAGCCAAACAGTTAGACATATTTTCCAGGCCATGCACAGTTCTACTGTTCTACTCTCTGAAATGTACCTACAAACATAGTTACCGTTGAAAACTTGAATGTAAAATAAGAGTATGAATTCTTGTGTCTTATTTATACATATTTAGTTAATGATAATCCTCTAATGTTTGGTTAACTGATATTTTCATTAACACTCTGCCCTGAAATAAAATCTCTTTATAAACAAACATTAATATTTATCCTGTTTTATTTGTTAACGGACAATTGTTCCATTTAAGATTTAAAAAAAAGTTAAAGATAAAAACAAAAAATAATAAAATATTTTTATAAAATAAAGAGTTGAAGTAAGAATTTTGAATTAAATATTTTTTTTTTTTGAATGGTAGTAATTTTAATGATAGTAAATAATAGTCCACAAAACAATTTCATTTGATTTAAAAACGCTCTCTTTCATAAACGTTTAATAATTACGTTGGTCCACAACTTGGGACGTATTATTTCTACAAAAACGCCTCTGAAATTGTAGGATCCCTACGTTTTTTTTCACCATTCATTTCAATGGCTGGCGTCTACAGTATGTCACGTGATCTTCAAATTTCTCCCTGCAGAAAAAAAAAACATGGCCGAACTTCGTTTTATTCTCGGTGGAAAATGCCTATTTTAAGGTTAGTTTGGCCATTAAAATGCGTTTTGATGTCATTTGATGCGAGAAATATGAGTTGTTATTTCAGATTATGTGTGCATGATCTTTAGTTTGCTAGTTATTACGAAGATTACTTTTTGTGTCTATACAACGTTTTCAATGTTACCAAGGTGGTTGCTAGGGACGCTGCTATCGATATTATTTCTGTTATGTTGTGTAACTGTTTAATGGTGTTATCTTTATTGCTACCCCCTTCCCCGTCAATTTATAGTGTTGGTCCAAAGCGCAAACGTATTAGTTTAACAAAATCCGCATCTAAAATTGTGGCATAGATACGTTATTTTCCCCTGTGCAATTCTCCATTTACTCAACAATAACACATAATTATCCTTGTGTTTATTTATTTGTTTGATCAATATACACAAGTTGGAGTCCGTCAGGACCGAGGGTCGGAGCAGCTCATTTGCTTTAGAGAATATTACACCCGGAAGTAAGTATTCTCCCCGCTTCGCTTGACAAACCCAAACCCCGTGAGAGTCCTCAAGCTCTGTGATTGGATGTTTGAGTGTGCTCCGAGGGTTACGCCGAGCGTCGAACAGCACTTGAAATGGGATGGAACCACGGCAGACTGTCCAAAACTGGATTTGAACGGGTCCACCCCGTCCCCCCCTCCCCCACCCCGTCCACAGAACTACACATGCTGGCTATTGTGTTTCGCAACATGTTATCTATGGCACGTCTCTACTGGGAATTGTAGTTTTAAAAGACGTTTTCGTATTTCCCATAATAAGAAGTTTCCAGTATTAAACTGTGTACATCCCTGGAGGTTTAGGGGATAGGAAACACTCAAATTTAAAACATATAATTAATAAATGGGTGAAAATTGCTTGTTCCCATAATGGGCAGCATTAATATATACACCCACATGCCAGCTAAGGTCAGAAGAGCTTTATTTAACAGCTGGTCTTATGTCTGTGACCCCTGTTGTTAATTGATAAGCCTGAAACATGCACTTGTCAAGGTTCAGAGGCATATTTTGCAAATATGGCAGGAGCCATCGATCATCTTAAGATAAGATATACTTTATTGATCCCAAGTTGGAAACATTTGCATTACATCAGCATGTGTAACAGTTGTAAATATGCAGTGGTGTTTATTTGTAAATCATTTAGTATAATCACACAAATTCTGTGTTTTATATTTAATAATTCTGTGTTCTTTATTTATTGATTGTTCAATACCTGACAAGGTCGGAGATGAAAAACATGGGTCGCAGGTTCCTCAACAGTGCATTACAAGACATCTATCAATATGTGTGTATACACAGTTAACATTGCTGGAGGTATACACACATATTGATAGATGTCGTAATGCACTGTTGAGGAACCTGCGACCCAAGTTTTTCATTCATTGCATAACTACACCGTTTGTGTATATGATATGTCAATAAACCTTAGAAAATCTTGAAATCTTGAAAGGGATGTGCAAAATAGTCATTATATACAGTCTTTAATTAACTATTAGTAGAGAATAACGAGTAATGAATATACTTTATAGGGATCCTATTAATATATAATAATAACAATTATGAAATTCAATAACATGCTTTAACCACTAGGTGTCCTTTATATCAGCTGTGCACCTTTATGGTGTAAATACAGCCTATCTACCAATTGGATCAAATATAAAAGTCAGCCGAATTAGTGTTGATACTGCAAGGAGACGTATTGTGTGAAAAGAAATGTAAGATGTTGTTTAATTGCTGATATATTTATGATCCACGTCACATTTTCAGTTGTGGCGGCAGTTCCTCATGTTTGTCTAGAAGTCTTCTCATCAGGGCTCTATAAATAGAGAACTACGGCAGATATGTAATATTTAAAGCAGCCGAACCGTGTATTACAATACTGTTATGTGATGACTTTCAAAGAGAAAAGCAAGCACACTCGGAATAAAGTATTATTTTTAAAAAATGTTTTCGGTCTGTTTCCGGTATTTGTTTATGACGATGTGATGTGAGATGTGAGACTGGGTTGGAGAATTGCACAGGGGAAAATAACGTATCTATGCCACAATTTTAGATGCGGATTTTGTTAAACTAATACGTTTGCGCTGTCGACCAACACTATAAATTGACGGGGAAGGGGGTAGCAATAAAGATAACACCATTAAACAGTTACACAACATAACAGAAATAATATCGATAGCAGCGTCCCTAGCAACCACCTTGGTAACAATGAAAACGTTGTATAGACACAATTTCCTGAAGTAATCTTTGCAATAACTAGCAAACTAAAGATCATGTACATCCACTGCACACATAATCTGAAATAACAACTCATATTTCTCGGATCAAATGACATCAAAACGCATTTTAATGGCCAAACTAACCTTAAAATAGGCATTTTCCACCGAGAATAAAACGAAGATCGGCCATGTTTTTTTTTCTGCAGGGAGAAATGTGAAGATCACGTGACATGACGCCAGCCATTGGAATGAATGGTGAAACAAAACGTAGGGATCTTACAATTTCAGAGGCGTTTTTGTAGAAATACTACGTCCCAAGTTGTGGACCAACGTAGTTATTACAGTTTTTTTTTGTGAGACTGCGTTGTTTTCATCAGGTAACGTCATGTAAAATGTAGAATGCATAATCGGTTTGTAACACCCACCCTCCAGCTATAAAGCTTCAGATAGTTCAGATTTACATGATATGAAAATGGCTATATATAAAGCACTTAAATATTTTATAAGAAACAACAATAATGGAACATTCAAGGGCAGCGGCGCAGGATTCATTTCAGAAGTGGGGGGGCCAAAAAGTGCGTGTGTATGTGACATACTTGCCAACCCTCCCCTAAATCTGATTTGTTTCATTCTAACATAACGCACCAAATGTTACTGTTTCCACTCGGACTTCAATACAGCTACACCATTGTTTGGTTTCCATGGTAACGTGTCTCTTTAGTAGCGCGAGCAAATGAAAGTCTGAGAGGGTGTTCAGGAGGAAGATAGTCAGAGAAAACAGAACAAGAATGGACAACTCAACCCTCTGCTCACTCCTTTCCTGTAAAATTAAACTATACAGGTCAGCCCACACATATGACAGCGCAGTTGCTCATTCCATCTCTTCTTTTTTCCTGCTACGCTCTTGTTTGACAAGCTCAATGTTGACTGGTGTTTGACTGAAGTAAGCTCTGTGAAAAGTTCCAGTTATTAACTCAAAGTATTATAAGGTATAAAGGTATTTACAAAGCTGTCATCTCCACATTTGGAGAAAGTTACAAGCCGTTTGACAGCAGAAAATCTGCATATTTCACAGCAGGCTCATTCAGTGGTTTTACAAATAATTAACCACTCTCTGTTTTTGTACCATTCTGTATTGAAGTACCTTTCTCTTTGCCCAAATAAGCTTTTATTTGCCCGTCACAATGTCCCGACAACAAACCTCCATGCAGTCGGAACCAGCCTGTTTCGGTTCAACGATGCCGGCGGCGGCGGTTTTGACAGTCTCTGCGGCCGCAGAGCTGCTGCTGGGGTTCATCTGGCTGCGCTGGTTCTATGGTTAAAGGACCAGGCTCCGGAGGTGCGGATGTCAGGGATGTGACATTCAAGTTGTTGAATTTCAGCTTAGTTTGACTGTATTTTGTTTTCTGATGCGCCGGTTCTTCTGACATGTTTGCAAGTTTATCTATCTAGGTTAATGGCTGACACACACAGAACAACGTAACACATAACGTAAACAACGTAACAAATAAACACATCTAAGCTTTGTTATTGATTGTAATGTACATGGATACATTTGAATGGTGTGACAATGTCCTATTTGATTGGATTAAAATGTACATATTCTGCCTGCTGTATTTTACCTAATGCAAAGTGACCTGCTGCTCCATCGAAATCAGTTGCATTAACCCGAAGACACATTTTGAGTTGTATACACTGTTGGAAAGAGGAGATTCCTAGCTTTCTACTGATATCAGGATTGTTTTTGTACTCCAAATATTAAGCGAAATATGTCACATTATATAATGACTGTCACCGAGTCATCATTTTGAGAAAAAGGCCTTTAAAGTTTCCTCTTCTCTGGAATCCATCGATCTGATTGATTATTAGCGGAGCAAATGATCAAAGTAGTATGGAGGGAAGATATTTTCGTTTGGATTACTGGTCTGGGGGAAGCTCGCGAGTGTGTGTGTGTGTATACGTGTGTTTGTGTATTTTTGCGTTTGTTTCCCGGGGAAAACTCTCAGGAGAAACACCGGCTGTTGTTATGCTTGCTGTGACGTCAAGTTACTCCGTTCTCCGCTTGTAATTATGCCGTTAAAAGCTTCAAACTGTATTTATCATCTGAATTTGCCGAAACAAGTTTAATATTCTGAAAGCCAAGACTTTGTTTAATTGAAATCAGATGAAAACTAACTGTAACGGACCCTGCCGTGTTATCTATGATTACTATGCCTTACATTCATAATGTCAGCGGAGGGAGGGGAAGCGGCGCTGTGGAAGAGCAGAGTGGCGAGTGACAGGTGAGCTGTGTTCTTCCCTTTACAAGCTTAAAAAATGCCTGTAACTAATGAGATTGAATATAACAATCAAAAATAACAAAATATACACAGCTAGATCAGATGGCGTTCTTTTTAGATGCGACTTTAGAGTAGAGGGGAATTATTGAAACGGGATGTGTAAAGTGTTCCGCGGCATCCGCTGCTGTGAAAATGTGGGGCAGGGCTGTAAAGTGGGGGGGCCAATGGCCCCCTGGCCCCCCCACTTCCGGCGCCCTTGTTCAAGGGGCAACGTTGATGATGACGTTGGAAGGGCTGTGCGATAATTATTAAAAAAGGAAGTCACCTGTTGCACACAAATTACGTTTTTTAGGGACTAATCTTTGCTGTTTTTCCCGTGAATTACTGCATAATTCTACTTCTTTGGAACCTTAAATATCAAAAGAAAGAAAAAGAAAATCACTCTTTGGTTGAAATGGTCGAGTGTTAGACATTTACATCATGTTTGTAATTATACATGCCTTATTTAAAGGGTTACAAGCCGACAATATTTGGAACCAGTGATCAGTAGGATGTTATGTCAAGGTATTTGGTTTTATGGACAGAATCATTATATTCTGTATAAATTCATGGATGCATAAACTAAAAATAACTTGTGTAATATTGCCAGAAAAAGTATATATATATATTCTGAATGACATTGCTGCTCAGCGGCTCAAACTAGGGATGTAAAATAGACTTCTTTACATCACAAACACATCCTTTATGCTCACATTTTAAACATCTTTTTCTAGGTATAGCTAAAAGGGTTATCACTGTTTGGCTCGCTGTAATCATTTTGTGGGAAAGCTGACACAGCATTCCAACTATCTGATATGCTACGCACAAAATTCTTTATTATTCCGCCGGGTTTTTTTGCGCCTCTTCTTCTCCCACATTGAACATCGCAGAAACTCTGTTCGAACATCAAAACGTTCAGCTCGGTCGGGAATCAATGGCTATTACTTTTCTCATCCATAACTTTCATAATTCCAGAGATACATCACATAATTCATCACATTTTTAACATGGAAGTCAATGGAGAAACTCTTCAGACTTCAACATTCTTCAACTGCTCCTTCATACTTTCACTCAGAAACCTCATTCCAACTTTAAAATGTTACAAATCTTTCTGACATTATTCGTGTAACACAACTTTTATGACAGAGGAGAGGGAGGCTGATTTAGCAGTGTGCAGTTCCTCAGAGACAGCTAGGAGGGCAGTTTCTGTGGAGTGACCTGCCTTGAAACCAGACTGGTGCGGATCCAGAAGGTTGTTCTGATGGAGATAACAGGAGAGTTGTTTAAAGACAGCGCGTTCAAGTGTTTTAGACAGGAATGGGAGGAGAGAGACAGGCCTGTAGTTTATAACATCAGACGGGTTGAGAGTGGGTTTCTTTAGGAGAGGGTTTACTCTTGCCTCCTTGAGAGTGTTTGGAAAGTGACCAGAAGTTAGAGAAGTGTTGATTAAATGGGAGAGAAACGGTAGAATATCAGGAGCGATAGTCTGAAGGAGGTTTGAGGGGATAGAGTCCAGAGGACAGGTGGTAGGGTGGGCAGAGGTAATGAGGGTAAGAACCTCACTTGGAGAGAGAGGGGAAAAGGAGGTTAGTATGTGGGTGAAAGGAGGGTCTGGTGACCCAGCAGTGAGTAAAGGTGAGTCAGAAAAAGAAGCGTGAATATCAACCTTTTTTTCAAAGTGGTTAACAAAGTCGCTTGACAGAAGGGAGGAGGGGGTGATGGAATTCTCCGGTTTTGGGACAAAATTAACATGGGATCACTCCGGTCATTGTACATACTTCATCTCACTGGAATATTAACGGTCAGATTGAATACAACATCGACCCAATTTCTCCGGTCAATGACGGGAGAGTTTTGAAAGTGACAAATCACTGTTTCACACATTTAAGAACACTTAAACAATTAAACAATGTTTACCCAGGATTCAGGCACCTTCCCTGGCTTGTAAAATGTGGTGATGCGCCCTGGAGGTATCAAACTATTTAAAACATGTATACCCAGGATTCAATCACTTTTCCTGGCTTGTAAAGTGCTGTGAAGCAGCCTGTTCTCTGGGTGCAGTCTGGGTGCAAGAGCCCATGTGGGAGAGCCATGTGCTGCAAGGAGCTCTGTGGGTGCGCTCTGTGGCTCTCACAGCCCGCTTCTCTCTGGCTGCTCTCTCCCTCTATTCACAGCACTTTTCCCCAGCTTTCAAAGACTTATTGCTGGGTGGAAGAGCCATGTGCATCACCCTGGGTCTCTGCCTGTGTGCCTGTGAGTCTGAGACCCTGCTTCTCCGGGGTGCTGGAGAGTCATTTTCAGGCTCCTCTCCACAGTTGTCCCCCTAAAACTGATTTGTAATCATTATTTTTGCATTTAAATGATTTATTTCATCATTAATATGGTTCCCTAACACAATGCACATAGTCTGGAGCTCACTGGGGTCCTGCATATGCTTTAATCAGGCGTTTTAACACTTTTTTCCATGAAAATGATTTTTATTCACTATCATGGGGCTATATGAATCAAATTCCGGATAATTCGGAGCACAATTGTACCTTTTACTATTTAAATGCATTTGTATTATATATTTTTGGGCTATAAAAGTGACATTTCTAGGTGACTTTGTCAGTTTATGGAGCTTAGCCAATAAATCCTGGAGGTTCCAGGCCGAATTTGGGAGCTCATATGCGGCCTGCCATGCGCCCCCACCCGTGGAAAGAAGAAAAAAGTAATGAAAACGGTCAATTATATCTTAAAATAATCAAAAATGAAGTTTTAAATTTTTGGGGGAAAAAATGGCTAAGTGCCAACAGAGAAGGGGCTTTGAAAAGCTCAACCTGTCGGCGCTTCGGGCCGTAGCCCCGGACACTTTTCCACTCCCCCGTTGCAACTTTACAACGGAGAGGGGAAACCAAGCCTCCCCTTCTCCGTCAAAAAAATTCATTCATCATGTTCAAGCTAGTCCGCACGAAATCGGAAACCCAGTTTTTGAGAGGACTCAGAAAAAAAACAGCTGTCTCACTTCATGGAGGAATGTGTCCGCTCCTTGTGCACTCTGGCTCGGATGAATTTGTTGCCTAGAGACCCCCCAGCATGGTTCTTACCAAACTTTAAGTTTTTGAACTGGTCTCTGGAGGAATGTAAGGGGAGTTTGAGGGGACTCTATCCGCATTATGAGGCACTATTTTCGGATACATTTTATCATTTTTAGCCCGTTTTTATGGTTCTCCAAAAAGTTAACTCAGACTTTTTCTGACTCTGGAGGAATGTTTGGGGAGTCAACAGGGGACTCTACCCGGGTTATGAGGCACTATTTTCGGATACTTTTTTAACATTTTCACCCCTTTTTTATGGTTCTCCAAAAAGTTAACTCAGACTTTTTCTGACTCTAAAGGAATGTAACAGGGGACCCTACCCGCCTTATGAGGCACTATTTTCGGATACTTTTTTTCATTTTCAACCATTTTCCCTGGTTCTCCGAAAACTTGAATGTGACTATTTTGTCTGTGGAGGAATGACAAGGGAGTTGACAGGGAACTCTACCCGGGTTATGAGGCACTATTTTCGGATACTTTTTTACATTTTCACCCCTTTTTTATGGTTCTCCAAAAAGTTAACTCAGACTTTTTTCTGACTCTGGAGGAATGTAAGGGGAGTTGACAGGGGACTTTACCCGCCTTTTGAGGCACTATTTTCAGATACTTTTTTACATTTTCACCCCTTTTGCCTGGTTCTTTTTTTTTCTTTTTTTTCTGTTTTGGCCCGTTTAACCCGGTTCCTTCTAACGGGGGCACTGCCCGGTCCTGGGTGCCCCCCGACAGCCTTTGTCCAGCCGTTCCCCCCCCCCCCAACTCGACCCTACATTAACGGATTTTGTCAATTTTTGCTGCGTTCTTCTTCTCTCACCTCACTGATGGAATGGCAAACGCGATCCGCCATCGGAGGGCCTCTGCCGGCCCGGCCTCGTGCCGGTGCTCTGGCGGTCAGTTCCTCCGTACTGCGGGTTCTTCTCCTCTGACCTCACTGATCAAATGGCAAACGCGACCCGCAATCGGAGGGTCTTCTCCCCCGGTCCACGTGCCGGTGCTCTGGCTGTCGGTCCCTCCGAACTGCGGGTTTGACTCTGATGGCCGGGAGGGTGTGCTGCGTGGGGGTAACCCTGCATGTCTCTTACCTCCCAGGCCGACCGATATGAAGCGTTTCCAAGATGAACCGTCTGACTCAGAGGTCCCACCGCGGGTTCCGCAGCGGGGTGGAAGTTCCACCTCCCCACTTCGCCGCGGAGTGCCAGGCAAACATCAGTTTCTCTAATCCTCCACTGTTGCATAGCGGCCTTAATCGGCTGCGGCATTCAGCAATTGGCCTTGCTCCGGGCACCAGTTCCCTCGGGGACCACGGCTCGGTGGCTTCACATGATATAGGGTCGACCCTACTTCATCACAGGCTACCTGTTTGATCCTGCATAACAACCACATATGCTTGTCTGCAAAGAGGGAACTGCCTGGTCCCGGCCTGGTGTTCCTCTACAGCTAGTGTCCAGCCGTCAGCTGCGGTATCAGCAAATTTGACCCGCCATCGGAGGGCCTCCTCCCCGGGGCCGCGTGACGGTGCATGGCGGTCGGAAGAATTATATTTTGCAGGACATGACGGAGCTCAGGAGTCTGCACTTTGAAGCTCCTTGAGCGGACAAAGATATGTGTATTTGCTTGAATGATGGAAATAAACAAAGAATGATATTTTACAGGACATGACGGAGATAGGTGTATTTTCCTGGCTTTTTGGAAATAAACCAAATGTGATATTGCAGGGCATTACGGAGCTCATTTACCCATGTGATGTTGTGCAGTACATTACTGAGCTCATTTAACGACATGGAGTACCAGGGGCACTAAGGTCTTACCCGGATGTCCTTATGTGTTTAGTCAGAGTGAGAGTGCTTAAGTTTGGGTACACAGCTTTGCCAGGCGCACCCAACCGTGGAAAGACGAATATGACAAAACAGTTAAAGTGTGAACCTCCACCTCAGGGGGGGTGCCGTGAAGAAGGCCGAATATGGATGCTGATGGGCGGACGGTAAAGCACCGCAAAATCCACCCCCCTTTTAGGGTTACCAGGGGCATGAGGTTCTGTAGGGTGTGATCATCTGGGTTTAGTCCTTGGGGGAGTTCTTAAGTCTGGTGGCCCGGGGTCTCACGGTGTGCAAGGTTATGGAAGTGCCCATGTTAGGGAGACATGCTGGAGGTCTGTAGTCCGTCGTTTGGTGTTCTGTGAGGGGCTACAGAGAGGTGCTTTTTCGCGGTCTCTGTCCTGGAGGTGTGAAAAAACCTGTTTGCCCATGTTAGGGAGAGATGCTGGAGCTACTTAGTCCGTCCTTTGGGGCTCTGTGAAGGGCCACAGAGAGGTGGTTTTCGCGGTTTGTCTCCTGGAAGTGTGAAAAAACCTGTTTGCCTTTTGCCTTTTCCTGGGTTACAAAGTGCTGTGAAGCAGCCTGTCCTCTGGGTGGGAGAGCCATGTGCTGCAAGGAGCTCTGTGGGTGCACTCTGTGGCTCTCACAGCCCACTTCTCTCTGGCTGCTCTCTCCCTCTAGTCACAGCACTTTTCCCTAGCTTTCAAATACTTATTGCTGGGTGGAAGAGCCATGTGCATCACCCTGTATCTCTGCCTATGTGCCTGTTAAATGTCCATTTGAATTAAAACAGTTTAATGCACTTTTAACACTCATGTACCCACGATTCAAGCTGCTTTCCTGGGTTACTAAGTGCTGTGAAGCAGCCTGTCCTCTGGGTGCAGTCTGGGTGGGAGAGCCATGTGCTGCAAGGAGCTCTCTGTGTCTCTGTTTGAGTCTCACACCCCGCTTGTCTCTGGCTGCTCTCTCCCTGTATTCACAGCACTTTCCCCCGCCTTTCAGAGACTTATTGCAGGGTAGAAAAGCCATGTGCATCACCCTGGATCTCTGCATAGGTGCCTGTGAGTGTGAGACCCTGCTAACAGCAGTGAACCTGCTGCCAACATTACGAACATATTAATCAGGCGTTTTAACACTTTTTTCCATGAAAATGATTTTTATTCACTATCATGGGGCTATATAAATCAAATTCCGGGTAATTCGGAGCACAATTGTACCTTTTACTATTTAAATGTATTTGTATTATATATTTTTGGGCTATAAAAGTGACATTTCTGGGTGACTTTGTCAGTTTATGTAGCTTAGCCCACAATTCCTGGAGGTTCCAAGCCAAATTTGGGAGCTCATAGACGGCCTGCCATGCGCCCCCACCCTTGGAAAGAAGAATAAAGTAAAGAAAACGGTCAATTATATCTTAAAATAATCAAAAATGAAGTTTTAAAAAATTCTCGAAAAAACAACTAAGTGCCAACGGAGAAGGGAATCCAAGCCTCACCTTCTCCGTCAAAAAAATTCATTCATCATTTTCAAGCTACCATCTGCACGAAATCGGAAACCCGGTTTTTGAGAGGATTCAGAAAAAAAACGGCTGTTTCACTTCATGGAGGAATGTGTCCACTCCATGTGTGCTCTGGCTCGGATACAATTGTTACATGGAGACCCCCCAGCATGGTTCTTACCAAACTTTAAGTTTTTGAACTGGTCTCTGGAGGAATGTAAGGGTAGTTGTCAGGGGACTCTATCCGCCTTATGAGACACTATTTCCGGATACATTTGATCACTTTTAGCCCTTTTTTATGGATCTTCAAAAAGTGAACTCAGACTTGTTCTGACTGTGGAGGAATGCAAGGGGAGTTGACAGGGGACTCTTGCAGGCTCATGATGCACTATTTTCGGATACTTTTTTTCATTTTCAGCCCTTTTCCATGGATGAATTTAAACTTATTTTTTTACATTTTGGTCAATTTGACCCAGTTCTGGTACCGCATTGCCTTGAGGATAGGACCGAGAGATGACAGACTCTCTGTCCGCCTCACAAGTCACTATTGTCGGACACTTTCTTTGCTTTACCCCGGTTCTATCACTCTTTCCTAATAATAATAAATAAATAATTTAAATACAATTCACTGCGTCTGTTTTAGTAAGGATGTCGTCCGAATGCCCGGTGTGCAGACTCTTCTATCTGGCTTTGAACAAGCACCTTAAGCACAAACATGCAGTGCGGAACTTGGAGGAGAGAAGCATCATTCTTAAAATGGCCGGTGGCAGAATAAATGTTCGGACCAAACCCTGTCCCATCACAGGGTGTTCGTATGCTGGGAAGAGACTAGACCATCATGTAACTCATGACCACCCTGAGTTCTCCGGAGATGAGGCACATCAGGCCATGCCAAGGCTGAAGCATAGTGTGGCCCTGCAGTTGCTCCATGATCTCCGAGAGACTAATCCCATCATTGGAATGGCTACATCATTGGATATAGACAATGAGGAGGAATACCCGGTGCACCCTCCACCCTTCTCCCCACATACCGAGTGTGACGAAGAGGACTGCAGGCAGGTGATGCTGGAAAATGTGGCATTGAGGGCTCAGAAGGATGCCCTCATTGATGATGTGAAGACCCTGCGCACCAGGCTGAAAAAGGGGCTAAAACCCAGGAAGCAGAGTGCCACTGCTGCTGTGCTTGAAGAAGCTTGTATACTGTTTTTGTAAAAGTCATGTGATTATTAAATAAATAATAAAACATTAATATAACCTTGAAGGTTCCCAGGGGAAGATACAGTGCCAGGTATCAGACTATTTAAACAATGTTTACCCAGGATTCAGACACCTTCCCTGGCTTGTAAAATGCGGCGATGCGCCCTGGAGGTATCAGACTATTTTTAAACAACTTTTCCCCGCCTTTCAAACACTTATTCCTTGGTTTTAGCCTGTCATTATTCACGATATCATTTAACATTGACCCTCTCCTGAAAATGCACATATTCTGTGCATTTCCAGGAGAGGTTCAATGTTAAATGATATCGTGCAAAATGACAGGCTAAAACTCTCTTCCAGACATTTAAAAACAATTTTCCCAACCATTTAAACATTATTTCTGACTTGTAAAGTGCAGTGATGAGACCTGGTAGTATCAGACTATTTAAAGGGTTACCAGGAGCATGAGAATATCCTCCACAGAAGGGGTGGTGGTGCCGTGAATAAGGCCGAATATGGATGCCGATGGGCGGACGGTAAAGCACCGCAAAATCCACCCCCCTTATAGGGTTACCAGGGACATGAGGTTCTGTAGGGTATGATCATCTGGGTTTAGTCCGGGGAGTCACGGTGTGCAAGGTTATGGAGGTGTCCATGTCAGGGACATATGCTGGAGGTCATTTGTCCGTCCTTTGGGGGTCTTGGAGGGGCCACAGAGAGGTGATTTCCCCGGTCTCTGTCCTGGATGTGTGAAATAACCTGAGTCCCCATTTCAGGGACACATGCTGGAGGTCTGTAGTCCTGACCTGAGAGGACAGAATATTGCAGAACTTAATGAGCGGTAGTTTATGCCTTACAAGCGAGGGCGTTGACTATTCTAGAAACTACCCCCAGGTAGTGCTTGAAGTGTGGGGAAAAAGGGCCAGCCCTCCTTTATTGACATATGCATTCTGGGTAGAGTAACTACAATTTACCAGAGTACACTAAGCACTATAGGCCACATGAATAAAGATAACCTTCCACTTAAACGGGAGAATAAAAAACAGGCAAACACAAGTGTATAAACAATAAAAGCACCATTGGAGCGGCAGCCACACTCCATACAGTCTGGGCCCCCAGGGGTCTCGTTTGTCCAAACCTGCCTGGTTTTATTCCACTCTGAATGTGTAGCTAGCACCCTGAGGTGTGAGCATGATTCCTAACAGACATGTTCCCAGAGAATCCCAAAAGTTTAGAGACCTTAAACTGAGTTTGGAAAAAACAAATGGGAGAGACAGTGAACATTAAAATATAAAAAACATTTATTGAAAAATATGATATTACATTTTTAATTATAAATACATTTTAATATTACATTGGTTTAAAAACAAGAGTTGTTGAACAGGATGCAGTGCTCAGTACGGCGGATTATGTCCATTTCCACCTGGAAGAAGAAACACATATTATGCCAGAGGAAGTCCGATTTGTCACCAATACATCATGCAAGTCAGTTGGTCCAAGGTCAGGAAATAGATTCATATTTTCCACATAAGTCATAATGCCAAGTGATAAGATTTATTTTTTTCTCAATTGAAAGAATACATACAGCAACACCTCCAATTAATTTTTTTCCTTCAACAAATGGTACAGGTGGAGGGGTTAAGTTGCCATGGAGGGGTTAAGTTGCCGTGGAGGGGTTAAGTTGGCCGAGACTGCCAACGAAAGCTTTATTTGCGCCCTCTGGTGGAAAGAATTAGGACTTGGCCATAATGCTGACTGCAAAATGGATTCAAATGGTAGATTGTTAATATATTAGCAATTTAGTAAGAGACAAAGGTAAGTGCAATTTAAAGTTTAAAAGAGGTAATCAGATTACTGGTAAAAAAAAATATATATATATTTGGCTAACAAAATATTTTAGAATAAATATAAATATATTAGAGATAGAGGTACTGCCTGCATTTTGATAATATGATGTTATTTTTATTCAGGCTAGTTCTTTTTTTTTATGTAGCAGGTTAACACCTGATTAATTGAACAAAAACACTTTGTTAGCTTTTAAAGCGTATATTGTAGTAAAACAGCTCTTGTAAACTTCTTTGCCAAGACACCTTTTTTATATTAAACAATGTATTAAACTAAACCCGAATCTGCGCTGATGAGTGGGCTTTCCTCACTGAAACCTCTTCCTCTCTGTTGGGGTTCTGTTTGGACCTCCCACTTCCCGGTTTCTCTAACTGGGTCGGTATGATGTGGGTGGACTCTACAGGGCTGGTATGGGTTCTGATACGCTACGCTAGGAGCCTGGGCTTTGGGGTGGAGGAAACGTCTGTAGTCGACCGGTTGCAAGTGAGGGCGGGGCATGATGTATACTGGAACCTCGATATAGGGATTGGGAGGAGGGAACGGGGGCATCAATATGGAGCCCCTAGGGACACTCTTTCATGAGTTTCTTTTCCGATGCTGTTCAATCAACAGAACATTCTATGGTTAAAAAATAATGACTGACATTTCATAAAATGGGCAGGATCCTTAATCACACAGAAAGTGTAAACATTTTAGAAGAGTCATTTGTGCCCAGTTCAGTGTTTTCCAACCTGAAGATGCTGTATTGGCTAAATCAATTTTTAGACACCTTACCTTGACCCCTGGGCTTCCTGTAGCCTTGTTTCCTCTGGTTCTGTCCCCTGATGATTGGTCCTTCTCCTTGTCTATAGTTCCCATTCTTATTTTCTACAAGACAAGCGATCATTTAATTATGGTCAAATCAAAAAGAAGATCACCAGAATATGTAAAAGGCTGATTCCTGTTTGGTCCCATGCTGCACCTTCTCTCCTCACAGGCACACTTGTGCTCCTGGAACTCATTACACTGGACTCCAAAGTCCACCTTCGATGGAGACACTTCTGCTGTCTTCTGATCAGCCATCTGGACGCCCAGCTGCTCTTTTCCAAGCAGACTAACTTCTTCGTTCCCAAGTGCTCCATCTTCCACCTCGATGCCCGCTCCATTTTGTAGATTCAGCTTTCTTGCGCACGTCTTCCCAATAGAGATCAAGTTCAGACTCTCTTCCTGCTGAGGAGTGCTGGTCCTTTTCTTCTGCTGCGGCTCATTTAAAATGTCCTGGTTTGGGCTTCGATTAGCCTCAGGTTCAGAAGACCTATTTTTGTCCTCGTTAATTGAGGAAGATTTGACAATGGGGTTGTCGTTCTCGGCTTGCTCCACGAACACATCGGCTGCCAACAGGTCGTCACGCTGTAACCACTCCTTGGTGGGGATGAAGGGGGCCAGAGACTCCACGGACCAAATGGACTCGTTCCAGGTTCTCATCAGGTATGAGCCATTATTTATAGAGGGAATGATTGGTGCCATGTCTTCAAGCGGATTTGTCTCGATGCTATAGTCTTGCTCATTGTCAGGGAGCTTATGGGATGAGGATTGTAGGAGTTCATCTGCAAATGGAAGACGATGCCTTACGGAGCCAACACGTCCCAAACACTCTTCATTGTTGCTGGACTCTGCGTGTCGTTCTTCTTCAGCTTCTCTCAGTTTGAGGATCTTGAAAAGGACTTCACTGCGCTCAGATTAAATTACCCTCAGCATCATCTTTAGGATAAGCCGCCTCTGGACTGATTCTGGTCTCGAGTCCACTCTGGTGAACAGACTTATCCTGCTCTACTTCAGTTTGGAGGTCCTTCTGAAGCAGCTTATCTGCCATCTTCAGCATCGTTTCCTGAGGCGTGCAACCTCCCCAACTCATGAGGATGTCAGGAACGGGGATCCGCCTCTCTTTGACAACCTCCTCTTGTTGGGAGGAGCTACACACAGGAACCATACCATCTTGAGAGCCAACAGACCACATGTTGCAGTGAGCGTTCCTGCATGGGGGAACATTCTCCTGACCCACACTCTCTTTTCGGCTCTTCTGAGTGTCCAGGGTTGCTCGGATACATGACTGGATGGCTGTCGTTCCTGTAGGTCGGAGGACGTTAAAGCCATGTTTGTTACTGGTCTCTTTAACCGGGAGGTCTTTTTCGTTACTACTGTGTAACGCGTCGTTCTCAACTTCAGCAGAGTTTTGTTTTTGGGAGCTTGAGCTCGAGGACGAAGGAGAGTTTATTGCGGTTCCACTACCCGAATCTGCGCTGATGAGTGGGCTTTCCTCACTGAAACCTCTTCCTCTCTGATGGGGTTCTGTTTGGACCGCCGAGTTCACGGTTTCTCTAACTGGGTCGGTATGATGTGGGCGGACTCTACAGGGCTGATATGGGTGGACTCTACAGGGCTCGTATGGGTTCTGATATACTACGCTAGGAGCCTGGGCCTGGGGGTGGATGAAACTTCTGTAGTCGACCGGTTGCATGTCAGGGCGGGGCATAATGTATGCAGGAACCTCCATATAGGGATTGGGAGGAGGGAACGGGGGCATCCCCATACCATAGCCTGAAAAGTAGAAACAAGAAACGGTGAATCGGAGATGGACGTTCAAGTCCAGTGAGCAGCACCTTCAAATTTCAATATCCGAGTTTACATTTCTGTCATAGAAAAGTTAAAGCAAAGTTTCATACATACAGTATAAGACCATTGTGTTCAACAGTGATGTACAGTAGCCAAGAACATTTCATCAAGCACAATTTTGAGATACTAGATATTGAGTATTTACATTTCTGCTACTTTGTATTTTTACTCTACTTTTATTTGAACAGTTACTCAATACCTTTAGTTACTTTACAGATGTGGATGCAAATTAAATTCACAAGCTACCCTGTAGTATACAAAGTCATTCAAACTAGCTGCACCTTTACCAGCTTTGAGAACACTTTAATGATCAATCATTATAAAGCATATCATATATATTATTCTGAAATGGACCAATCTGCACAACGATTACTTTTACTGTCGCTACTTTAACTATATTTTGATGATAATACTTTTCCTTGAGGAACATTTTGATGCGGATACTTTTACTGTAACAGAGTATTCCTACTCTCTGGTGCTTTTACTCAAGTACAAGATCCGAGTAATGCTTCCATCCCTGGTGTTCGATAATAAATGTTGTAGTGTTCATGTTATTGTGTCCATTGCTTGCATCAAACTAACTGAACCCAGCCTTTGGCTTTCACCTAAAATATAGAACAAAAAAACAGAATTTTTAAATGTTTCCAGCAAAATGTAAAAACTCAAGACTCACCCATTCCTGGGAAGCCAGCAAAGGGGTTATAGGAGAAGGGCATGGGGTACTGGGAGGGGTGGAAAGGGGGTGGCGGTGGAGCATGGATGTAGAAGACAGGCCGGCCAGGGAGGTGGTGTTGGGGGTGGGGGTGTTGGAGGGGGTGGGGTGGAGCTCCGGGGCCTTGGCAGGGGGTGTATAGTCCTGGATCATGCTGATCAGAGGATGGCCCACCACTGTTAGCCCGAGTGTTTCCATGCACTCTGCTTGGGTGAGCTGACGGAGGTTTGTTCACAGCTTTCGCCGCCATATTGGACCTGCAGAGGAGGAGGATCTGTCAGGTGTGGATCCACAGCAATAATTCTAAAGAACTGTAGATCTGAGCAAACATTACACAAACAGGATGACACTTTTTGGGAGTATTTTTTTTTTTTGGGATAGAATTTACTAGGAGTATTTGGACCAAATTCAGTGCATTTTTACAATGTTACGAATGTTTTAAAATATGCACTGCTCAAGAAAGGGGGAACAAATAACCACTGCAGTTCAGCTAAGACATTCACACCTAGCTACCTCAAGCATTTCTAATGAGGGCATTTCAGTTATGTTTCTCACTTTGGTCTGTCTTTGTTGCAGTGGCTAGAGACCTGCATCTACACATGAATATTAGACATTTAGATTCTTAAATATTACATTCAATAAACACAATTGTTTGCCACCAGACTTTTAATGTTCATACACATACACCAAGCATGTTAGGGTGAAATAAGTTCTGTTGATTTGTGGTTCTGAACCCTTTAGTGCTCTCCTCGCACTCTGTACCAAAAGTGACTTGCAACACCAAAACATACATTTGAAAAGCTTGAAGCTCTGATCAAAAATGTGGATCAAAAGTAAATGAAGCCAATGAATAAAAATGGAACACACTAGATAATATTGAACAAAAAAACCAAAAATGAATCATCGAACTGTTGGAAATGTTATGGTAAATCTCAGAGGGTAAGGGCATGGCCAAATCTGAACACAACCAAAGAACTGTTTACAGTATAGAAACCCCCCAATGTGTCAGGGAGAAGAAAATACTGAATTTATCAAAAAGAATGACAGCCTAAGTACCCAGATTTTAAATCAGAAAGCTCCTGCCAACACTCCAAAAAATGATGCTTCCAAATCTTTCCTAAGCATTTGCTATGTTGTCTGTTATAAAGGAAATGTTGAGTTACTTTACCTGGTTGAGGACTTGATATGTCTGAGCCACACAAAGGGATTAAATGTGAAACTCACACACCTGAGTTTAAGTAGCTGCTGATCAGCCAAGTGTGTTCACCATCAGCTGATGGAGCACCTAATCAAACACCCAGATTCAGATGTCATGCAGCCATTGGGACACTAGAGGGAGACAAACAGTTAGACATATTTTCCAGGCCATGCACAGTTCTGCACAACCTCTCTGAAATGTACCTACAAACATAGTTACCGTTGAAAACTTGAATGTAAAATAAGAGTATGAATTCGTATTTATACATATTTAGTTAATGATAATCCTCTAATGTTTGGTTAACTGATATTTTCATTAACACTCTGCCCTGAAATAAAATCTCTTTATAAACAAACATTAATATTTATCCTGTTTTATTTGTTAATGGACAATTGTTCCATTTAAGATTTAAAAAAAAGTTAAAGATAAAAACAAAAAATAATAAAATATTTTTATAAAATAAAGAGTTGAAGTAAGAATTTTGAATTAAATTAAAAAAAATATTTGAATGGTAGTAATTTTAATGATGGTAAATAATAGTCCACAAAACAATTTCATTTGATTTAAAAACGCTCTCTTTCATAAACATTTAATAACTACGTTGGTCCACAACTTGGGACGTAGTATTTCTACAAAAACGCCTCTGAAATTGTAGGATCCCTACGTATTTTTTCACCATTCATTCCAATGGCTGGCGTCATGTCACGTGATCTTCAAATTTCTCCCTGCAGAAAAAAAAAACATGGCCGAACTTCGTTTTATTCTCGGTGGAAAATGCCTATTTTAAGGTTAGTTTGGCCATTAAAATGCGTTTTAATGTCATTTGATGCGAGAAATATGAGTTGTTATTTCAGATTATGTGTGCAGTGGATGTACATGATCTTTAGTTTGCTAGTTATTACGAAGATTACTTTTTGTGTCTATACAACGTTTTCAATGTTACCAAGGTGGTTGCTAGGGACGCTGCTATCGATATTATTTATGTTATGTTGTGTAACTGTTTAATGGTGTTATCTTTATTGCTACCCCCTTATTTTCCCCTGTGCAATTCTCCATTTAGTCAACAATAACACATAATTATCCTTGTGTTTATTTATTTTTTTGATTAATAAACACAAGTTGGAGTCCGTCAGGACCGAGGGTCGGAGCAGCTCATTTGCTTTAGAGAATATTACACCCAGAAGCAAGTATTCTCTCCGCTTCACTTGACAAACCCCGTGATAGTCCTCAAGCTCTGTGATTGGATGTTTGAGTGTGCTCCGAGGGTTACGCCGAGCGTCGAACAGCACTTGAAATGGGATGAAACCACGGCAGACTGTCCAAAACTGGATTTGAACGGGTCCATTGTTCAATACCTGACAAGGTCGGAGATGAAAAACATGGGTCGCAGGTTCCTCAACCGTGCATTACAAGACATCTATAAATATGTGTGTATACACAGTTAACATTGCTGGAGGTATACACAAATATTGATAAATGTCTTGTAATGCACTGTTGAGGAACCTGCGACCCAAGTTTTTCATTCATTGCATAACTACACCATAGTTGTGTAGGCCTATATGATATGTCAATAAACCTTAGAAAATCTTGAAATCTTGAAAGGGATGTGCAAAATAGTCATTATATACAGTTTTGAATTAACTATTAGTAGAGAATAACGAGTAATGAATATACTTTATAGGGATCCTATTAATATCTAATAATAAAAATTATGAAATTCAATAACATGCTTTAACCACTAGGTGTCCCTTTATATCAGCTGTGCACCTTTATAGTGTAAATACAGCCTATCTACCAATTGGATCAAATATAAAAGTCAGCCGAATTAGTGTTGATACTGCAAGGAGAGGTATTGTGTGAAAAGAAATGTAAGATGTTGTTTAATTGCTGATATATTTATGATCCACGTCACGTTTTCAGTTGTGGCGGCAGTTCCTCATGTTTGTCTAGAAGTCTTCTCATCAGGGCTCTATAAATAGAGAACTACGGCAGATATGTAATATTTAAAGCAGCCGAACCGTGTATTACAATACTGTTATGTGATGACTTTCAAAGAGAAAAGCAAGCACACTCGGAATAAAGTATTATTTTATTTTTTTAAATGTTTTCGGTCTGTTTCCGGTATTTGTTTATGACGATGTGATGTGAGATGTGAGACTGGGTTGGAGAATTGCACAGGGGAAAATAACGTATCTATACCACAATTTTAGATGCGGATTTTGTTAAACTAATACGTTTGCGCTGTGGACCAACACTATAAATTGACGGGGAAGGGGGTAGCAATAAAGATAACACCATCAAACCGTTACACAACATAACATAAATAATATCGATAGCAGCGTCCCTAGCAACCACCTTGGTAACTATGAAAACAATGTATAGACACAATTTCCTGAACTAATCTTTGCAATAACTAGCAAATTAAAGATCATGTACATCCACTGCACATATTGTCTGAAATAACAACTCATATTTCTTGCATCAAATGACATCAAAACGCATTTTAATGGCCAAACTAACCTTAAAATAGGCATTTTCCAACGAGAGTAAAACGAAGTTCGGCCATGTTTTTTTTTTCTGCAGGGAGAAATTTGAAGATCACGTGACATAGACGCCAGCCATTGGAATGAATGGTGAAACAAAACATAGGGATCTTACAATTTCAGAGGCGTTTTTGTAGAAATACTACGTCCTAAGTTGTGGACCAATGTAGTTATTACAAGTTTTTTTGTGAGACTGGGTTGTTTCATCAGGTAACGTCATGTAAAATGTAGAATGCATAATCGGTTTGTAACACCCACCCTCCACCGATAAAGCTTCAGATAGTTCAGATTTACATGATATGAAAATGGCTATATATAAAGCACTTAAATATTTGATAAGAAAAAACAATAATGGAACATTCAAGTGGCATAATGTCAGCGGAGGGAGGGGAAGCGGCGCTGTGGAAGAGCAGAGTGGCGAGTGACAGGTGAGCTGTGTTCTTCCCTTTACAAGCTTCAAAAATGCCTGTAACTAATGAGATTGAATATAACAATCAAAAATAACAAAATATACACAGCTAGATAAGATGGCGTTCTTTTTAGATGCGACTTTAGAGTAGAGGGGAATTATTGAAACGGGATGTGTCCAGTGTTCCGCGGCATCCGCTGCTGCGAAAATGTGGGGCAGGGCTGTAAAGTGGGGGGGGCAATGGCCCCCTGGCCCCCCCACTTCCGGCGCCCTTGTTCAAGGGGCAACGTTGATGATGACGTTGGAGGGGCTGTGCGATAATTATTAAAAAAGGAAGTCACCTGTTGCACACAAATTACGTTTTTTAGGGACTAATCTTTGCTGTTTTTCCCGTGAATTACTGCATAATTCTACTTCTTTGGAACCTTAAATATCAAAAGAAAGAAAAAGAAAATTACTCTTTGGTTGAAATGGTCGAGTGTTAGACATTTACATCATGTTTGTAATTATACATGCCTTATTTAAAGGGATACAAGCCAACAATATTTGGAACCAGTGATCAGTAGGATGTTATGTCAAGGTATTTGGTTTTATGGACAGAATCATTATATTCTGTATAAATTCATCGATGCAAAAACTAAAAATAACTTGTGTAATATTGCCAGAAAAAGTATATATATATATTCTGAATGACATTGCTGCTCAGCGGCTCAAACTAGGGATGTAAAATAGACTTCTTTACATCACAAACACATCCTTTATGCTTACATTTTAAACATCTTTTTCAAAGGTATAGCTAAAAGGGTTATCACTGTTTGGCTCGCTGTAATCATTTAGTGGGAAAGCTGACACAGCATTCCAACTATCTGTTATGCTACGCACAAAATTCTTTATTATTCCGCCGGGTTATTTTGCGCCTCTTCTTCTCCCACATTGAACATCGCAGAAACTCCGTTCAAACATCAAAACGTTCAGCTCGGTCGGGAATCGATGGCGATTACTTTTCTCATCCATAACTTTCATAATTCCAGAGATACATCACATAATTCATCACATTTTTAACATGGAAGTCAATGGAGAAACTCTTCAGACTTCAACAATCTTCAACTGCTAATTCATACTCTCACTCAGAAACCTCATTCCAACTTTAAAATGTTACACATCTTTCTGACATTATTTGTGTAACACAACTTTTAGGACCCAGTTTATCTAATCAGACATCAGTCACTGTTAATTAAGCTGTATTCACCTCATCTCACTGCCATAGGAGTACAAACACAGCTGGGGCCATTCGCCTTCACACATTACATTACATTGCATTTAGCTGATGCTTTTATCCAAAGCGACTTACAATAAGTGCATTCGACCAACGAAATATAAACTTGAAGAAAACAGAATCATATAAGTACATCAGGTTTCATAGAGCAAAACATTTCAGTGCTACTCAACTGCTTTAGATAAGCCAGTCCTTTATTATATATAAGTGTCTTGTTAATAATTCTATCGCTCGAAGTGGAGTCGAAAAGGATGAGTTTTCAGTCTGCCCGAAGATGTGTAAGCTTCTGCTGTCCTGATTTCAATGGGAGCTCATTCCACCATTTTGGAGCCAGGATAGCAAACCACGTGTTTTTGCTGATGGGAACTTGGGTCCCCCTCGCAGCGGGTGCAGCGAGCGTTTGGCTGATGCAGAGCGGAGTGCACGTGCTGGGGTGTACAGTTTAACCATGTCCTGGATGTAGGAAGGGCCAGATCCATTCGCAGCATGGTACGCAAGTACCATTGTCTTGAAGTGGATTCTAGCAGTTACCGGAAGCCAGTGAAGGGAGCGGAGGAGCGGCGTGGTGTGGGAGAATTTAGGAAGGTTGAAGACCAGACGAGCCGCTGCATTCTGGATGAGCTGCAGAGGTCGGATGGCACATGCAGGTAGACCAGCCAGGAGGGAGTTGCAGTAGTCTAGGCGTGAGATGACGAGAGCCTGGACCAGAACCTGCGTCGCTTTCTGGGTCAGAGGGGACGTATCCTCCTGATGTTGTAAAGCGTGTATCTGCAGCAGCGGGTTGTAGCAGCGATGTTTGCAGTGAAGGACAGGTTGTTATCTAGGGTCACACCCAGATTCCTTGCAGTCTGAGTCGGGGAAACAACAGAGGTGCCGATGTTGATTGTTAGGTCAAGAGTGGGACAATCTTTTCCCGGAAGGAAAAGCAGTTCAGTCTTGTCAAGGTTGAGCTTGAGGTGATGAGCAGACATCCACTGAGAGATGTCAGCTAGACAAGCAGAGATGCGTGCGACGACCTGGGTCTCTGAGCGGGGAAAGGACAGAATTAATTGGGTGTCGTCAGCGTAGCAGTGGTTTGAAAAACCATGCGGGCTAATGACAGATCCGAGCGAGTTTGTGTACAAGGAGAAAGGAGGGGACCAAGAACAGAGCCCTGAGGGACCCCTGTAGTTAATTGACAAGGGTCGGACTCGGACCCTCTCCAAGTTACCCTGTAGGTGCGGTCTTTGAGGTATGAGGTGAGGAGGGAAAGTGCAGAGCCTGAAACTCCAAGTTCTTGGAGAGTGCGAAGGAGGATCTGATGATTCACCGTGTCGAATGCAGCAGACAGGTCCAAAGGATGATGACAGAGGAGAGGGAGGCTGCTTTAGCAGTGTGCAGTTCCTCAGAGACAGCAAGGAGAGCAGTTTCTGTGGAGTGACCTGCCTTGAAACCAGACTGGTGCGGATCCAGAAGGTTGTTCTGATGGAGATAACAGGAGAGTTGTTTAAAGACAGCGCGTTCAAGTGTTTTAGACAGGAACGGGAGGAGAGAGACAGGCCTGTAGTTTATAACATCAGACGGGTTGAGAGTGGGTTTCTTTAGGAGAGGGTTTACTCTTGCCTCCTTGAGATTGTTTGGAAAGTGACCAGAAGTTAGAGAAGTGTTGATGAAATGGGTGAGAAACGGTAGAATATCAGGAGCGATAGTCTGAAGGAGGTTTGAGGGGATAGGGTTCAGAGGACAGGTGGTAGCCCTGGAGGTATAAGACTATTTAAAACATGTATACCCAGGATTCAATCACTTTTCCTGGCTTGTAAAGTGCTGTGAAGCAGCCTGTTCTATGGGTGCAGTCTGGGTGCAAGAGCCATGTGCTGCAAGGATCTCTCTGGGTGCGCTCTGTGAGTCTCACACCCCGCTTCTCTCTGGCTGCTCTCTCCCTCTATTCACATCACTTTTCCCCAGCTTTCAAAGACTTATTGCTGGGTGGAATAGCCATGTGCATCACCGTGGGTCTCTGCCTGTGTGCCTGTGAGTGTGAGACCCTGCTAACAGCAGTGACTCTGCTGTACTTATCTTCTTGTACATTTCATGAGTCAAATGTGGACGAAATGGACAGTTTCCTATCCATATGACCGGCTGTTTATGCAGTCAAATGCGCATTGGAATTAAAACAGTTTAATGCACTTTTAACACTCATGTACCCACGATTCAAGCTGCTTTCCTGGGTTACAAAGTGCTGTGTAGCAGCCTGTCCTCTGGGTGGGAGAGCCATGTGCTGCAAGGAGCTCTGTGGGTGCGCTCTGTGGCTCTCACAGCCCGCTTCTCTCTGGCTGCTCTCTCCCTCTATTCACAGCACTTTTCCCCAGCTTTCAAAGACTTATTGCTGGGTGGAAGAGCCATGTGCATCACCCTGGGTCTCTGCCTGTGTGCCTGTGAGTCTGAGACCCTGCTTCTCCGGGGTGCTGGAGAGTCATTTTCAGGCTCTTCTCCACAGTTGTCCCCCTAAAACTGATTTATAATCATTATTTTTGCATTTAAATGATTTATTCTATCATTAATATGGTCCCCTAACACAATGCACATAGTCTGGAGCTCACTGGGGTCCTGCATATGCTTTAATCAGGAGTTTTAACACTTTTTTCCATGAAAATGATTTGTATTCACTATCATGGGGCTATATGAATCAAATTCGGAGCACAATTGTACTTTTTACTATTTAAATGCATTTGTATTATATATTTTTGGGCTATAAAAGTGACATTTCTGGGTGACTTTGTCAGTTTATGGAGCTTAGCCCACAAATCCTGGAGGTTCCAGGCCGAATTTGGGAGCTCATAGGCGGAATGCCATGCGCCCCCACCCGTGGAAAGAAGAAAAAGGTAAAGAAAACGGTCAATTATATCTTAAAATAATCAAAAATGAAGTTTAAAAAAATTCTCCAATAAACGACAGAGTGCCAACGGAGGAGGGGCTCCGAAAAGCTCAAGTCTTCGGCGCTTCGGGCGGAAGCCCCGGACACTTTTCCACTCCCCCATTTCAACTTACAACGGAGAGGGGAAACCAAGCCTCCCCTTCTCCGTCAAAAAAATTCATTCATCATTTTCACGCTACTGTCCGCAGTAAATGCGGACTCAGAAAAAAAAAACGGCTGTCTCACTTCATGGAGGAATGTGTCCGCTCCTTGTGCAATCTGGCTCGGATGAATTTGTTGCCTAGAGACCCCCCAGCATGGTTCTTACCAAACTTCAAGTTTTTGAACTGGAGGAATGTTTGGGGAGTCGACAGGGGACTCTACCCGGGTTATGAGGCACTATTTTCGGATACCTTTTTTACATTTTCACCCCTTTTTTATGGTTCTCCAAAAAGTTAACTCAGAAATTTTTCTGACTCTGGAGGAATGTAAGGGGAGTTGACAAGGGACCCTACCCGCCTTATGAGGCACTATTTTCAGATACTTTTTTTCATTTTCACCGGTTCTCCAAAAACTTGAATCTGACTATTTTGCCTGTGGAGGAATGACATGGGAGTTGACAGGGGACTCTACCCGGGTTATGAGGCACTATTTTCGGATACTTTTTTAACATTTTCACCCCTTTTGCCTGGTTCTTTTTTTTCTGTTTTGACCCGTTTCACCTGGTTCCTTCTACCGGGGGCACTGCCCGGTCCTGGGTGCCCTCCGACGGCCTTTGTCCAGCCGTTCCCCCCCCAACTCGACCGTACATTAACGGATTTTGTCAATTTTTGCTGCGTTCTTCTCCTCTCACCTCACTGATCGAAGGGCAAACGCGACCCGCCATCTGAGGGGCTCCGCCGGCCCGGACTCGTGCCGGTGCTCTGGCGGTCAGTTCCTCCGAACTGCGGGTTCTTCTCCTCTGACCTTACTGATCGAATGGCAAACGCGACCCACCATCGGAGGGTCTTCTCCCCCGGTCCACGTGCCGGTGCTCTGGCTGTCGGTTCCTCCGAACTGCGGGTTCGACTCTGATGGCCGGGAGGGTGTGCTGCGTGGGGGTAACCCTGCGTGTCTCTTACCTCCCGGGCCGTCCGATATGAAGCGTTTCCAAGACGAACCGTCTGACTCAGGGGTCCCACCACGGGTTCCGCAGCGGGGTGGAAGTTCCACCTCCCCACTTCGCCACGGAGTGCCAGGCAAACATCAGTTTCTCTAATCCTCCACTGTTGCATAGCGGCCTTAGTCGGCTGCGGCATTCAGCAATTGGCCTTGCTCCGGGCACCAGGGAGACATGCTGGAGGTCTGTAGTCCGTCCTTTGGTGGTCTGTGAGGGTCCACAGAGAGGTGATTTCCCCGGTCTCTGTCCTGGATGTGTGAAATAACCTGAGTCCCCATTTCAGGGACACATGCTGGAGGTCTCTCTCCCGAGAGTGGACGTCCATTGTCTCTAAATAGGGAAGGGGCTTCGGGATGGTCCAAGAGGGTGGATAAGATGGAAAATAGTTTTTTTGAGATTGGAATAGGAGGATTTTATCTTATCCTGAAAGAAAGTGCTTTTTGCCTGAGAGATCGAAGCAGAGAAAGATGAGAGGAGAGCCTGATATGTTCGGAGGTCGTCATGGTGTCTGGATTTCCACCGTTTCCGCTCAGCAGCCCGAAGGATGGTTCCTAACCATAACCTAACCATTTTACATTCAACTTTAAATCCACTTCAAATGACACTGCTCTACTTAATCTGATATTTCAACACTGACCTGAGAGGACCGAACATTCCAGAACTTAATGAACGGTAGTTTATGCCTTACAAGTGAGGGCGTTGACTATTCTAGAAACTACCCCCAGGTAGTGCTTGAAGTGTGGGGAAAAAGGGCCAGCCCTCCTTTATTGACATATGCATTCTGGGTAGAGTAACTACAATTGACCAGAGTGCACTAAGCACTACATGAATAAAGATAGCCTTCAACTTAAACGGGAGAATTTAAAAAAAAGACAAACACAAGTGTATAAACAATAAAAGCCTCATTGGAGCGGCAGCCACACTCCTTACAGTCTGGGCCCCCAGGGGTCTTGTTTGTCCAAACCTGCCTGGTTTTATTCCACTCTGAATGTGTAGCTAGCACCCTGAGGTGTGAGCATGATTCCTAACCAACATGTTCCCAGGGAATCCCAAAAGTTTAGATACCTTAAAGTTAGTTTTGAAAAAACTGATGGGAGAGACCGTGAACATTAAAATATAAAAAACATTTATTGAAAAATATGACATTACATTTTTAATTAAAAATACATTTTAATATTGTATTTGTTTAAAAATAAGAGTTCTTGAAGAGGCTGCAGTGCTCAGTACTGCGGATTACGTCCATTTCCACCTGGAAGAAGAAACACATGTTATTAGGCCAAAGGAAGTCCGATTTGTCACCAATACATCATGCAAGTCAGAGTTGGTCCAATCACAGGAAATAGACTCACATTTTCCACATAAGTCATAATGCCAAGTGATAAGATTTATTTTGTTCTCAATTGAAAGAATACATACAGCAACACCTCCAATTTATTTTTTCCTTCAACAAATGGTACAGGGGGAGGGGTTAAGTTGGCCGAGACTGCCAATGAAAGATTTATTTGCGCCCTCTGGTGGAAAGAATTAGGACGTGGCCATAATGCCGACTGCAAAATGGTTTCAAATGGTAGATTTAATATGTTAGCAATTTAGCAGGAGACAAAGGCAAGTGTAATCCCCAATTTAAAGTTTAAAAGAGGTAATCAGATTACTGGTAAAAAAATATATATATTTGGACAACAAATATATATATGTTTTTATGTACCTGATTAATTGAACAAAAATACTTTGCTTTTAAAGCGTATATTGTAGTAAAACAGCTCTTGTAAATTTGTTTTATCCTCTAGTCTTTGCCAATCATTTAAGAAACCTTTTTTATATTAAACAATGTATTAATCTAAACCCGAATCTGCGCTGATGAGTGGGCTTTCCTCACTGAAACCTCTTCCTCTCTGTTGGGGTTCTGTTTGGATCTCCGACTTCACGGTTTCTCTAACTGGGTCGGTATGATGTGGGCGGACTCTACAGGGCTGGTATGGATTCTGATACGCTACGCTTGGAGCCTGGGCCTGGGGGTGGAGGAAACGTCTGTAGTCTTAGGACTCAGTCACTAAGTCCTAAGCACTCCTCTCTCTCTCCTCCAGCTGCAGATTGTGACCAATTGTTGAAGTTTAGCTCGGATGACGGCGCATATCGAACTGTTCTGATAAAAACGACTGTATAGCTCGTTGTCCAACTTGCTATGATTGTAAAGTCATGTTTGTATTTTTACAACGTTATTGAGCCGCAAAATTCGACTGTCAATAACTCAGCTCAGAGTATGCTTTGCGACGTGCATGTCCCCTCGCGCTGAGTGTTCTCTTGAGGTGTCTTTCACTTATGTGAAACCCGTGCCTATTGCCAAGCACTGATGTTATATCTTTATATTTGAGGCCAAGCTCAAAGTAAAAATCGATGAACCGCTCCATTGTTGTGGTTTCTGTGTTGTCGAACTGACCATTCTGAGGAGCAACCTCTTAAATGTGTCAGGCTATAGGCTGTGAATGTTAGAACCTTTGATCCATGAGGAGATCCCTCTGGGTTATGTCGGAATTCAATCTGAACATTTTGAGGAACTGACCTCTGAATGTGTCGGGCCATAGAGTGTGGATGTTAATCGATCTGTGAAGAAATTCCTTTTGGATTTTGTCGGAAGACTTTAATGTGTAAACTATGAATTAAGGTTTTAGATTAGAAAATGACCGCAGCATGATATGTTTAGTAGGATTATAATATTGTAACGAGAGAAGGTAAAAACCCTGTGCAAGTTTGGACAATTTTTCTTCAAATAAACTGATCCCACCTTTTGGACTGGGACAACTAGAAAGACATCTGCACTCTCCTCTCCTGCTTCAAAGGTAAGATTGCACACTGCCACACTCACTTAGGTAGGGCCACACCTCATTTACTGATATCAAAATCCTTCGGGATCGCTTAAACAGATTTAGAGGGTCGTCTGAATTGAAACCGCAGTTAATTGAACCTGGTTCTTCAGGAGTTAATAGAGGTGAGATCTTGCTGACGTTGGTGGTTCTGAGCCAAGCAGTAAACTTACATGGACTCAATAACTTAGGTTTAATTTTAATTAGTAGGTCTGAGTAATTTCCCGGAATAAATTATCAGCCCTCCCGACTCCTACAAGGATTTACATTGAGCATTTCCCCTAGGGGGCACCGTACATCACCATACCAGCGCCTAAGAAGTAGAAAAAATAAATGGTGAATCGGAGATGGACGTTCAAGTCCAGTGTGCAGCACATTGAAGTAATCCAAAACTAATAATCTAACAACTTTTATATTGTGACACCCACATTTAAAATTGTTTATGGTACCTAGTAATTGTAACGGAATACATTTTTTAAAGTAACCCTGCAATTGTTCTACCAGTCTAAATTAAGACATTTCATTGAAATTAAAGACTCCTATTTGAAAACTGAATCCGCCCCGCATGACCTCGACCACCACTCCTAACAAATGACACATTTCTCACCTTGGTGTTTCCCAGGTTTGCCATAGTATCCACTGTAGGCTTCATGCTGGCTGCCGTCATTAAAAAGAGAGACATTTTAAAAAAGGGCCTGGAAATGTGTCCAATCAGCTTTGTGTCCGACATCACACCATGTTCTGCTCAAATCTGAACAGTTGTTGGGACTACCTTTAACATGTTGATTTGTTTGGTAAACACAAGAATGTAATATTTGGTCAATTAATGTTGTCAAGCCAACACGGTTCTGAATTTAAAAGTTAAATCTGAAAATTCTGTTTGCAGATTTTCTGGCTTAGTGTCAGAAAAACTTTGATTTTTATCAATCAAAAATTAAGCATTAATGCTTCAAGAACACGTCCGAAGCCCTGCATTACGTTGGGATGGATGATTAAACTCTTTCATGAGTTTCTTTTCAGATGCTGTTCAATCAACAGAACATTCTATGGTTAAAAAATAATGACTGACATTTCATAAAATGGGCAGGATCCTTAATCACACAGAAAGTGTAAACATTTTAGAAGAGTCATTTGTGCCCAGTTCAGTGTTTTCCAACCTGGAGATGCTGTATTGGCTAAATCAATTTTTAGACACCTTACCTTGACCCCTGGGCTTCCTGTAGCCTTGTTTCCTCTGGTTCTGTCCCCTCATGATTGGTCCTTCTCCTTGTCTATAGTTCCCATTCTTATTTTCTACAAGACAAGCAAGCTAGTTACAGCACCATTGTCATTTTCAGGATCCTTTAATTATGGTCAAATCAAAAAGAAGATCACCAGAATATGTAAAAGGCTGATTCCTGTTTGGTCCCATGCTGCACCTCCTCTCCTCACAGGCACACTTGTGCTCCTGGAACTCATTACACTGGACTCCAAAGTCCACCTTCGATGGAGACACTTCTGCTGTCTCCTGATCAGCCATCGGGACGCCCAGCTGCTCTTTTCCAAGCAGACTAACTTCTTCATTCCCAAGTGCTCCATCTTCCACCTCGATGCCCGCTCCATTTGTTAGATTCAGCTTTCTTGCGCACGTCTTCCCAATAGAGTTCAAGTTCAGACTCTCTTCCTGCTGAGGAGGGCTGGTTCCTTTCTCCTGCAGCTGCTCATTTAAAATGTCCTGGTTTGGGCTTCGATTAGCCTCAGGTTCAGAAGACCTATTTTTGTCCTCTTTAGTGGGGGAAGATTTGACAATGGGAGTGTCATTCTCAGCTTGCTCCACGATCACATCGGCTGCCAACAGGTCGTCACGCTGTAACCACTCCTTGGTGGGGATGAAGGGGGCCAGAGACTCCACGGACCAAATGGACTCGTTCCAGGTTCTCTTCAGGTATGAGCTATTATTTATAGAGGGAATGATTTGAGCCGTGTCTTCAAGCAGATTTGTCTCGATGCTATAGTCTTGCTCATTGTCAGAGAGCTTATGGGATGAGGATTGTTGGAGTTCATCTGCGAATGGAAGACATCGCTTTACGGAGCCAACGAGTCCCAAATACTCTTCATTGTTGCTGGACTCTGCATGTTCTTCTTCAGCTTCTCTCAGTTTGAGGATCTTTAAAAGGACTTCACTGCGCTCAGAGATTAAGTTACCCTCAGCATCATCTTTAGGATAAGCCCCCTCTGGACTGATTCTGGTCTCGACTCCACTCTGGTGAACAGACTTATCCTGCTCTACTTCAGTTTGGAGGTCATTCTGAAGCAGCTTATCTGCAATCTTCATCATCGTTTCCTGAGGCGTACCACCTTCCCAACTCATGAGGATGTCAGGAACGGAGATCCGCCTCTCTTTTACAACCTCCTCCTCTTGTTGGGAGGAGCTACACACAGGAACCATACCATCTTGAGAGCCAACAGACCACATGTTGCAGTGAGCGTTCCTGCATGGGGCAACATTCTCCTGACCCACACTCTCTTTTCGGCTCTTCTCAGTGTCCAGGGTTTCTCGGATACATGACTGGATGGCTGTCGTTCCTGTAGGTCGGAGGACGTTAAAGCCATGTTTGTTACTGGTCTCTTTAACCAGGAGGTCTTTTTCATTACTGCTGTGTAACGCGTCGTTCTCAACTTCAGCAGAGTTTTGTTTTTGGGAGCTTGAGCTCGAGGATGAAGGAGAGTTTATTGCGGTTCCACTACCCGAATCTGCGCTGATGAGTGGGCTTTCCTCACTGAAACCTCTTCCTCTCTGTTGGGGTTCGGTTTGGACCGCAGAGTTCACGGTTTCTCTAACTGGGTCGGTATGATGTGGGTGGACTCTACAGGGCTGGTATGGGTTCTGATATGCTACGCTAGGAGCCTGGGCCTGGGGGTGGATGAAACGTCTGTAGTCGACCGGTTGCATGTCAGGGCGGGGCATGATGTATGCTGGAACCTCCATATAGGGATTGGGAGGAGGGAACGGGGGCATCCCCATACCATAGCCTGAAAAGTAGAAAGAAGAAACGGTGAATCGGAGATGGACGTTCAAGTTCAGTGAGCAGCACCTTCAAATTTCAATATCCGAGTTTACATTTCTGTCATAGAAAAGTTAAAGCAAAGTTTCATACATACAGTATAAGACCATTGTGTTCAACAGTGATGTACAGTAGCCAAGAACATTTCATCAAGCACAATTTTGAGTTCCTCATACTTTAATTGAGTATTTACTAATGATGTCAAAATTATCGCGTTAACGGCGGTAATTAATTTTTTGAATTAATTGCGTTAAAATATTTAACGCATGTGCAGACTGGCCCGGCCCATATATCCCACCAGTGGCAGCGCCAGGGTATGGCTGGGGTAGGCTACACCCATACCAAGAAATGGCTTAGCCCCACCATGAAAAATGATGTTAAAGTAAGCAAAATAAAGTCTTCCAACTCGCGGAGTAAATTGCACAGACAGCAGTTAGTAAGATTGATTTCAGCAGCCACTTGTCTGGAAATACCGAAGACCAGAAACAGTTTTGAAAACTTTTGTCACGTAGTGATCGTCTTCTCAATAGAACATCTTTGATAATGTCTTCTGGCCAATCAGAATCAAGATAACGGCGTGGTGTTGTTGCAGGAAGTCCCGACGGAGAATACTTTTGCTGTAGTACAGGGGTGCACATAACTGGTACGCAGGTTATGTGCGTAATCTGAAATGCGTACCGTCACTTGTGTCACAAAGCGCATTTGCGTACCGACGTACTTGTGAAGCTTTTTCAGAAGGCGGTTAGATCACCGGACGACAGAGTCAGTCTCCCTGTGCACAGACAGGGCAGCTGTTAACGTCGGTCTGTACAACGGAATTGTGCCAAAACTACGCCAACCGGCTGCGGAGGGAGACGAGCTTGCCGAGCCTGTGATATATACAAATCGGGTTGGTCCGGTCCAAGGTCTTTAAGTATCAATTTATCTCCAAACCTTCTCCTTTCGAAAGGATTGGAGAGTAGCTCTTGCACGGAATTGGGTGCGGACCGAGGTCCGGCGACTCCACCTGCACACCATTCTCATCCAAATACTGCGTCACCTTGGTCACTCACGAGTCTAAAAAAACAACTCACGTCAACGCACGTAAGCAACGTGGGCGCCAACGTGGGCGCCAACATGGGCGCCAACGTGGGCGCCCTCGTGACCAAAATATTTGACGGCGCTGATTGGCTAAAATTATGTTTCGGCAGCACAGTTTACTATTGAGACTTTTGCAACGTGCTGGTTGCTGCTGTTTGGCTCGGGGGCTCCGCCCGGTAATGATAAACTAATGCCATGGGCAAGGCCAGGCAGGAAACATGTGACTTATCAGTAACTTTAGACATCGTAACACAATTTTAAACGAGATTTTATTGTAGATTATACATTTTACTGATACCAATTGTATGATATTTACCTTGTTCATTAAAAAAAAAAAAAAAAAGTTATTTAATTTTTTTCTTTGTATGTGGGAAGAGGTGGGGCGGCGCCCCTAGCGCCCCTATGGGCGGTTGTAGGTGGTCACGAAGTACTCCACTAGCCGCCGCCCCCCCTCCCTCTCTGTCGACTTTCCTGAATTACTCCCCCGTTGATAGAAATCAACACGTAATGAATTAAGACCCCACGGTTTGATGATTGATAGGTGTGTGGGCTGTCTTTCATTTTGACACGCAGACATTTTTTATAATAAACATAGATACAGTATGTTAAATGGATATATCCGCCTTCTTTCATTTATCTTTCCATTCCCACAACAATATACATAAATAAATGGCATATATTGGACATAGTTCGAATGGTGATCAATCATGATTAATTAATTTTTAAGCTGTGATTAATCTGATTAAACATTTTAATCGTTTGACAGCCCTAGTATTTAAATTTCTGCTACTTTGTATTTTTACTCAACTTTTATTTGTACAGTTACTCAATACCTTTAGTTACTTTACAGATGTGGCTGCATGATGTGAAATATAATCAAGTGTTAAATCAGACTTTAGTTCCACCTGGAGTAAATCCACCAGCTACCCTGCAGTATACAAAGTCATTCAGACTAGCTGCACCTTCACCAGCTTTGAGAACACTTTAATGATCAATAATTATAAAACATATCATATATATTATTCTGAAATGGACCAATCTGCACAATGATTACTTTTACTGTCGCTACTTCAACTATATTTTGACGAGAATACTTTTACTGTAACAGAGTATTCCTACACTCTGGTGCTTTTACTCAAGTACAAGATCCGAGTAATTCTTCCAGCCCTGGTGTTGGATAATAAATGTTGTAGTGTTCATGTTATTGTGTCCATCGCTTGCATCAAACTAACTGAAGCCAGCCTTTGGCTTTCACCTAAAATATAGAACAAAAAAACCAGAATTTTTAAATGTTTCCAGCAAAATGTAAAAACTCAAGACTCACCCATTCCTGGGAAGCCAGCAAAGGGGTTATAGGAGAAGGGCATGGGCCACTGGGAGGGGTGGAAAGGGGGTGGCGGTGGAGCATGGATGTAGAAGACAGGCCGGCCAGGGAGGTGGTGTTGGGGGTGGGGGTGGTGGGGTGGAGCTCCGGGGCTTTGGCAGGGGGTGTATAGTCCTGGATCATGCTGATCAGAGGACGGCCCACCACTGTTAGCCCGAGTGTTTCCATGCACTCTGCTTGGGTGAGCTGACGGAGGTTTGTTCACAGCTTTCGCCGCCATATTGGACCTGCAGAGGAGGAGGATCTGTCAGGTGTGGATCCACAGCAATAATTTTAAAGAACTGTCTGAGCAAACATTACACAAACAGGATGACAGGTCTGTCTTTGTTGCAGTGGCTAGAGACCTGCATTTACACATGAATATTAGACATTTAGATTCTTAAATAGTATATTCAATATACACAATTGTTTGCCACCAGACTTTTAATGTTCATACACCAAGCATGTTAGGGTGAAATAAGTAGTGTTGATTTGTGGTTCTGAACCCTTTAGACCTCTCCTCGCACTCTGTAGCAAAAGTGACTTGCAACACCAAAACATACATTTGAAAAGCTTGAAGCTCTGATGAAAAATGTGGATCAAAAGTAAATAAAGCCAATGAATAAAAATGGAACACACTAGATAATATTGAATGAAAAAATAGCAACTTCAAGCCTTAGTTGAATCATCAAACAGTCGGAAACGTTAAAGTAAAAGGGCATGGCGAAATCTGAACACAACCAAAGAACTGTTTACAGTATAGAAACCCCCCAATGTGTCAGGGAGAAGAAAATACTGAATTTATCAAAAAGAATGACAGCCTAAGTACCCAGATTTTAAATCAGAAAGCTCCTGCCAACACTCCAAAAAATGATGCTTCCAAATCTTTCCTAAGCATTTGCTATGTTGTCTGTTATGAAGGAAATGTTGAGTCACTTTACCTGGTTGAAGACTTGATATGTCTGAGCCACACAAAGGGATTAAATGTGAGACTCACACACCTGAGTTTAAGTAGCTGCTGATCAGCCAAGTGTGTTCACCATCAGCTGATGGAGCACCTAATCAAACACTCAGATTCAGATGTCATGCAGCCATTGGGACACTAGAGGGAGACAAACAGTTAGACACATTTTCCAGGCCATGCACAGTTCTACTGTTCTACTCTCTGAAATGTACCTACAAACATAGTTACCGTTGAAAACTTGAAAGTAAAATAAGAGTATGAATTCTTGTTACTTATTTATACATATTTAGTTAATGATAATCCTCTAATGTTTGGTTAACTGATATTTTCATTAACACTCTGCCCTGAAATAAAATCTCTTTATGAACAAAGATTAATATTTATCCAGTTGTATTTGTTAACGGACAATTGTTCCATTTAAGATTTAAAAAAAGTGAAAGATAAAAACAAAAAATAATAAAATATTTTTATAAAATAAAGAGTTGAAGTAAGAATTTTTGAATAAAATAAAATATTTTAATGATAGTCATTTTAATTATAGTCCACAAAACACATTCATTTTATTTAAAAACAGTCTCTTTAATATACGTTTCATCAGGTAACGTCATGTAAAATGTAGAATACATGCATGTAACACCCACCCTCCACCTATAAAGCTTCAGATAATTTAGATTTACATGATATGAAAATGGCTATATATAAAAGCACTTAAATATTTTATAAGGAACAACAATAATGGAACATTCAAGGGGCAACGTGCCGCTCCAGTGATAAGCAGTGATCTCCAACAATGGGGGGTCGGGTCCCCAACAGGTCGCATTATGATGACGTTGGAGGGGCTGTGAGATCATTATTAAAAAAGTAAACACACAAGTCATCTGTTGCACACACATTACGTTTTTTATGGACTAATCTTTGCTCTTTTTCTTGTGAATTACTGGATAATATTACTTCTTTGGACCCGTAATATCAAAATAAAGAAAAATAAAATCACTCTTTGGTTGAAATGGTCAAGTGTGAGCCATTTACATCACGTTTGTTATTATACATGCCTTATTTTAAAGGGTAACAAGCCGACAATATTTGGAACCAGTGATCAGTAGGATGTTATTCTGTCAAGGTATTTGGTTTTATGGACAGAATCATTATGGATGCTGGAGGTCGCAAGGCTGAGGGTCCTTAACAGCATCTCAGGCATAGCTTCATCACGCTTCAGTAAAACAATCAGAAGTCTAGTTTCAGTCCTGAAGACACGGAGGCTCCAGCTTGTGCCAGGTAGTTTGGGAACGCTGGGTCGGACCCCGATGTTTTTCCCGTTTCCTGGTCAGTAGGCATCAGCCCGGCGCCGTGAACCTGCTGCCACAGCTGAGTGTTGTGAGCGACTCCCTGCCGCTTCAAGTATCCCTGATGACAAAACAGCGGCGGCTTGCGGTGGGTTAGGGAGGAGCGGAAACAGGATTCTGGAAGACACAGAAATTATTATTTAAATAAAAAAGGTTTTTACAAAATTCATAATTTATAAAAGACACACAAATTAATAAAAAAAACATTTTTCTTGAAGACAAATTATATTTCTAAAGACACAGAAATTGTAAAAAAAAATTCAAACATTCTAAAACATACAGAAATTATTAAAAATAGATATAATAATTCTAAAAAACGAAAGGAATTATTAATAAAAAAGAAAAATTCTAAAATCATTTCTTTTTATAATTACTTTTTTCTAAAAACACTGACATTATTTTAAATATATATATTTCTAGAAGCCACAGAAATTATAAGAATATATATATATTTCCAAAAACAGCCAAGTTATTTAAAAATATATCTTGTTTTTTAAAAGGCCAAGTAATTATTTAAAATAAATATAAATTATATCTTAAAAAAGGCACAGAAATGTAAAAATAAATGTATACAATTAAAAATAAAAATAAATAGTCTGCTATATAATCAATGATAAATCAATAATGTTAACCCTTAAATTTGCGATTACCATTTTAATAATTAATACACAAATAAATACATAAAAATAAATTAATTCATACATTTAAAAAATACCATTTGTATCACAAACAGTTTTACCAGCATAGAAGGCCCTGAGGTCAGTCTGGACACAATGCTCCAGGAAGCGCCGCAGAGGCTGGATATGAGAAATTGGAGTGTCCCATTCTGCGAGGAAGTCCTCCACCATGTGATGCATCGCTTTGGGCCTCGGTAACGGCCAGCCAGTGGGACGCAGCCTCATGTCTTCCTCTGGGGAACAAGAGGAGAACATTAACATACATTCAGAGTGTGTTTTTATTTCTTCCTGAAACAGCATCTCCACTCACCAGTAGGAAGTGTGTCGTAGTAGTATAAAACAGGGTGCAGGAAGTTGGATTTCCAGGCTTTGGTCCAGTCTGTTTCGGCCCTGCTCCGCCCCAGAAAGTCGATCTTGTTGTTCCCGTACTGCATCACCAGGACTATCAGCCCATGTTCGGAGACCTCGTGGCCCGAGACAGAGGAGAACTGGGGCAGAGCCTGGAGAGTAAACTCTTCCACGTATTCACAGTGAGAGCTGAGAGTCAAGGACAGAAGAAAGCATCCTTATATAATGAGTATGAAGAAGGGATTAAAAGAGTGGCGCAGTCATGATTTCCAGAAGTAAAAAGCTAATGTTAGATATCAAAATAACACCGTTGGCTTACCCTCGAAGAAGTATAACGTCCCCCAGCACCTGAAACATTTGGTACGGCCCGGAGGCTTCGCTGAGCCGCTTCAGAATCCAGGACTGCAGCTGCGTCGTGAACAGTTTTGTCGATGGCCACAGGTTACTATGGTAACGCTGTTCAAGTACGCGATGTACGGCTCGCACTGTGGCAGAACATTTAAAAAGCGTTTAAGAAAAATCATCTTAAAAACAAAATCATAAAAGATTAAAAGACCACACGAGCCACTTGTTAAGAAAAAAAACACAATTCACAATAAAAACATAGAATACATTTGAATAAAAGCACACAAGTTACCCAAACAGGAATGTCTTTAGATGACATTTAAAAGAGTCTACAGAGTCAGGTGTGCCGGCAGAGCGTTCCATAGTTTAGGAGCCACGGCCTCAAATGTACCTGTGTAACGGAAACCATGGACGAAGCCGCCCGCAGATGAGCGGTAGTCTCTGGAGTGAGCAGCTGTTCCCAGAACAAACAGGCCGGGGGTGTTCATCCCTTCATACCATGGCGTCACACCGGGCAACCTGCCTTTAGCATTGTCACTGATGGGAGGGCAGGCAGAGCTGTGGAGATAAAACATTATATAAGTAATATACAAATGTACAGAGTCACCAGAGAGAGGCTTTGTTGACAGGGCGGAACATTATGCTACTGGATCAATCAATATTTACATTATGGAGTGGTGGACGTTATTTTGTAGATTGACCAAGAAGTTAACATCACAAAGGTTCCCTCGATAAAAAGCCAATGGGATTCCATTGGATTTTGGAATATTGCCAAAAACAAGACAAACTATTATGATACTACTTTTATAATTGTTGAAACATAAATGCATTGCTGGATGTAAAAAGTTAACGTTGGGATAAAGGAACTGCAGCACGGTCACATGACTTCACGTCACCACCGCTAAGCTAAAGGCGGCTAATGTTGGGCTATAAAGGAACTACAGCACGGTCACATGACTTCACGTCACCACCGCTAAGCTAAAGGCGGCTAATGTTGGGCTATAAAGGAACTATAGCACGGTCACATGACTTCACGTCACCACCGCTAAGCTAAAGGCGGCTAATGTTGGGCTATAAAGGAACTACAGCACGGTCACATGACTTCACGTCACGAGTGCTAAGCTAAAGGCGGCTAATGTTGGGCTATAAAGGAACTACAGCACGGTCACATAACTTCATGTCACCACCACTAAGCTAAAGGGGGCTAATGTTGGGCTATAAAGGAACTACAGCACGGTCACATGACTTCACGTCACCACCGCTAAGCTAAAGGCGGCTAATATTGGGCTATAAAGGAACTACAGCACGGTCACATGACTTCACGTCACCACCGCTAAGCTAAAGGCGGCTAATGTTGGGCTATAAAGGAACTACAGCACGGTCACATGACTTCACGTCACCACCGCTAAGCTAAAGGCGGCTAATGTTGGGATATAAAGGAACTACAGCTCAGTCACATGACTTCACGTCACCACCGCTAAGCTAAAGGCGGCTAATGTTGGACGTGATGACGTTTAGTCTTCTCATTTAGACACTTAAACCCAACCAAAAAACACTGACTATGAGAGAATTGCTGAAATGCTTACTTATTTCCAGGTTTAGGACTCATACTTGCACCACTCTTTATAAAAATCCTACCATTAATACCTGTCAAACACGCTGAAGTTGAACCTGAACCCGAGGCATCGAATCACTCGGTCGTAGGGCTTTCGCATGGAGAAGTTATCAATGTGATACCCTGGCATTTCCTCTCCTGACACGTCAGAGCTGTTCTTCTTCTCCTGGTGTTGAATGTGCTTCTTTAGAGTCAGGTATAACTTTGCTTTATTCTGAGTGCCCGCTCTCCTGCTGCTCTTCTCTTTTCGTTGTGTGATGCCGATTTTTTCCAGACGAGCCTCCGCCAACCCATCTAGAGACTTCAGCTGATATGTGTCTATAAGGTCATTATTCACAGCTCTGAAAAACAAAAACAAAAGTTCAATTTAGAATAAAAGTGCTTATAACTCTAATGAAGAACAGTTGGTGAAGTTGTAATTAAGGACACATGTTCCCAACTGGGTCCTTCTGCAGTTGCAATGTGGTAGCTACGTTAAAATGTGAGAAAATAAATCGTTAAACTGATTTAATGAGAAATGTATATCCAAATATTGAGTGAGGTCTTACTAAATAAGTAAATTAGTTAGTAAGTGAGCAGAGCTAAACAATTAGCTTAAAGTAATTAAACAATGTTTTGGGAATAACTGTCATTAAGGCTTTGATTAATTGTGAAATAGAAAAAAGTAACGGATAAATACTGGTTTAAAGGTCCCATGTCATGGCCATTTCTACTGATCATAATTCCATTGTTGAGGTCTACTAGAATAAATGTATATTGTGCAATGTTCCAAACTCACATTGGTTTCTCAAACAGCATCTCTGTATAGTATGTGTATTCACTCTCTGTCCTAAACGGCTTGTTGGAGCTCCTGCCCCCCCCCCCCTCCCTGTGAGCCCAGTGGCCTTCTGCGAGACAGCGAGACACAGCGAAACCCAGCCTGGGCACACACACACACACCCGCAGCCTGGCTGGGAGTTTGTGTGTGTGCCCTGGCTGAGTTCCGCGGTGTCTCGCTGACCCCACACCAGTGAGCCAGCTCACAGTGTCCCGCTCCTCGCAGCAGGGAGCCTCGCAACGTCCCGCTGAGTGTATGTGTGTGAGGAAGTCCGCGGATTGGTCCAAACGTAACGGCGCCGCAGAAGTTACGTCACTATACCTGAAATACGTCACTATACCCGAAATACGTCACTATACCCAAGAAGTAAACAATGGAAAAAGAGAAATCTCCAACGAGGCGTTCTGGGGCAGCACAGACAGGTCTTCTCTGTGTTAGAGTTGTACTCGCTACAGGGTGTACTTTGAGGGTTTGTGACTCTGCAGACCGTTCACATGCAGAAAAACCTTCATAACACAAGGGGACGGGTAATAACCAGAAAAGCATGACATGGGACCTTTAAACAGTTTGCTCAAGGTAAAAATGAAAAGCTCAAATAAAAGTTAAGTAGTAGTTAAAACACTAAGAACATTGGTTAAAATAGTAAGCTAAAAAGTAGAATAGATTTTCTTTAAGTCATCTTAAAATAATGGATGACTCGCTAAGATAGTTAGTTTAAAGTAATTGATAAATAACTAAAATAATATCTTAAATAACCAAATTAGCAGTCGAAATATTGAGCTAAAAGCAGTGCATAAATGGCTAAAATAGTAAGCTAATAGCAAGGGATATACTTTTGAATTAGATGAATGAAGAAGTATGAATGCAGACTTGAACAAAACTGGCCTAAACACGACCAATTCAATTGAAAATAGTATTGTAAATATCCACTTTGAAGTGTTAAATAACATCTAGTTTAACATCAAATAATGGTGTCAGGCCTGAAGAATTCATAGGGTTGAGGGGACTACATCTAAAAGAAAGGTTTGGAAGCCCTGATGTGCAAGCAGCCTCGAGCAAACAGACACAATAGATAGCAGTAGTAACCAAATCTTAACCCTACCTGAGATCTCCGACATAATGTGTTTGCCAGGCCAGTCGGACCGGGCTGGAGCTCAGCATGTGGACCTTGCTCGCTCTTCCCAAGATGCTCTGGGCCGTTTCAAAGGCCGAGTTCCCCTTCCCCAGAATAAGGACGGCCTGGTCCTTGTAGTCCTCAGGATCGGTGGAGATGGACTCGTAGCCTTCAACCAGGTCAGAACCCACAAACTCCACCTTCTGAGGAACCCACAAACCTGTGGCCACCAGGAGGACGCTGAGGGAGAGGATCAAAATCATCACGTTTTATTAAAAGAGCCGATTATCACGAATGATAACAGGGCATAGTTGAATACTCGATTCTGATTGGTCAATATGGTCCTTTTAGAAGTTGTTAATACTTGATAACACACTGCTGCTACCTACGCATAACATCACCATTGCTAAGGAGGATCAAGGGAGAGAAGGAAATAAAGCATATGTATAAATGTGTCTGTTGATTGTGTATATATAGGTATATACATATTTTTTACATATTTTAATATATCTTGTTATTGTATTCGGGATTGTGGGAAACGGTATTTCGATCTCTCTCTCTGTACACACAAACTGAAAGATTGACTGACTTTGAAAGAGGTTAAAAGACAAACAGTGGACGTCAGATAAGGCTTTCCCACATACATGTAAATATATCTAAGATGTATATATGACCCAAATATGTATATATGTTCATTTTAATTCATTTCTTATTTAAAAGTTACTTAAAGGTCCCATTTCATGCTTTCCCGGTTATTACCCGTCCCCTTGTGTTATGAAGGTTTTTATGCATGTAAATGGTATGCAGAGTCAAAACCCTCAAAGTACACCCTGTAGCGAGTAAAACTCTAACACAGAAAATACCTCCCCAAAACGCCTCGTTGGAGATACGTCACTGTCCATTTGATTCTTCCGGGTACATCATGATGTCATATCGTCCTCGGAACGAAATGGACCAATCCGTGGAGCCGTTACGTTAAGCCCCCGCTGATTGGTCCAAATTGACCAATCCACGGACTTCCTCACACACTCAGTGCAGGCAGCTCTGCTGATCTCTCCTCCCTGGCTGCAGGCTGATAACAGACAGTTGGGATCGCGGCGAAATTCTCTCTGCAGACCCATTCTCACAGCGTTTATCAACCTTTTTCTTACTCAATATCAAGCCACACTTATTGTGTTTACTTCGGCTGTGACTTTGTGTGCTCAGGATGAGTTTGGCTGTGTTTCGCTGTGTATCACTAAACAAGGAAATCACACCTCCACGGAGCTCAGCGCGATTCACAACGTCCCGACTGGTCCCGACCAATCGGAGCACACTGGGCTCACAGGAGGGAGGGGGGGGGGCAAGAGCTGCAACGAGCCGTTTAGTGGAGAGAGTGAATACACATACTTTACAGAGATGCTGTATGCGAAACCAATGTGAGTTTGGAAAATTGCACAGTATAAATCTATTCTAGTATACCTCAACAATGGAATTATGATCAGTGGAAATGGCCATGACATGGGACCTTTAAAATTTATATAATTTTATTTGCATCTTTCATTTCATTAATCTCTAATCTGTGTGAATCTGTGCTGTCCTGTTTTTCATTCTTACCCTGTTGCTGTTGAACTACTGACTTTCCCCACAGGGATTAATAAAAGGTCCATCTTATCTTATCTGACCCAACGTAGGCCTGATCCAGCCAGGTGTTCCACTACCTGCATGTGTAGTCTGCAGCACGTTGGTCCGTCAGGATGTAGCTCCTGTTTTTGGGCGACTGCACCGCCCTGATCCTCCCGATGTCCACACCGTACCGGACCCTCAGGCCGAGCTGCTTCTCAAACATGGACAGGTAGAGGGGGAAGGCGTCGGCCGGAGGGTAAAACTCAGAGCTCACTCTCTTCATCAGGAGGTCGGGGTGATCGCTCAGCAGCGAGTTCCAGTCGTGGCGCAGGTTGAACTCTCGGTTCTGCCTTCCTGTGTGGATCTTGTTGATGCTGATGAGCTTCCTGTGCCTGGGATACCTTGAAGGACAAAACAGAGCAGAGAAGGCAAAGGTGATTCAGGAGGCTAGACCATGGATGTTTACAGAGAGCTGGATACAGCGTTGGAGGCGTGGCCCGTTCACACAACGTCATCACGTCCAACATTAGCCTCCTTTAGCTTAGCGGTGGTGACGTGAAGTCATGTGACCGCGCTGTAGTTCCTTTATAGCCCAACATTAGCCTCCTTTAGCTGAGCGGTGGTGACGTCACGTGAAGTCATGTGACCGTGCTGTAGTTCTTTTATAGCCCAACATTAGCCGCCTTTAGCTTAGCGGTGGTGACGTGAAGTCATGTGACCGTGCTGTAGTTCCTTTATAGCCCAACATTAGCCGCCTTTAGCTTAGCGGTGGTAACGTGAAGTCATGTGACCGTGCTGTAGTTCCTTTATAGCCCAACATTAGCCACCTTTAGCTTAGTGGTGGTGACGTGAAGTCATGTGACCGTGCTGTAGTTCCTTTATAGCCCAACATTAGCCTCCTTTAGCTTAGCGGTGGTGACGTCACGTGAAGTCATGTGACCGTGCTGTAGTTCTTTTATAGCCCAACATTAGCCGCCTTTAGCTTAGCGGTGGTGACGTGAAGTCATGTGACCGTGCTGTAGTTCCTTTATAGCCCAACATTAGCCGCCTTTAGCTTAGCGGTGGTAACGTGAAGTCATGTGACCGTGCTGTAGTTCCTTTATAGCCCAACATTAGCCACCTTTAGCTTAGTGGTGGTGACGTGAAGTCATGTGACCGTGCTGTAGTTCCTTTATAGCCCAACATTAGCCTCCTTTAGCTTAGCGGTGGTGACGTCACGTGAAGTCATGTGACCGTGCTGTAGTTCTTTTATAGCCCAACATTAGCCGCCTTTAGCTTAGCGGTGGTGACGTGAAGTCATGTGACCGTGCTGTAGTTCCTTTATAACCCAACATTAGCCGCCTTTAGCTTAGCGGTGGTAACGTGAAGTCATGTGACCGTGCTGTATTTCCTTTATAGCCCAACATTAGCCTCCTTTAGCTTAGCGGTGGTAACGTGAAGTCATGTGACCGTGCTGTAGTTCCTTTATAGCCCAACATTAGCCGCCTTTAGCTTAGCGGTGGTAACGTGAAGTCATGTGACCGTGCTGTAGTTCCTTTATAGCCTAACGTTAGCTTTTTACTTCAGAAATCATAAAGTGGTGTTAATAGGTGAAGATCATCCTACTGAACTAGACGTGGAAATATCAGAAATGTGTGTTTGCAACAGATCTGGATTTTTCCAAAATCCAATGGAAATACCCCATTGCTATTGTCGAGAAAACCCTTGCGAACTTTTCACTTTTAGGATATAATGATCTGAATGCGGGCTATGATATGCTCATTTACGGTCATCCCTTTCCCAATGTGAGTCAATGGGATAAAGTAGTTTTGGGCCCAATGACACAGAAGTTGTAGTCCCACTGTCATGGCGTACTTTTCTTAAGGTGTGGGATAGACAGTTACAATTTTTCTTCAGCAATTTCTCTGGGCTTCTTTACCATACGACAAGTTTCAAAAAGGTTTCCTACTTGTTAAAGAAGCTGCCCGGTCCTGAGTTCCTCTCCAGGATGATGTAGTCTCTTTTGGCCTTGGACAGGAAGAAGCCCATCTGCAGCCCTGCAGGCCCGGCTCCCAGCACACAGTAACCAAAGCGCCGGCTGCCATTGTGTTGGTTATCAGACGAGCATTTCACACAGCCAATCAAGAGGAGGAGGATTAAACAAGGGAGGTTTGAATCCATTACCTGTTGGACACAAAGCAAAGTGTGTCAGTGTTGCATAAGAAACCATAAAGAAAATCCATTGGGTAGTTAGAATATTGTAGGACCATAAGATACCTATCAACCCCCCCCCCCCCCGCAAGTGGTGTAATGTAATGAAGTACATTTTACTTAAATACTGAATTTAAGTACGAGGTTTTTAGGTACTTCCACCATACACAAGTATTTTCATTTTTGTACTTGTACTCCACTATGTTATGGAAACCAGTATATTTTGAATGCAGGACTTTCAATTGTAACAGTATTTTACAATTAAGTACTGCTACTTTTACCTAATTAAACAATCTGAGTATTTTTGTACACCTCTGGGTACTAGTTAAACTTACTAAGACAACATATGTAATTAAATGACAGTTACTAATCAAAGTGTTGGTAAATACAAAGGGGTTACATCCAAATATATTTATTTTTAGAGTCCAAAATGTAATAAATTAAAAGTATATAGTATACTCAGGTAAAGTACCTCAACATTGTACTGAAGTACAGTACATGAGTTAATACAATGCTGAAATGTAATGAAGTACATTTACGCAAGTACTGTACAGTTTTGAGGTACTTGTACTGCTTGAGAATTCCCATCTTGTATAAGGCCTACTTTAAGTATATTTTGACAGCCAACACGTTTGTACTTTTACTCAAGTAATATTAAATACATTTGAACTTGCAACAGTATTTTTACAAATCAGTATTACTACTTTTAAATGAGAACTCCTTCCACCATCAACCAGGCTACTACAACTACCTTAAAATGTTAGGCTACTTAAGTACAGTATTAGAGTAAATGTAATTCAATACATTACAATCATGTTTTTATGCAGTGTTATGAAGTAACTCCATAACACTGCATTATTCACTCCCTGCATATGGGCCATGATTAGCCAACATTAACACCTCTACTCCTGAAAACATCCACAAATCCAAAATAATATGGCGACTCACTAGACAACACATGCATCTAATGGGATAATATATAATATACCGACTTTAAATAGGTGTAAACGTGCATTTAGACAAGCATGTAATCCCCCGGGTGTGCAGCAGCTCTCCAGCCGACGGTTAGTGCCTCTCCTGGGGATGCGGCTCTGCCATCGACCGGTGAACAGATAAGTGTCCGGCTTTATGATCCATAAACACACCATTACCTTTTACATCAGGCGAGCCCTTGAACGCAGCATGTGTAGTTCAACATGTATGAAGTCTACATGTTTACTGTGGAGCATTTTAAAGTGTGTGTATGTGTGAGTGTGTGAGTGTGTGTGTATGAAATCCGCTACAACACACTTCCCCCTCAACACAGAACACACACCAATGGAGGCTGCTTGCATAAGGGGGCGGGGCTACAACATACCAGACAGGGGAGAGGGGCTGGATCTCACTGGGTTGTTGTGATGAGGAGTGTCCACAAAGTGTGTTTAATCAACCTAAATAATCTCTACGACTCAATTCGAATGTAATAATAAACCTTAATGACATGATATATCTTCAGAGGTGGAAGAAGTATTCTAGTATTCTACTTAGTAGCAGCACAAATGTGTGAAAATACTTGGTAAAGTTAGTCTCCTGCAAAACGTACTTTTAGTAAAAGTTCTGAAACATTAAAAGTACTTATTATTATGTGTAATGTCTGGATTATGATCATTGATGCATTAGTTGGTTTTGTCACAGCTGGTAAATACGGTGGCCCTGAAGTGCAAGACACCACAGCATTTCAGAAAACACTACAGCATTTCACAAAACGACACAGCATTTCACAAAACGCCACAGCATTTCACAAAACGCCACAGCATTTCACAAAACGCCACAGCATTTCACAAAACGCCACAGCATTTCACAAAACGCCGCAACATTTCAGAAAACACCACATCATTTCACAAAACGCCACAACATTTCACATTGGACGGAAAGGGTATTCCTTAGGGAGAACACTTCTTGTTTGTGATTGGAAAGAGCCAGCCATAGAAGCACTGCTGTGATTGGTTGTTTTTGCTGCCAGTCAAGAAATGACTCTGCGTGATTGGCCCAACACATCAGCCGTTAGCTGTTAGCACACACTCAGAGCTCACAGCTCCTCATATCTGTTCAGAAACTGGACAAAAGTTAAACATGTACAAACCACAGACTGCCTGTGTCATTTTGAATACAGTCGCTGCTTTATTTATGTCTGTATGACGTTGTTGTGAGTGTGGACGGAGCAGCTACAGGTTAGTTTAGCCTGATCGATCCGATTCCGATTTACATGGAGATATGGCCCGCCCCCTCTCCAGCGTCTTGTTTGAATGACAGGAGTAAACACAGAATTAATGCTTTATTAAGTCATGGTTTTTAAGGGACTTATCTCCATGTAAATACTATGGTAGACCACCCAATATTCGCATCGCTCTAATCGCTCGAGTTTCACCACAGCAGTCAGCTGTGTTTGCTCCTGTCATTCAAACAAGAGGCGCTGGAGAGGGGGCGGGGCGTATCTCCATGTAAATCCTATGGGAGATACCAACTACAACAAAATGAACATATTTGACCGTGATTTAATTGTAATACACGTTTCAAAGTGATGCCGAAGTAACTACATACTGACAACGGTTAGTAAAAACCATGAATTAACGCTTTGACAAGTCTGCAGACAAGACGGCAGGCGAAAAGCTTTTAAAATGCTTGTTTTCTGAATGGAATCGGATCCATCAGGCTAAACTAACCTGTAGCTGCTCCGTCCACACTCACAACAACAACGTCATACAGACATAAATAAACCAGCGACTGTATTCGCCATGACACAGACAGTCTGTGTTTTGTACTTGTTTAACTTTTGTCCAGTTTCTGAACAGATATGAGGAGCTGTGAGCTCTGAGTGTGTGCTAACGGCTGATGTGTTGGGACATATTTCGCTGTCGGGTGTTGACCAATCACGAAGCGTCATTTCTTGACTGGCAGCAAAAACAACCAATTACAGCAGTGCTTCTCTGGCTGGCTCTGTCCAATCACAAACAAGAAGTGTTCTCCCTAAAGCAGTGCTTCTCAAAGTGTGGTCCGCGGACCACTGGTGGTCCGTGAGCGCCCCCTAGTGGTCCGTGAGTATATTGGTAACATTTCACATTTGAAATAAATAAATACATTTAAGTTTTCCGCACTCTCGCGGGAATATCTCCGCAATGGAACGAGCTTAAGTTTCACTTTCTATTGCATGATTAAGCCCAGGGCAACACCTTCGTCACACATGTTGCCACTTGTTTGTACCATTTCCAGGCGATTTATAATCTGTTCTAGAAAAACGATGTGTTTTGGGATATTTGTGGAGTTAGGTGGTCCGCGAGTGTTTTTTTATTGGTTAAGTGGTCCTTGGTATGAAAAAGTTTGAGAAACACTGCCCTAAAGGAATACCCTTTCCGTCCAATGTGAAAGGCTGTGGTGTCTTGCACTTCAGGGCCACCGTAGATAAAGGTATAAATATATATATATATATTATATATAAATAATGATACATTTTTTAGAGTAATCATCATATCCCTGTATTTAAATGTATATAACTATATATATATATATATATATATAATTTTATATAAACATTTGAATCTTTTTTTTAATAGTTATATATTCTTTTTGAATATTATAATATTTACAAGGTTTCTGCCACATCATGTTTTCAGATTTCCTCTCTTTATTCACAGAACTGCTTTGTCATGTTTAAGCCAAAGTAGTCACACTTCCTATTTGACTTAAACTTAAGATATATTTCCCTTTTTAATGTATTTATTAGTTTAAAGAATGCAGTGTGTTTACCTTAGAATGAGCCCTTTATAGTATATCCATATGAAGTGGGTCATTGGAAGTATTAATCATGCAGACTGACGCTTTATTACTAATATATATTATGTTATATTACAAAAATAAAGTGCATGTACCTCATTATGTGACTTATTTACAGTACTTGCGTAAATGTATTTCTTTACATTTCACCACTAAGTGTTTTTTTTATCTAGAATGAGCATTAAGTAGAGTTTTTGATTTTGCCTCGTCATGTTTTCAGATGTCCTCTCTACATGCCTTGTCATGTTTAAGCCTCAGCAGAGTGATGACTCGCATCAAACCCCACTCACACTTCCCATGTGACTCAGCAGAAAGTCACACATATATAAACACAGGCGACACAGAGCTGAGAGGAAACAGAGGACCGAGCAGCCTTCAGTTTATCGCAGGTGCATTTCAACATTTTTAAATACAGAGCAACCATTAGTTCCAGTCTGCAGAGATGGAGACCATGAAGAGTGCCAGGAAGAATGATACGGAGGACGTCGGCAGGTATAGACTTTATGTTTTATTAACCCAATAATAATCACAATTCAATTCAAATGTTTTATTAAAGGTGGGGTAGGTAAGTTTGAGAAACCGGCTCGAGATACACTTTTTGTTATATTCCATGGAATACTCTTAACATCCCGATAGCAATGAATATCTGAAGTGCTTTGACAACAAATCCATAACAAAAAGTCATCTGTGGAAGCCGTGGCGCTGTAAAAAGCACGACCAATCATCTGAGCCGGCTAAAGTAACTGGATGGCCTACCTGCCTGTCAGCCTTCCATCTGTGCACAAACTGATCTCGTGCCCTCATTGGTCATGTGCGCGTTCGTGTGTGTTGGAGGAGGGGCTCTGTAAGGAAGTGGCAGATTTGTTCCGGCTGTGTATTTTCAAATGCTAGTGCACTCAAGCTGGTTTCTCCAAAATTACCTACCCCACCTTTAAGCGACAGTGTAGAAATGGCAATGAAATTCTTCTGACCTGAGATTCTCCCACAATGCAACACATATAATTAGACAACAACATCAAACAATATTTTATTTTGTTATGTGTTGCCTATTTTTCTTGTGTGATCTCAATGACAATCTTTCATTTTTCAGTGTTAGATTATTGTGTTTTCAATATATTTGTATATGTTTTCCAAGGCATTAACTAATACTTTATTTGTCCCTCAATGGGGGGAACGTACATGATTACAACAGCAGAGAAATTGCTAAGTATGCACACGTTATAAATAACACAATAAGTCAAACTCAAAAACAAAATAGCAGATATGGACACCGTGGTAATAAGGCGAAATAGCAGGAGGGTAGTTTTTATATTTACAGACAGTGTATGTGTTTTTTCATCTGATTTGATCAATTCTTATTATTTTAAGGATATGATTTTATGGTTTTCGAAGTCATTAAAGATATTTTACCTAGATTTGTCTTTTGCATTTTTTTAATCAATATGTTTATTGATTTTCAGCATACAAAAAAAATCCCATACATAAGACGAAAACATTGAGCCAAAAGCAATACATACATATACACAGGACAACTACATTACTTTACATTAAAGACAAATAACAACACTAAATTAAATTGGTACATACATACAACAAGGGCACTTTAATACATCGCGAACCATCCAGTTTTCCAGCAACCGTATTTCTGCAGAGGCTATCACAGTAATTTACATTTTAAGATATGCTAACATATTATCCTGCCCCACTGCCCCAGGTTCGTTCACAAATTGAGATAGGTCGTTGTTCTTTGTATACTGTCTTTTCCTTTTGACTTTGTTTTCCAAAGACAATCTTTAGATGTCTTTTTTGTGAATCATTTTTAATCCAAATGTAGTTTTTGAAGTCCAAATGTTACCCTAACTGCTCCAGATTTAAAAGTAAAAAATTTCGGTATAAAAGTATGTATTTCAAAGCTTTCAACATGATATTTGTGTCAGATTGATATATAAACATGGATATTTGAATAACTGTGTCCTTTGTGTTGCCCATCTTCAGTGATTTATCGGAGCAGATTAAAGCAGCCACTAAGGACAGTCATGTGCGAGCTGAAAACACCACGCTGATGCTGGACTACCAGAAAGGGAAGATCACCCTGCCTCAGTACAAGGTAAAACATTTAATAAGGGACACTTCCTCAAGTTTTAAGGGATCTGTCTGAGTACAAAATAATGGGCTTTAACAGAGTGTATTTGATATGACTTGTTGACACATTGTCCTGAACTGTCCCTCAGCTGTTGCTGTGCTCGCTGTATGAGATCTACAGAGCTCTGGAGGAGGAGCTGGACAGAAACGCTTCACACCCCGCCGTCGCTCCCATCTACTTCCCTCAGGAACTCGCTCGTCTGCAAACTCTGGAGAGAGATCTGGAACATTTCTTCGGCTCCGAGTGGAGGCAGAGGGTGATCGTTCCTGCAGCTACAGTCAGATACCAGGAGAGAATACGGAGGGTGAGCGGAGAGGAGGATTATTACTTAACCTCACTTTTGAAAGAAGACTCTCTGATATCCTCAAAGAGGACATGTTCCTCTTTAAAGAGTCCTCTCCTGCTGATGTTCAGGTGCATATCAGTATGTCGTGTTTCTACTTTAAAGAGTCCTCTCCTGCTGATGTTCAGGTGTATATCAGTATGTCGTGTCTCTACTTTAAAGAGTCCTCTCCTGCTGATGTTCAGGTGTATATCAGTATGTAGTGTCTCTACTTTAAAGAGTCCTCTCCTGCTGATATTCAGGTGCATATCAGTATGTAGTGTTTCTACTTTAAAGAGTCCTCTCCTGCTGATGTTCAGGTGTATATCAGTATGTCGTGTCTCTACTTTAAAGAGTCCTCTCCTGCTGATGTTCAGGTGTATATCAGTATGTCGTGTCTCTACTTTAAAGAGTCCTCTCCTGCTGATGTTCAGGTGTATATCAGTATGTAGTGTCTCTACTTTAAAGAGTCCTCTCCTGCTGATATTCAGGTGTATATCAGTATGTAGTGTCTCTACTTTAAAGAGTCCTCTCCTGCTGATGTTCAGGTGTATATCAGTATGTAGTGTCTATACTTTAAAGAGTTCTCTCCTGCTGATGTTCAGGTGTATATCAGTATGTAGTGTCTCTACTTTAAAGAGTCCTCTCCTGCTGATGTTCAGGTGTATATCAGTATGTAGTGTCTCTACTTTAAAGAGTCCTCTCCTGCTGATGTTCAGGTGTATATCAGTATGTAGTGTCTCTACTTTAAAGAGTCCTCTCCTGCTGATGTTCAGGTGTATATCAGTATGTAGTGTCTCTACTTTAAAGAGTCCTCTCCTGCTGATGTTCAGGTGTATATCAGTATGTAGTGTCTCTACTTTAAAGAGTCCTCTCCTGCTGATGTTCAGGTGTATATCAGTATGTAGTGTCTCTTTAAAGAGTCCTCTCCTGCTGATGTTCAGGTGTATATCAGTATGTAGTGTCTCTACTTTAAAGAGTCCTCTCCTGCTGATGTTCAGGTGTATATCAGTATGTAGTGTCTCTACTTTAAAGAGTCCTCTCCTGCTGATGTTCAGGTGTATATCAGTATGTAGTGTCTATACTTTAAAGAGTTCTCTCCTGCTGATGTTCAGGTGTATATCAGTATGTAGTGTCTCTACTTTAAAGAGTCCTCTCCTGCTGATGTTCAGGTGTATATCAGTATGTAGTGTCTATACTTTAAAGAGTTCTCTCCTGCTGATGTTCAGGTGTATATCAGTACCCTGGCCAGAATGCAATCTGAAAATGAAACACTATGAAGTCAAAATGATCACTTGTGAGGAAAAAGTGTTAATATTCAGGAATGGCTTGATGACCAAACACCATAGTGTCAGGAAACTAATCACATTAACTCATCTAAGTATTACATTAAGGTACTTGTTCTCATACTTCCTCCACCTTGTCAAAATAAGAGCTCTTCTTGTTCCTCAGATTGGTGAAGAGAGTCCTGATCTGCTGGTGGCTCACGCCTACACCCGTTACCTGGGCGACCTGTCAGGGGGTCAGGTTCTGGGGAAGATTACCCAGAAGTCCTTGGGGCTGAGCAGTAAAGATGGACTGTCGTTCTTCTCGTTCCCCGGAGTCAGCAGCCCTCATCGCTTCAAACAGCTGTTCAGGAGCCGCATGAACAGCATCGAGCTGACGGAGGGGAGGAGGGAGGAGATGCTGAGGGAGGCAAACACCTCCTTCCTGCTCAACATCCAGGTGAGGGGAAGAGTGATGTTCAGGTGTATATCAGTATGTAGTGTCTCTACTTTAAAGAGTCCTCTCCTGCTGATGTTCAGGTGTATATCAGTATGTAGTGTCTCTACTTTAAAGAGTCCTCTCCTGCTGATGTTCAGGTGTATATCAGTATGTAGTGTCTCTACTTTAAAGAGTCCTCTCCTGCTGATGTTCAGGTGTATATCAGTATGTAGTGTCTCTACTTTAAAGAGTCCTCTCCTGCTGATGTTCAGGTGTATATCAGTATGTAGTGTCTCTACTTTAAAGAGTCCTCTCCTGCTGATGTTCAGGTGTATATCAGTATGTAGTGTCTCTACTTTAAAGAGTCCTCTCCTGCTGATGTTCAGGTGTATATCAGTATGTAGTGTCTCTACTTTAAAGAGTCCTCTCCTGCTGATGTTCAGGTGTATATCAGTATGTAGTGTCTCTACTTTAAAGAGTCCTCTCCTGCTGATGTTCAGGTGTATATCAGTATGTAGTGTCTCTACTTTAAAGAGTCCTCTCCTGCTGATGTTCAGGCGGATATCAGTATGTAGTGTCTCTACTTTAAAGAGTCCTCTCCTGCTGATGTTCAGGTATATATCAGTATGTAGTGTCTCTACTTTAAAGAGTCCTCTCCTGCTGATGTTCAGGTGTATATCAGTATGTAGTGTCTCTACTTTAAAGAGTCCTCTCCTGCTGATGTTCAGGTGTATATCAGTATGTAGTGTCTCTACTTTAAAGAGTCCTCTCCTGCTGATGTTCAGGTGTATATCAGTATGTAGTGTCTCTACTTTAAAGAGTCCTCTCCTGCTGATGTTCAGGTGTATATCAGTATGTAGTGTCTCTACTTTAAAGAGTCCCCTCCTGCTGATGTTCAGGTGTATATCAGTATGTAGTGTCTCTACTTTAAAGAGTCCTCTTCGGGAAAAAATGGTTGCATATTGACTACTTTTACTCAAAACGTTGTACTTTAAGTATATTTTGATGACAATACTTTTGTACTTCAGATTCTTGAATGCAGTACTTATTTTATCGACCTTTGTCCCTCTATATATAATGAATCTAGTACTGTACTTATATACAATTTTGTGGTGCTTGTACTTTGAGTATTTAACTTTTAATTCCTTTATATACTGCTGCTGAATATCTTAAACTATAATTATATGTCAATGTTTATTAGTTTGTTTATATATTAGCTTACAGTCGTACAATACTGACTTCTTAAATGTAGTTCTGTAGAAGTATAAATTATCAGAAAATACTTAAAGTACAAGTACCTCCAATTTATACTTAAGTACAGTACTAGATCTGTATATACATGGACAATGCGGTGTCAACAACCAATAATGACTTCAGAATTCTTACGAAAATCAAAGTGAAACTCTGAGAAACAGGAAGTGAATCTGTCAAAGTGCTGACTCGTCGTTCTGCTTTTTCCCCTCAGGTTTTTGATGACTTGCAGAAAATGCTGAGTGTCACAACAACAGAAGCCGAGGACCAATCAGAGGGCGACGCTGTCAAATCCAAAAACATGTTCCCGTCTTTACCCAGCATGCAGTTCACCGTGGGAGTGTGTGTTGCACTGACCACGGTTGGATTGGGATTCTACGCTTTGTAGAGGTTTATAACCACTGATAGCACTTTGATCACTCTGCTCCTTCTGTACGTCATTATTAATGTGACGCAGAGATGCAGACGGTTCATCGCCTTCCTTTTTATAACATGAAAAACATGGCCAGTATGTTAGGAGTTAAATCGTTGATCAATGTATATCTTTTAAGGATTGTGTACTGGTTTGTTGGATGTTCTGTACATGGGTTTCTAATTTAGGACAAACCTTTATTGAGCCCCTCGGGGGGATTCAGTTTTCCACTCAGTATTGATCAGAGGTGTAAAGTACTTAAGTACATGCACTCAAGTACTGTACTTAAGTTTAATGTTGATGTACTTGAGTATTTCCATTGTATGCTACTATGTACTTTTACTCCACTTCATGTATTTAGTACCTTTAGTTACTTCACAGATCTGGATGAATGATGTGAAATATAATCAAGTGTTGAATCAGACTTTAGTTCCACCTGGAGTAAATCCACCAGCTACCCTGCAGTCTACAAAGTCATTCAGACTAGCTGCACCTTCACCAGCTTTGAGAACACTTTCATGATCAATCATTATAAAACATATCATATATATTATTCTGAAATGGACCAATCTGCACAACGACTACTTTTACTGTCTTTCACTATATTTTGATGAGAATACTTTTACTTGAGTAACATTTTGAATGCAGGACTTTTACTGTGACAGAGTATTCCTACACTCTGGTACTTCTACTTTTACTCAAGTACAACATCTGAGTACTTCTACTTTTACTCAAGTACAAGATCTGAGTACTTCTACTTTTACTCAAGTACAAGATCTGAGTACTTCTACTTTTACTCAAGTACAAGATCTGAGAACTTCTACTTTTACTCAAGTACAAGACCTGAGTACTTCTACTTTTACTCAAGTACAAGATCTGAGAACTTCTACTTTTACTCAAGTACAAGACCTGAGTACTTCTACTTTTACTGTAGTACAAGATCTGAGTACTTCTACTTTTACTCTAGTCCAAGATCTGAGTGCTTCTACTTTTACTCAAGTACACGTTCAGAGTACTTCTACTTTTTTTTCCTACTTTTACTCAAGTACACGTTCAGAGTACTTCTCCCACCTTTGGTTTTGATTAATAAAAACACAATTACAAAAAATATGATTCAAATACTTTATTTTTTACACATCTTGCAGAAACTTCTTCTTGTGACATTTACTCCATAGTTTTTATTGTACATCCTGATGCTGCCTCTGCCACGAATCCATCACCCTGACTGGAACGGACTTTCCTAAAGACATCTGTTTCTAAATGCAGATTACAACTATTTACATGAACATTTAGAGCTCCGTTGGCTCTACTTGACCCTGTAGAGGACCTTCCTCTGCATGCGGTGCTGCAGCTCGCCGCGCCGCAGCATCAGGTGCAGCACCTTGTAGATCGCATGCTCCGGGTATTTCTGCAGAGCGGGGGAAGAGGGGAGATCAGACCACAATGATACAAAACATCTCTAATCTGTAATATAAATAATAATAAATAAATACTTTTTGGGTAAAGTTATTGGTAAACATACTCCTACCAAGAAATGTTTGTATAAAACAATCTTAATATTTTATTCTATCAACTGGGAAATTGGGTTTTGTGACTGTTGCTTCGTTTTGAATTAAGGCGAGACACGGCAGGCAAAAACATCGTTTTTTAAGCACTGGTCAATTTTGAGATTTTGAGCTATTTTGATTCTATAACATGTTTTCTTTCAGGCTTTTGGAAGGAAAACGTACAAAATACACATTTAAGTGTTTATTTTACTATAGTTTGTCTATTTGCGTCTGTAGATTTCTCCTAAATTCACCAAAAGTTAGCATTCTAACGTAACATAAAGTACCGCGACCGCTGTGTGCACCATGTCAACAGAGATATCGCTGGAAAGCTGTGTCTCTCCTGCACAATCTCATCAGATCCAAATATGGTCATTTCCTTTGTATCAGCAACCAATCGTGAAAGCACAAAGGGGTCTTAAACCAAGAAACGAAATCTCATTGGCTGGTGTCAATTTCTGACAACGTGATTCGTTCAGATGCGTCACGTGGTGTGCTAAAACACTTCCTGGTTAGCTTTCCGCTAGAAATTGAAATCTCAAAATGGCAAAAGAACGGCGAAAAAAACGTTCACAGAGAAAACGACAACAATTGTCACTTGCACGAAGCAAGGTTATACAAAAAACAAATGCCCCCGAACATGAAATACCTTCACAGAGTGCGTCGAGGCGCAAGCTATCATCCAAAGAACAGGAGGGTTTAGCTAGCGCCTCACTGCAATCTTTAAAGGTCGTTTTCTCAAAATGAGTTTTTTCTCCTACTCTGAGTTCGAAATTTCAACTTCAGTAGCACGTAGAGACACCAAACCTTCCAGTTATATTCCTATCAATATTATGAAGGCTTTTACAGAAGGGTTTGTTCATATATCATTCATAGCCTGAATTATACAACATTGTATTCCTAAAAACATGGCGAAAATTGATATTTTAGGGCTGTTGACGGTATTTTCTGATTTATGGAGTGATAAAAAGAGATATCCAAAATCCCTTCTGTAAAAGCCTTAGATACTAATATGACTACAAAATGAAACAAGGATTTTGAACCTGGCTTTATCCAAAGTTCAGATTTCGATTCCTGAAATGTGTTAAAATATGTGCATATTTAATGAGATAATTAATAATTTGCATATTTAAACATGCTATTTCAGAAAACTTGTAATACAAAAAACAATTGCCTTATTGTAAGTAATTAACTGGATAAATGTCTAGCTGATACCTTTAAGTTAAAAAGATTACCCTATTCACCTGGGGTGTCTCGCCTTAAATACAAAAAAATAGGACCAAAATAGAAATGAAAAATTTAAAAAAATTTAAATGTTAAATAAAAAGATCAAATACAAATATGTTTATTAACATTAAAATAAAGGATACTATAAATACAAATATAATATAATTAAAAAAACATCAGAATTTAAAGTAAAAATGTTTAATATAAAAAATAAAACCCAGATATTTGTATTAATAAAGGACACATGAATACGAATATATATGAACACAGTAAATTGACTATCTGCCGCCTCTCACCTGTTTGGTGAAGTCCTGCACGATGCTGTGCTCGGAGACCTGAGAGCCGATGGCGAAGCGTCTCTTCAGCTGTTTCTCCACCCGGGAGATCATCTCCTGGTCCTCCACCGAGGTGAAGCCCTCCGCTCCTGCAGAGAAGAGACCATTAGAGACACGTTACCGACGGATATCATTTACTCTACTTTAAAAAGGTCTCCTATTATTCTGTTTGTCATCAATATATCACAGGTCTCAGATATATACAGAGCCTGTCTCTGATTGGCTGAAACTCCAAACAGATCATTGCAGCATTACCCATAATCCCCTCTGTTTCAGCCCTGTTTCCAAAGTGCTGATTCTCTGTCTGTTACTTCAGATGAAAATAAGGAGCCCCTCCCCACGCCCCTCTGAGAGACATTTGGTTACAAAGAACTCAATGGTGCTCTAGGAGGAGATTCAGGTGATAAGGGGGGGGGGGGGGGGGGGGGGTTACCTTGGTTGCTGATTGGCTAATGGTTACACAAGACAATACATCGTTATGACATCACAAAGTGGCCAAAATCTGATCAGCTCATTTTCAGACAGGTTTTTATAGAAATAAATACTAATAATTTTCCCTTTTTGAACAAGCTTCTTCCTACGTATTTAAGCCTTTATTGTGTCTGCGCTGCTCGGACACTCACCTGAGAGGCTTCCGGACATGGCGGCGTCCAGCGTGGAGACCTGGAAGAGACGCAGAGCTTCGTCCACCTCCTCCTCCCCGGCCACCGCCTGCAGCTTCATCTTGGCCAGAGACTCTGCGATGCGCACCACGGCCTCCAGCTGCCTGCAGGGGGGGGGGGGGGAACTTTTTTTTTACTTTTATGTTTGCACCACGACACCAAGTAAAATTCTTCGTACGTGTCAACCTACCTGGTGATAAACCTTATTCTAATTCCTATGAGAGCTGTTCATTGGAGCATGAGGACAAAATGGCCTGAGATTCTCGAGAGCCAAATGTCCCAAATTACCCATCATGCCTTGCTGTCAGAGTAGAAGTACCCGTATGTAGCTCAGAGCACGGAGTTGAGTATCCCCTTAAGCCCCACCTCCTGTCATTAAGCCCAGCCTCCTGTCATTAAGCCCCACCTCCTGTCATTAAGCCCCACCCCCGAGCTCCCATTCTCGCCTCAGTAGAATGAATGGAGAGAAAATAAATCTGGATTCGGCCTTTAGTGCATTTTACAACTTTAAAGGACTTAATGATTGATAATAAGGGCTATAAAATAGTTCATACTGGGGAGTTTATTATTTTTTGTTGCTGATTTACAGACGTCTCTTTCCCCATGTTAGTCAATGGGAAAAAGTCTTTCTGGGCCCAGTGACGTCACGGACTGATACGGAGGTTGTAGTACCGCCGTTTGGCCACTAGGAATATTTCCCTCAGAGTCCGGAGCACTTCCTGGGTGCTTGGTGCCAGCAGGTGGAGGAAAGTATGTAGTGCCGAGAGACGGGAGACAAAGCTAGTCGTTTAATAAACATGGAACAGGATGATAACACTCAAGTCCGGGAGATCTGACAGACAGGAAAAGGAAGTTCCCGTGCACTAAAATGTCCGTGGATGTCTCCCAAAACTCTGGCAATTTGAGAAAAACGGCGTGATTTGCCATGTTCGGTTCAGTCTCGGATACTTGAACAAGACTAGCGTCGGGGTCACCGATGTTATTCGTCCTGCACGTACCTGACGGTGATGGGGATGGAGGGCCGTTTGTCCGTCTCTCTCTCGTGCTCGCGGGCGCCGCTCCTCATCACCACGTAGCGGTTCTTCAGCTTCTCTGCAGCGGCGGCCGAGAGGCGGGGTCCGCATTTACTGAGGGGAAAAACACAAGAAATATTAATACAGGTGCACACTGTGTACATGTAATAAATAGATGTAAGAGTATTGCAATTAATAAATGTATACATTAAAAGAAAATTGTATGCGTTTGTATATAAATCTGACTTGTATATTATCAGACTCACGTTCTGGCGTAGGCGATGAACTTCTTGAACGTGGCGAGAGGAATCTCCCCCTCCACTCCCTCCGTCTGCGTGCGAGCGCTGAGGTGGACGTTCATCACGTGACGAGCCAGAGTCTGAAGACATTCATCACATATTAACAGAGATAGCAAAAGTACACACATCCTTTGCTCAAGTAGAAGTACAGATACTCGTGTTCAAAAATACTCTGGTGAAAGTAGAAGTACTGACTAAACTTCTTTACTCAAGTGAAAGTAAAGAGGCTTTGAAGTGTACTTCAGTAAAAAGTACCCATAACTAGCAGCTGTTTTAAAGAGTACCTGACCTCCCTTTATATTAATAGAACAATAATGTCATTGTTAGCTAATGAATGTTTCCATGCTGAACAACGGCAACATGACAACGTTTCCATTGGTCCCTCTTCTTTAGAGAAGACCAGGAAATGATGGATACACGGATCGTGTTCAAATCAATAGGCACGCAATGACTCTAAAGAATAATGATCACGCCACCAAACACACATTCAGACTAAAGGAACCAGCTGTTTGGAAAATGAGAGAAGTAGAAAGTACAGGTATTTGGGTTCAACATGTAAGAAGTAGAAAGTACAGGTATTTGAGTTCAACATGTAAGAAGTAGAAAGTACAGGTATTTGAGTTCAACATGTAAGAAGTAGAAAGTACAGGTATTTGTGTTCAACATGTAAGAAGTAGAAAGTACAGGTATTTGGGTTCAACATGTGAGAAGTAGAAAGTACAGGTATTTGTGTTCAACATGTGAGAAGTAGAAAGTACAGGTATTTGTGTTTAAACCGTAAGAAGTAGAAAGTACAGGTATTTGTGTTCAACATGTGAGAAGTAGAAAGTACAGGTATTTGAGTTCAACATGTGAGAAGTAGAAAGTACAGGTATTTGTGTTCAACATGTGAGAAGTAGAAAGTACAGGTATTTGTGTTTAAACTGTAAGAAGTCAAAGTAAAAAGTCATCAGAAAAATAAGTAGTGGAGTAAAGTACTGATACCAGAAACATGTACTTAAGTACAGTAATGAAGTATTTGTACTGCACTACTTCCCACCTCTGGATATTAACAATTATTCGTTAATGGTTCCTGCTTCCTGTGAGTAACGGTGAGTGAACCCTCACCATGTCCCTCTCGTGGTCGTGGATGTCTTTGATGATGAAGATCATGTCGAATCGGGACAAGATGGTGGGCATGAAGTCGATGTTGTCTTCGCCCTTCGTGTCGTCCCAGCGTCCGAACACAGAGTTAGCGGCAGCGAGGACGGAGCAGCGGGAGTTCAGAGTGGTGGTGATACCGGCCTGTGGGGGGGGGGGGGGGGGGGTTTAGTTCAGTGCATGAGGGACGTTGGGATCTTAACCCTCGGAGAAACTGTCCCGAAAATGTACTTAAAATAATAAGTTGATAATTTTTACATATTCTTTTTTTCACATTTACCAGGGATAAATAATGCATTTTCATTCATATAAAACAGAATACACACATTTATGATGTAATGGTTGTGGGATCAATAACTGGGGTTTTAACTGGTTTCAATGGTTCATTAATGGTCTCTCAGAATGTGGTGGGAATGTCTGTATGCATGCTATATGCACCAAGACAACCAAAATAAATGTATAAAGCAATTTAAAGCGTTAAAACGTCTCAAGTGAGGAGTTAAAAATCACAAATGTATAAGTACCTTGGCGATGGAGATGGTCTGCTGCTCCATGGCTTCATGAATGGCCACTCTGTCGTCCTCTCTCATCTGAACAACAAAATATATCACTTTAATCCTCAAACACAAATTAAATCAAACTTCCTCCGTCGAAAAAGTGGCGCAGGAATGAGTCATCATAGATTATAAAGTTTTGTCCTACGCCATAAAATACGTTAGCCACCTTTAGGCTGTAGTTCCTTTATAGCCCAACATTAGCCACCTTTAGCTTAGCGGTGGTGACGTGAAGTCATGTGACCGTGCTGTAGTTCCTTTATAGCCCAACATTAGCCACCTTTAGCTTAGCGGTGGTGACGTGAAGTCATGTGACTGAGCTGTAGTTCCTTTATAGCCCACATTATCCACCTTTAGCTTAGCGGTGGTGACGTGAAGTCATGTGACCGTGCTGTAGTTCCTTTAGAGCCCAACATTAGCCACCTTTAGCTTAGCGGTGGTGACGTGAAGTCATGTGACTGAGCTGTAGTTCCTTTATAGCCCAACATTAGCCACCTTTAGCTTAGCGGTGGTGAGGTGAAGTCATGTGACCGTGCTGTAGTTCCTTTATAGCCCAACATTAGCCACCTTTAGCTTAGCGGTGGTGACGTGAAGTCATGTGACCGTGCTGTAGTTCCTTTATAGCCCAACATTAGCCACCTTTAGCTTAGCGGTGGTGACGTGAAGTCATGTGACTGAGCTGTAGTTCCTTTATAGCCCAACATTATCCACCTTTAGCTTAGCGGTGGTGACGTGAAGTCATGTGACCGTGCTGTAGTTCCTTTATAGCCCAACATTAGCCACCTTTAGCTTAGCGGTGGTGACGTGAAGTCATGTGACCGTGCTGTAGTTCCTTTATAGCCCAACATTAGCCACCTTTAGCTTAGCGGTGGTGACGTGAAGTCATGTGACTGAGCTGTAGTTCCTTTATAGCCCAACATTAGCCGCCTTTGGCTTAGCGGTGGTGACGTGAAGTCATGTGACCGTGCGTCCTATATAAAAATCCCATTGTCCTCTTGTGTAGGGAACCAGGGAGATGCTGCCTTCAGGGTCTACTTCTAGTAATAAGTCATCCCTGCACCACTATAATACAAAAACACTTTTCTTACCTTGTCGAACTCGTCGATGCACACTACTCCTCCGTCGGCCAGCACCATGGCTCCCCCCTCCATGATGAAACCCCGGGTGTGGGGGTCTCTCAGAACTGAGGCGGTGAGACCGGCGGCGCTGCTGCCTTTACCTGAAGTGTACACCTGAAGAGAAACGATTCAGCATCAGAGGATTCACAAACCACCAGAGATGGAGAAAGTACACATATCCTTTACTCAAGTAGAAGTACAGATACTCGTGTTTAAAAATACTCTGGTAAAAGTAGAAGTACTGACTAAACTTCTTTACTCAAGTAAAAGTAAAGAGGGCTTCTAAATGTACTTAAGTAAAAAGTACCCATAACTAGCAGCTGTTTTAAAGAGTACCTGACCTCCCTTTATATTAATAGAACAATAATGTCATTGTTAGCTAATGAATGTTTCCATGCTGAACAACGGCAACATGACAACGTTTCCATTGGTCCCTCTTCTTTAGAGAAGACCAGGAAATGATGGATACACGGATCGTGTTCAAATCAATAGGCACGCAATGACTCTAAAGAATAATGATCACGCCACCAAACACACATTCAGACTAAAGGAACCAGCTGTTTGGAAAATGAGAGAAGTAGAAAGTACAGGTATTTGAGTTCAACATGTAAGAAGTAGAAAGTACAGGTATTTGTGTTCAACATGTAAGAAGTAGAAAGTACAGGTATTTGAGTTCAACATGTGAGAAGTAGAAAGTACAGGTATTTGAGTTCAACATGTGAGAAGTAGAAAGTACAGGTATTTGGGTTCAACATATAAGAAGTAGAAAGTACAGGTATTTGTGTTCAACATGTAAGAAGTAGAAAGTACAGGTATTTGAGTTCAACATGTAAGAAGTAGAAAGTACAGGTATTTGGGTTCAACATGTAAGAAGTAGAAAGTACAGGTATTTGAGTTCAACATATAAGAAGTAGAAAGTACAGGTATTTGTGTTCAACATGTAAGAAGTAGAAAGTACAGGTATTTGAGTTCAACATGTAAGAAGTAGAAAGTACAGGTATTTGTGTTCAACATGTAAGAAGTAGAAAGTACAGGTATTTGAGTTCAACATGTAAGAAGTAGAAAGTACAGGTATTTGTGTTCAACATGTAAGAAGTAGAAAGTACAGGTATTTGGGTTCAACATGTAAGAAGTAGAAAGTACAGGTATTTGGGTTCAACATGTAAGAAGTAGAAAGTACAGGTATTTGAGTTCAACATGTAAGAAGTAGAAAGTACAGGTATTTGGGTTCAAAATGTAAGAAGTAGAAAGTACAGGTATTTGGGTTCAACATGTAAGAAGTAGAAAGTACAGGTATTTGGGTTCAACATGTAAGAAGTAGAAAGTACAGGTATTTGGGTTCAACATGTAAGAAGTAGAAAGTACAGGTATTTGGGTTCAACATGTAAGAAGTAGAAAGTAAAAAGTCGTCAGAAAAATAAGTAGTGGAGTAAAGTACAGATACCAGAAACATGTACTTAAGTACAGTAACAACGTAATTGTACTACACTACTTCCCACCTCTGCCTGGTCAAATCAAGCAGAACAACCTTTCTTTTTTTTTTTTTTAAATCCCATTGTACCGTTTCCCCTAATCTAAAATGGCATTCTGGGTAATTACCCCGATGGGCGAGCATCTCTCCGCGAACTTGAGCAGCTGAGACTTGGCGGTACCGGGGTCTCCGAGCATCAGAAGGTTGATGTCTCCACGACGGGTCAAACCATCAGGAAGCCTGAGGGGGGGGGGGGGGAACATTCAGCGTTACTAAACACGTATTTATTAATGTAGTATTTATTCTATTGTACAGTTTTACATCTAATATCATTTAAGACTTTAAAAAATGTGCATTAAAAAGATAAAACATACAAAATATATTTATATTAAAACAAGACATGAAAAGTGGATTTTGTATAATAGGTGACCTTTAATATATTGTATGTTGGTAGAGCCTGATGCTTTGAGCGTATGACAGCTAACCCTGAGAGCCCTCACCTCTTCCTGGAGCCCCCGAACAGCAGGCAGGCGATGGCCTTCTTCAGGTCTTCGCTGCCGTAGATGGAGGGAGCGACAGAGCGAGCCAGAGCGCCGTAGACGTTGGGAGACGCAGCGAGGCATCGGAGCTCCTCCTCCTCCTGAGGGGAAACCAAACCGGTGGCTCCACGACCTGAAGAGAGAAACACACCGTCAAGATCTGACCTCCGACTTCAAATGTTTTCAATTTTGCCATATTAGATTAGATTCCTTTATTGTCACTACACAGAGTAGAGCTGCTCGAATATGGCAAAAATCATAATCTCGATTATCTGGGTCAATAATTGATATCACGATTATTAAAAACGATTATCCATTTACTTTGAAAACATCAATTTATTTATCAATTTGAACAGTATGTTTTTAACAGTTGATTACCCTGAACTTGAAGTATAATTCAACTGAAAAAAAAAAGTAATAATAATACAAAAATAATCGTTTTATTTCGATTACGTTGTTTTCGTAATCGTTGCAAGCCATAACCGCGATTAAAATACGATTAATTGAGCAGCCCTAACACAGAGTACAGCGAAATTCCAAGCATTCCCGATGGTGCAATCCCACATAACAGACAGTACAAGTATCATTTTTAGAGATGTCCCGATCCGATCACGTGATCGGGGCCGATCACGTGATTTTCAAAAGATCGGGAGAAAAAAAATCGGGGATCGGGATTTTTTTTTTAATAATTTTGTTTACTTTTATTTAATGTTACAAAACAAAAATGACCATGTTCACGTCTTAAAGTTATCCTGAGGCCTTAGTTTTGGTTTGAAATGACACAACATCATGTATGTGTTGCTTCTTTTGGGCTTGTTTTCAGACCTGGTTGCTTATTTCTCTCAAAGCTGGCAACAGAGTGGGCGCGCAGTGTCTAGCAGTAAGCTAACGAGAGGCTACGTTCAGCTGGTGACTCGGGACTCGGGACAGAGAAAATGTCAGGAGTTTGGAAGTATTATAAAATTGAAAGCGAAGGCAGTGTAACAGCCAGATGCAATGTTTGCAAGGCGGAGGTTCCGCGTGGTGGAAAGAACAGAGCTACGTTCAACACGACCAATCTAATACGCCACCTGAGAAACAAACACCAACAACAACAGGACGAGTACACAGCGGCCACTCAGGTAACGGCACTGAAACAACCGACACTTTCAGAGACTTTCAAAAGGAAAGAGAAACTGCCCCAGAACACTGAAAAGGCCAAAGAAATAACAGCCAAGATAGCTGAACTCATCGCGTTGGATGACCAGCCGTTATCTGTTACCTTTTTTTTCTCTTAATGCATTGCATAAAGATCGGATCGGGAAAAATCGGTATCGGCAGATTGTCAAAATCAAATGATCGGAATCGGATCGGGAGCAAAAAAATGTGATCGGGACATCCCTAATCATTTTACTTATAAAATTGGAGCTATGATACATTGAACAGTACGCTTACAAAACAATGCAGCATTTCAAAGAAGTTGTGTTGGAGTTTGTGTTATTCTACATTTTGACACCAAGATTTTCTGATTTTACTGCAAATGTATATCGGTTCCAAATATCGGTCTCCTTGATTACTAATAATCGGTATCGGTCTTGAAAAAGCCATATCGGTCGATCCCTACATTGAATAGTACGCTTACAAAACAATACAGCATTACCACACAAACACAAGAGCAATAGGTCAAGGCAGTACACAATGTAAACAAGTCAATGAGTAAGTAATTGCACATGTATTTATCGGTGCAGTTGATAATTATAGAACTAGAAATAAATATGTGTTCTATAAAAAGACTTGATCCGACCATTAAAGTATTGTCGTATCTTCATCTCAGCGCCTCCTCACCTGTGCCCTCCGTGTCCACCTGGATGCCGAGCACCCTCAGGTACGACGCTCTGATCCCGACGCCGGCGCTCTTCTCGTTTCTTCGAGCTTTCACCGCCGCCATCTT